>CM034706.1:218688427-218704842 GCA_020142125.1 Phrynosoma platyrhinos
TTTTAAACAGAGGCTGGATTGCCATCTGTCAGGGGTGCTTTGATTGTGAGTTATTGCATGGCAGGGGTTTGGACTGGATGGCCCTTGAGGTCTCTTCCAACTCTATGATTCTACGTAAAGTGGTATATTCTTGGTGTCATAAATCATAACAGCAACAACCTTTTGTCATGTATATTCAGTTTGAATGCCATCATATCACTGGCTTGTTTTTGCTATCAGTTTTTTTACAATAGGAAAAAAAAAGTATAGCTTCATGAAAATATCACAGGAAGACCCTGAATGTAGCTGCCACCTGATTCCCAGGGGAAAATATAGAGGAAAGTAATGAGAAATATACAGACTATACCCCCTTCCCTTGTACTTTACATCACGTTTCACCCATTTCTCTTATTTTCCATACCTCTCTGCTGTACCCCTCCCTCTCGTTTTCTTTCTTACCTCACTTTATGCCCTCATGCCCCCTGCCTTATTCCATGGCATAAGTTCTTTCTATCCCTGCCTCACCTTACACCTTCACCATTTCCCCCTCCCTTGCTTCTTGCACTCCAGTACTTGGATCTGCAACCTTTTCTTCCCGACTTGCCTTACCTTGTCTTACCTCCTCCCTCTCTTGCACTTTCTATCACCTTATCCCTACTTCTTTTCTTCCTTGAAATCTTTCACTCTTCCTTCCCACCTTTCCCCTCCTTGCCTCACCTCATGCTCCCTTCCCTTGCTTTCTGCACTCCGCCACTTGTATATCCTACCTTTCCTTCCCTTTTTGCCCTCTTTCCCCACATCTCATGCTGCCAAATCTGCACAAACTTGCCAATGCTTTAAATAGAGGGCAGGAAACAAGCCAGGGAAAGGCAGTGGTGCAAAACAAGTAACATGGACAGCGAGAAACAAAGCAAGTTGGGAGAAAATGGTAGCAGGAGTAGAGCTTTGAGAGGAGCCAAAGCGAGGTGGAGAAAATGTAACAATAATGGCAAGGGCTCTGGAACATGGGCTCCCAGAAAGTCTAGCATTTTCCAGAATATATGGCCAGAATACATACAAGAAAATGGCTTCTTTGGGATTTCTTTTGTGTCTTTCTTGCATTTCTCCTATCTAGTGTTGTGCAACTGGGGAATTTGGTAGTGTGAATAGCATGGCTCTCTGAAAAGCTGGCTTTCCAGGCCATTTCCCACAATATAGATTTCTGGCAAGAAAGTGGTTTCTGTGGATTTTTAAAAATGATTTCATGCATCACTCCCCTCTTGTCTTGTGTGTGATAGCTTTGTAAAGAAAAGAGTTTTCTTTAGCTTACTTGATAACTTTTACAGATTCCGGCATAGCAACAGATGGAAACAACTTAAAGTTTGCACATGGGGTCCCAGAGACAGTGGCGGCCAAAATTGTCAAGCCAGAAGAATGTCAGGGTCTTTTCCTCCCCCTCTCACTGCCCAAATGAAAGGTGTCATCTCTGGGCATTGTCCCCTAAAAGGTCCCTGGGAATATAGGCTAATATGTCACTGTCAACAGTGCCCTCCCTTGCTTGACTTCATTTCCCCATGCAATATCTGCAATATCACTGATCTGTTCTTGCATGTAGAGGTGGGGTAACGATCATGGCAAACTGTGACATTCAATCAGCTTTCAAACTGTTGCCGCCTTTTGGTGTTCATGTTCAACCATCAATGGTATAGAGACAAAGCTATGCCTAGCGGGCTTCAATGTTATGTGCCAGCTTCAAGGCCTTTAGCACATTTTTGAAATGGGCCATTAAGAAAAGGACAATTTCTCCTCTGATAATATATTATTTGGACAATTTGCACCAGAACATGTGTGTGTGTGTGATGGGGCCCTGCGTCATCCAGGCTTCCTGTTGAGAAGATGGGTGTAGAGGAGAGAATTTTTATTTGACTCTTGCAGACAATCCCTGTGTGCCATGTTCAGCTTCTGTCAGAAAAAAGTAATAATTATGGTTATGGTTAGTTATGTCACATTATGGCTGGTGTTACAGGTACAGGACGTTTCCATCTTTTTAAGAGTTTAAACATTAGAACATAAACATACTTAATTTTAATAAACAACTGGCATTACTCAGGCTTGTGACTTTGAGGCTTGGCAGGAAGAGGATAATTGTAATGAAGAGAGGAAAGTAATGGACTGAAGCCTATTTCCTCGATCAACCACCTTCTTTACAATACATGTGTCAAACCAATATGTAAGCCAGTATCTTAATTTGAACGTTTTCTGCAAACCTCAGACTTTCAGTGAAAAGGTCTCTGAGATCTGGGACACTGATCAAAGATTCTCTGTGGCTACCAACCTGCACAGATTATTTTGAACATAGCAGAGAGACTTATGAATGCTGTATTGTCTTTCCATTGAACACAATCCAGATTCAACATAAATTAATTGCTAATATGAGCAGCTAAATTCCCTGAGCTATCTGGGGGTGCATCTGCACTACAGAATTAATGCAGTTTGACACTGCTGTGGCTCAGTGCTATGGAATTCTGGGATTTGTAGTTTCATGAGATATTTAGCCTTCTCTGTCAGAGAGCTCCGGTGCCACAACAAACTACAAATCACAGGATTCCATAGGATGGAGCCATGACAGTTAAAGTGGTATCAAACTACACTAATTCTGCAGTGTGGCAACAGCCTAAATCTCATCTGCAATTTATTTAATTGACATACGCCTTATAGTAAAAATGTATTATATGCAACCAGCTGAGGTGCCATTGCTGAAAGAGAAAGGAGGAGAGAGTGTGAGAGAATGCACACAGGGCAACCTTCCACAGCCATAATGTTCCTGTTTACTATTATGCATGAGACCAAAATACTGTGCTGCAGTTGATGCATCTGTGCTTTCCTCTTCCTCTTTCTCCAGTCTTGCACAGAGAAAGGAACCACTCAAATAAGGGATGATTACAGTGTCTCAAGCCAGCAAACATGCCAGCACAATGTGTGCCTTTAGTAGGGTGACTGGATGTCCTCTTTAGCCAGAACATGTCCTACATTTCAACTTTCTGTCCAGGAAAAAAAATCTAAAATGTCCTCCACTAAGAGGCTCATTGGGTAGCACCACGTTTGCTGTTCCCTTGTGAGAAATGTGTCTACTTGGCAGCTTTGCTGCAAACAGAGATAAGATGGATCTTTCTAAAGTTGTTTTTTCATAGGAGCAGGAGCAGATAAGACTTGCCCCCAGAACTTAGAGGGCATTTGTTTCTCGGAGGAGAAAAAGACAGCAAATGGCTTAGGCAATGGGTTTTTTGGGGACTCAATGCAAATGTTGAGAGGGTGTTTTCCTTAATTTCAGCACAACTGACAAATGAAATGAATAATTTAAATGTAGATTCATCAGTCAAGGGTTTGTTGCTGATAAAGTACAATTTTAAGCATTTTTCCTGCTCACAGTTCTATAAGTATCTTGCAAGCCAACAAGGCATTTTAATGAAGTTCATCAGAAAAATATGATTGAGTACTTAATAAAATATAACATACACAGTATAGCTGTAAATAAACCATATGAAATGAATTTATATTAGTGTTTTTCGCTTTTATTTTGGCATGACCTACATTTTTCTTGAATGTCCTATATTTTGTGGTGCCTAGTCCTTCTTTGTGGTTATGGCATCTGGTCACTTTGGGTTTTACTTTATTACATGGGGACAATTGGAAGTATAAATGGAGATTATACACAATTAAGATTTTCACACGATGTTGTGATTAAATGGCCATTATTCTGGGAATATCCCATGAAAATTGCACAATTGTGTTAAAGGTTTTCATACGCTGTCACATTGAAAAGTGATTAAAGTGTCATTAACCCATGAATAACCAGGCAATAAACAGCAACAAATTATTCACGGGATTTTCCCATGAATGATTTGTTGCTGTTTATTGCCTGGTTATTTCCTGGTTATCCCTGGGATAATGAGTCTTGTGTGTGAAAATGTTAATCGCATTTTATTCATGATTGCACAATTTTCACAGGATAATCTCTGTTTAAACTACCAATTTTCCCCCGTGTGATAAAGTCCTTAGAGAGAGAAGTCTGGGTATCCAGAGGAGGAACAAGTCAACTGATTCCTCCTCCTTCCTATCTTTTTGGTTGGTTAACAGAAAGAAGCAAATGCAGGAAATTGTCTTATACAGAATGAGACCAAAGGCTCATCTAGTCCAGTAATGTAAACTCTGACTGGCAGTGAAGCTCCACCGTTTCAGGCAGGATTGTATCCTCACATTACCTGGAGATACTACCAGAAACTTCCTACTAAACGAAACTGAGAGGAACTCCCTCCCCCCCCCCCGCAAAACTAAGGCAAGAATACTACCTAAACTATTTTTAGGATATCCCCAAATCTGAAGAATGACTTAAGTTTACTTGCCTGTTCTGCTAAACTGCAAACTCAGCATACATTTGCTGCTGCAGCTAAAATCAGCATCACATCTTCCCTTTTTCTTGGAACAAAAGGGGAATGTGGCTGTTTGATATTCATCTAGAAAGGCAGCAGCTTCTTTCCATACTTGGCTTTTCTATCGTATTCCGCTTTAATGAAGGCACTTCATGCTATACATCTAGGGTTTGTCAACAAGAATGTGGCAGGGAGATGAATACTTTTCAATGGCCCTTGACCTGATGGTGAGAACCTGTTCAATACTATGGGTAGTATTGTCTCTAATCACATATGTTGGACTATAGGTCCAGTTATCCATAGCTATTGTTTATGCTGGCTGGAGCTGGCTGGGGCTGATGAGAAATGCAGTCAAAACCATCTGATAGGGCACTGGTGGCGCAGTGGTTAAATGCCTGTACTGCAACCACTCACTCATAGACCACAAGGTTGCAAATTCAATACTAGCCACGGCTCAGGCTCGACTCAGGCCTGCATCCTTCCGGGGTCACTAAAATGAGTACCCAACGGTCGGGGGGCAATGAGCTTACAGTTGTAAATCGCTTAGACATCCCATAGTGCGGTATGAAGCAGTATATAAATGAAGCTGCTTTGCTACCATGTTGTGGAAGTCTGGCTTATATCCTTCTTAAGAGTGGATATATTACTCTAGGTGAGTGAAGAATAAAACAGAATTAATATAAATTGTGACATGTAATAATAAGTTGCATTCAAAGACATAACCATACTAGTGTGGATAAGTATGCAAACAGATCTTGTAGCACTTTTTAGACTAGCTTAGAAAAACAACGAAGTTCATACTATAAACCTGTGCTTTGTTGTTGTGTGGCTTCAATTCCTTTCCGACATGGAGACTCTATGGGATTTGCTTGAGTTTCTTCAGAGGGGGTTTGCCATTCTCATCCTCTGAGGTTGAGAGAGTGTGATTTGCCCAAGGTTACTCAGTGGTTTTACTTATGCTACAAACTTCTTATTGCACTACACTGTTATGATGCTATTATTCCACTTTTATTGCTATGGCTGCCTCCTGTGGAACGCGGGGGGTTGTATTTTAGTGAGGCCTAAGAGCTATCTGGCTGAGAATTCTAAATGCCTCTTCTTAAACTGCAAATCCCAGGATTCCACAGGAGGCAACCATAGCAGTAAAAATGGACTAACAGTACTAGAACAGTGTAGTGGTACTATTTCAAAGGTGCTACAAGATCCCTTTGCAAAATGTTAAAATTGGGTTGGAAAAGTCACCCAACTTTTTTGTTCTTTTCCAATGGAAGGATGATATCCTCCTCAAATAAGAAGTTTCTCTAACTTTTTTTTTTACATTTCACAAATTTTGTGAAATGATAATTTCTAAGGCATCTGGTTCTATATCCTTGTCTTCTCTCTTAAATTTGCAACCAGATGCCTTAATTGAGTTTGCTCAGCATTAACTCTGGTTTTGCTGTCTGACTGTAGATAAGCATATGAACGACTGTGTTGGACCAAAGTCAGGATGTTCATGTAGTTCACTATCCTATTTTTCAAAACACCCACCACTAAACAGTTTCTCCCATCAACATGAAGAGACACTGAACAGTATTAATCTTACAGTCACTTTCTTGTTACAAAGCATTATTCTTCCTTCCATCTACAACAATACTAAGCAAGATTAAGCCAAAGTTTCAATTTTATTCAGCCATATTTGAAAACAATCCCTATGAATAAAGTCAAGAACTACATTCTGAGTAAACATACCCAAGACTGAGAAGCCAGGGATTGTAGTTAACGTACCTGTCCAAATAGTGCTATCCATATGATAGAAAATGCACATCTATACTGTCTAGTTAGCAGGGCACTCCAGAACTAAATGCTTTAGTCAAGATCCAATGGTGCACTTCCATATTTGTTGCCAGAGGCACTGGGACTTTCCTTCCCTCCTATGTCTCTTTTTCCCACTGTTCTTTGTAGTGTCAAAAATAAGCACCAGACATTTCCTAAGCCCTTCAGGTCAGGGTTTTAAAATGCAGAGGGGTTCTGGTGAGAGGAGGAACTTCTGATTCTAGAATCAGCAGCAGTTGCTGCAGAAATACCCTATTGGATCCCAGCCTTTTCAGGTATACTGGTAGGTCACTGTCAAAGAGTGCAAGATCAGATGGACTCTGTTGATGATCCTGAACATACAGGTTGGCATCACCTGGATTTCACTGAGAGGCATGAATTGCTGCTATATGGTCCTACAATGTGATATAGTTGTTTAAGTGTTGGACTATGACTCTGGAAACCAGGGTTCAAGTCCCAGCTCAACCGTGAAAGCCACTGGGTGACCTTGGACAAGTCCCACTCTCTCAGCCTCAAAGGATGGCAATGGCAAATCCCCTCTGAAGCAATTTGTCAACAAGACTCTATGGTAGCTTTGCCTTAGAGTCACTATAAGTTGGAAATTGCTTGAACACACAGAACAACAACATCAGGCCACAGTCTAAATGAGCTATTGCACTGGATAATGACAAAGTAGCTTTTAGAGAGCTGTAGGTTCATTTCCCAATAAATTATAGGATTCCATTAAATTCTAATTTCATTTTAAGACATTATATTTCAAAAAGGTAAATCAAGGCTGGAATTCACTGAGGCAATTATGAATGCATAACCTAGAGTTACACATTCATGGCTGCTTTGTAGTCATGATCCTTACATATTTACTAGTTTAGGGACTACATAGGGACTTTGAATATTCCCCAATCCCCACTTATTGGGCAATAGCCATGGTGAGCAGCAGGGATCTATTCTCCTGTCACTCAGGATGCTGGTGACTGATGTTCCCACCCATCCCTTGTGTGAGCAATCTCCAGTATGAGAGGAAATTGTGACAGGGACTCTGTTTCTCACTGTCACACAGAGATAACTCATTGGAAGGGATGGAAAGGTCAGTTAGCTGTTTCCCAATCAACAGGAAAACAGACTCCACAGGAGCTATTGTTTGGTAAGTGCGGATTGAGGGGTCAGGCCAGAAGACATTACTTAGCTATGTAACTAAGGACTAGTCCACATGTAAGTATACTATGAGAATTGGTGTACATTTTCTAGCATTCACATTGACTTCACTTTCCTACACAAATTCACATATATTTGCAACTCTTCATCTTCGCTCTGCCAAAAAATGCTCAGCCACTTGAATGCATATGAAGTAGATGGATGGTCACATGTGTGATAACGTACATTTCTGCAGATTTCAGTGGATACTCTGGTAAAAGCGGCAAAGCTTTTTTCATGGAGTTGAATGAGTTTTTGGGGGTGTGGCAGGTTGCAGAAAGCCTGAACTTCTGTGAATTGTGTGTTGCCAGATCAAATTCTATTCAACTAGGAAGAAATTTTAAGTGTGTAGACTAGCTCTAGGATAGTTACATAGGTAAGTAGGTGATATAGTATTCCTGTCCAATACTTCCTTGCATACACAGATGACAAAAATTATTTCAGAGGGTGGTTAAAAATATGATCTATTTTCAGCCCTTTTTTGATACAGGATTGATGTTTGTTTATTTTTTAAACAATTCAGTCCATGATGCAATTATCAATGAGCTCAAACAATAATTGATAAACATACAATGCTATGATGTGTGAACTATAGCAGTGGTAGTGGAAACAGATACATCTACAAGGAACTACTCCCTGATGCTTGCAAATAAATGTATCATTTTAGCATGAGAAATCCTGGGGATGATCAATTTTAAAGCATTTCAATCCATGTTTTTTTATTGTTTAACAATGTGTTCAGTCATTAATATGTTTTTAAATATTTTTTTCATAGAAAATTAAGGCAGATTACATTAAATTCAATTACACAAATATAAGTTCTGAAACAAAAATTAAAGGCAGTATTAAAAACTTTACAGTTATTAGATTAAAAAAGAAACCAGTGGTTTAAGAACCAGCCCTTGGAGAACAAATACATCCAGTGCCCAGGATGTAACACTGCAAGCACTAGATAATTCCCCTCCAGGGAGAGTAGCTATTTTGAGCTAACAAGTGTTAACATCTGACTAGAGAAGTTGTTATGGGTTGTATCCAGTAGTTTGCTGTCAAGTTGACTTTGGCTTTTGGTAACCCTATAAGTATCCAGTGGTAACTCTCCACATTTTGATTCAGCAAAGGCATTTGTTAGCTGACTGGGGAAGAAGGCAACATTTCCAAATGCCCCCTCCTACCTGCACAACTTTGAGCCACCTTCTATGTTGTTCTGAGTCTGACAACCCCTTTGAGCAAGATGCAGTGGGGCAGCTGCAGGAAGTGTGGAAATCAGTGAGAAATTGCTTCCTTTCCCATTCAATAGATGGAAGTCTCTAAAGGCTCAAAGAGCCCACTGTCAGTAGAGGGACACCATGAGATACAATTTCATGGAAAGGTGGACATAATGATATTTTTAAATACTGGCATAACAGAAAACTCATATTTCATTTATATATATATATATATATGTGTGTGTGTGCATTTTTGGATTACATTGCTCAGATTGCAGTGTTTTAGATTATAGCAGGTTCCATTTCCACCTCTTCCAGATAGAGCTGGAAAACCTCCAACCAGAAACTCTGAGAAGCTGCTGCTGGCCAATGTGGCCAATACTGAGCTGGATGGACCAAATAATTTAGGACATGCCGTCCTTCTATACCAGAGAAATTCCAGAGGTGCAAGTGGTGTTTAGAAAAGGAAGAGGCACAAGAGACCACATTGCAAAGATATGATGATTAATGGACAGCCTCAAAGAATTCCTGAAGAAAATCAGCATGTGCTTTGTAGACTATACCAAAGCCTTTGACTGCATAAATGATGAAAAGCTATGGAAGACTCCTTAATAAATGGGAGTGCCACAACATTTGATTTGTCATGAGAAATATATACTTATGATAAGAGGCTACCATTAAATAGAATATAAAGAAAGAGAATGGTTCCCAACTGGCAAAGGGCTCAGGCAAAGCTGTATTCTATCACCCTACTTGTACAACAATGCAGAAAATACTATACAAACAGCAGCTTTAGAATCAGAAGGATGAGTGAAAATAGCAGGAAGGATTATACAATTTAAGATATGTGGATGACACCATACTAGCGGAAAGCACAACAGACTTGGAACAAATACTAAGGAAGGTCAAAGAATAAAATGCAAAGGCAGGCTTATTGCTGAACATAAAGAAAACAAAAATAATAATCATGGAGGAACTACATAAATTCAACCTAGATTTGAATTAAAATAAAATTACCATATCTTTGATCAAACATTGATCATGATGGAGACTGCAGTCAAGAAATCAGGGCAGCTCGGAAAGAGCTAGACAAGAGCCTAAAAAGTAAAGATATACAACTGAGCACAAAAGTTAGAATCATCCAAGCCAATGTATTCCCTATTACCATGTATGGGTGTTGAAAAAAATATTGAATACTAAAATTATGAAAGACTCGATGAGACTCTTACTAAGCATGAATCAAGAAGAAACATTATAAATCAAACATGGTAGATTGATTTTTTATATGACTACAGCTGCCAGAATCGTATAAGTGCAAAGTGGAAACAGAAAATAATACCTGGCATAGGTGATTGGATCATGAAGTTATATGATATAATGGAAAGTGATAGATTAACACAGATTATACAGAAAAAACCACACAAGGAATTTAAGGATGTTTGGAATGCCTTTATTGAGTATTTGAAATGAGAGTGGGGTCAACAATGAACTTTAGGTCTGGAAACAAAATAGCCTACTGACAAAATTAATGAATGAATTTTAAATCCGAAAAGAAATATGTATAGCAGAAAACTCTGTGAGACACTTTATAGCTATGAGGTGAAACATAATAATTTTATGGATCATAGATTATAGAACAATGTATAGATATATATGATATTGTACAGCTATATATGATATTGTTAGATTGTATTAAGAAAGATAATGAGGAAGATATATAAATGTATATATACACACATATAAAGTAATCAGGAGGAAAAAATAGGTCAAAGATAGCCTAAATCAGTGGATAAGTGAAGGAAGTCAATTTATGTTATCTATTTTCTTTTGTATGTCTATGTCTATGTTCATGATAATTTTTTCCCCTTGATTTATGTTGCATACTTTTATTTTGTCTGCTACTATGTACTGTTTTTAATCAATAAATTTATTATAAAAAATCTATGTTACGATGCTATTGATTGCCTGTAACATGCTTTGCACCATTTCCCATCTTGGAGCTGCATAAGGATAAAGTAAGTGCCCCAACTGGAAAAAGTATCACCACTTCTAATTTCAGTTTCTCATCTTCATCGTAAGATATTCTTCAATGTAGTTAATGAAGGTGTCAAATTCTCCTATTGCTTTGTAGATGCCTTTGTCTTGTAACTGAGGAGGAAGAGACAACAAGAACACAACAATATAATGGCTGGAATTCAGGATCAGATTTACTGCTGCATAATCTGGAGTTATGCATCTGCAGTGGATCCACATTCATGGTTCCTGCAGAGTCACAATTGTGACACTATTGTTATGATCATTACCTCTGAGATTTATTTTACTGTGCAATTTTACAATGAGAAGCACCTGTTGCACTTGGGTCTTGCATAAGGAGAAAGGCAGGGCATAAATTGAACAAACAACTGAACAAATAAACTTTCTTGTAGCAGCCTCACTGGATAGTGGGAGAGGGAAGGAAATGTCATCCACCCATGCCCTGATCACCAGCAGAGTGTACCCCTGCTTCTCTTCACATGTCTGATGTCTCGAAAAGTATCTTGGGCAGCTCAGACCAAGAGATGCTGCTTAGCTATCCAATTATAAGGTAGTTACATAAGCTAAGTATGTAGTGCATGTAGAATTCTGACCAATATTACTAATGGGCTGAAAACTGCTCACCGTTTGTATTCTGCTTTGAAAGTTTGTGTGGCTTCTTCCAAAGAATGAAACAATACAAAAACATCTAAGTCTTTACAAAGAATTCAACAACAAATCAAGATGTCTGCAGAGGCCCTAAGTTAACTTGAAAGTTCTTTTGTCACCCAACCCAGTTTTTTGAGATACCTCCCATTTTTACTTCTCATTCGAACAGTTTGAGATTGTGCCTTCAGTATCTCCCTTTTGAGAAACTCCCATCCATCCTGAACTCCCTTCTCCATTAGTATTCCTGATCATGGGATCACTCCTAGTGTTTCCCTAAGTTTACTGAAATCAGCTCTCCTAAAGTCTAAAATGAGGATCTGACTATGCCTAGCTTCTCCTTTTCACTGGATAAGAAACTCCAGGAGAACGCAATCACTCCCACCTAAGGATCCCACCACTTGCACCCCATTGACCAGGCCATTCCTGTTGGTTAGGATCAGATCTAAAATAGCTGATCCCCTTGTTGCCTCTTCCACCTTCTGTACAAAGAAATTGTCTTCAAGGCAAGTGAAGAATTTGCTAGACCTTTAAATATTGGCTGAGTTTGACTTCCAGCAAATATCAGGATAGTTGAAGTCACCCATCACTACTACATCTCTCCTTTCTGAGTGTGTGGTCATCTGTCTAGAAAGGCATCATCCAATTCCTCAGTCTGACTTGGGGGTCTGTAGTAGACTCCCACAATAACATCCCTGTTGTTTCCTTCCCCTTTAATCTTTGTCCTGGATCTCTTCACAGGTGTAAACCTCCCTGACATATTCCTCCTCCTTTCTTGTTTGGCCTGTTTCTCTTAAAAAGGTTATACCCCTCTATTCCTACATTCCAATCATGAGACTCATCCCACCAGGTTTCAGTGATGCCTATTATATCGTATTTGCTTTGTTGTGCTAGGAGTTCAAGTTTATCTTATTTATTTCCCATGCTCTTTGCATTAGTGTAGAGACATCTAAGACCATGGGCCCTCCCCACTTGCTGCCTGTGTGCAGTTTTTCCCTCCCACTGTTAGTCCCTTGCATTATTTGCCTTATTCCCTCTATAACTCTTTGGGCCGATGCAGACGGCCCATAAGGGGTGGCTCTGGGCTGCCCCGGGAGCGGCAGATTGGGGCCGTGACAACCACATGCTGTGGCCCTGATCCTCCTTTTTGCCACCCCAAAAGAGTGGGCAAATACCACTCCTTTGGGGAGCAGCAAAAAGCCACTCTTAGAGCCACCACTGCAGCTCTTTTGCGCCCCTCTGGTGCAGCTTGTGCACACACTGCGCCAAGAGGGTGCCCTGACACCATGCGGGTGGGCGTGCAACATCGGGTCAGAGTAGGGGCAGAGTCAGAGCAGCCAGTGTGCAATCGCTCCACCCCATCTCTACCCCAGGCCAGCCAAAGAGCTGGTCTGTATCGGCCCTTTGAATATTATCTCCAGCCCATGATGTAATTTCAAGATACCTTCCAAGATACTGTCTCCCTCCCCCACATGACTCAGTTTAAAGCCCTCCTGATCAAATTGTCTCTACATTATGCTTGCTTTACACCTCAGGAGCAAAAGTTTCAGGATTTTGGGGTGTAAAAGGTGCCAACACTCAAAAGGCCAATTGCTGTTCATTGACATTTTAAACCACTCCCATCCCACCCTTCCAAAAGCAAAAACAAACAAACACCCAGAAATATAAACTCAAAGTCCCCCCTACTTTGTTTTTAGTCTTAAAACTGGTGGTTTAATCTGCTGCAGGGACAAAAACACCAACCACAGTTGACCAGCTGCAAACAATATCAACTGAACAGCCCATATGGGTCCTCTTTGCAGACATGACTGAAGGGGGAAGCAGACGAGTGGCCATGGGCCTCCCCAGGAAGCTGCGCCGCGGGACCGAGGCATCCCCACACCTCGGTCCCATGGCGCAGCTTCGCCGCCCCTGAAAGGAGCGCTAAATCAGCGCTCCTTTCACAAGTCGATGAAAGTGTGCCGCAAAAGGCTGCGGTGCACCTTCGTTGACTCTTCTGGCGCAGCGCGTGCAAATGCTGCGGTGGGAGGTCCTCCTCGGAGCGCCAGCTGTGAGGAGGGCTGGCTGCTCCGAGGACGACCTGGGGAAGGGGTTGGGGCAACGATCATGCTGCTGCCCCTCCCCTTCCCTGCCCCCAAGATGGCCCTTTAAGCCGTCTGCTTAGGGGGTATACCAGTCTGCAACACAGGCAAGTGAGAGAAGCTCTGGAGCTGCTCATGTATTATATGGGCCTTTCAGGACACTTTTTAGCTGAAGTCTGAACATACTAGGAAGTAAATCTTAGGGCCTAAGCAGACTGCCAGAAATAGTGCACATTAAATTGAGGCACTGCCCTGGCTCAGTGCTAGGGAATCATGGGAACTGTATTTTATTGTGGCACCAGAGCTCTCTGACAGAGAAGGCTCAATGTCCCAGAAAAAAATACAGTTCCCATGATTCCCTAGCACTGAGCCAGGGCAGTGCCTCAATTTAATGTGCACTATTTCTGGCAGTCTGCTTAGGCCTTTAGTCCACATGTTTGGATTTAACATCTGCATAAAGATGGATTGGATTAGCAAAAGAAAGATATGTTACACAAAACCTATGCCTTGCAGATCTTTTAGATTACATGTTCCATAATCCATCCTTGATCAATTTCTATAATTCCCATAAGTCTCCACCATTGTCTGTTGTGTCTGTGGGTACCAAGATCTGTTTTCTAAAAGCTATATTTTCTAAAAGTCCAGAAACCATATGTATGGGCTTGTATGGTATATAAAATGAAAGAGTCTTTCTTAATTGAATACTCATTTCAGAAAATGTAGTATTTTCCCCAAGAACTGGGAAATGTCACGAAGTACACAAATGTTTGTATTTGTGTTTGTTGTAACTGCTGGCAATGAGCATGGGATCAATGCTGCATTTCCTGGCTGCTGGCTGAAAGCCTGTGTGTTGATGCAGTGCTGTATTTCAAGCTCTGTGTTTGGTAAACCCTCTCCCCTTTCTTGACCTCCACTCAGTAGTAGCCTGGAAATGTAGCTTTCTCCTACTCTTTCCCACTTTTCACAGGTTTTATTACTTAACATTAATCTTCCAAGTGAGATCTTCTGAAAGATCCAATACTATAAGTAGCTTGCCATGCTACTCAGGAGGATCTCAGTCAGGAGGGATGTGTGAGCAGTCTGTGCATGAGGTCCCTGCTTTGTTTCTTAGTGTGGATTAGAAATGGAAAGAATATTCACATCTTTTAAAAAATGATTTAAAATGTGTTTCAGAAAACTGTGATATGAGAATCCTGAACTCAGGAGAATTTTTGCAGTATGGAACTTATTCTGCACAAAATTGCACATGGTATTTTGTGCTGAAAACAATGTTTTCTGTGCAGTAATCAGTATTTTCTCCAGAGAAAATAATATTTCTTCATAGAAAATGCTGTCTCCTGCACATGCAAATTTTGTGAAGAATAAGTCCCAACCTGTGAATATTCTTTGAAAATTGCATAGTTTTCAGATGCTTTTTCAAAGGGGGAAGAAAATTGCTAAAATTGTTTGTTGTTTCTTTTGACAATGGAATTAGCAAAGAATTACACCCCTAATATGGAAAAATGGCAAGAGGAAGCATGACCCAAATGCAAAGCTTGTTTGGCCTCTTCCAGATTCTTTTTTGTGTCCCACAGGCTCATGAAGAATGTTTAGCAATGTGAGGCAGGAACCTACCTTTTCATAGGTGTCTTTGATGTTCTTTATTGTCTTGTTCTTCTTTTCACATATGAAGTATCTGTGCTGCAGAGAAGAAACACCAAAAAATAAAGAATTTAGTGGATTTTTTGTGGTTAATCTTCAGAGCTCTAAAGCCTTTCATGCCCATCACTTCACTTGGCAAGGGAGATCCATCAACATGAACAACCTCTGAACAGGCAGGTGACATGGGCTAATGGACTATCACAGAGAAGATTTGATTTTGATGTCCCATATTGTTTGCTTATTAAAATTCATTTATATCCTACCTTTTCCTAGAGGGAAATGCTAGTGGAAGCTCATGATAGATTAAAAAGACATAATGCAATGAAAGTATCAATACAGAAAATGAAAAGATGAAGGTACAGCAGATAAAACAAGCAAAACTATTATACACAGATCAGCAGTCTCCACTAACTCAGTAAGTTGATGGATTGCGAGTCAACTAAGGGCCTTTACAGACTGCCAAAAATAATGTAGCTTGAGGTCACTTTAATTGTCCTGGCTCAGTGCTAAAGAATCATAGGATCTGTAGTTCATTGAGGCACCAGAGCTCTCTGACAGAGAAGGTTCAATGTCTCAGAAAAAACTACAGTTCCCATGATTCCCTAGCACTGAGCTAGGACAGTTAAACTGGCCTCAAGCTGAATTATTTCTGGCTATCTGTAAAGGCCCTAAGAGGCCAAAAGCTACCAAAGAGGAAGCTGGGCTGACCTCATTTGGCAGGGAGTTATATAATCTAGGTACAGAAAGAGCTCATGTCGGTCATCACTGTCACAGTCAGATAGCTACAGATAGGAATGGAGAAGAGCCTCTCAGCTTGATCTTCATGACCAAGGAGTTCCACAAAGGACCAGACAGTCCTTTCTATTGCACACAAAAGGTCAAACCTCAGTGAAGAGACATTTACCTTAAGTGTGCCTGATCATTTCATGATAGAGAACAGATTTGAAACAAAAATGCCCTGATTCCTAGTTTAAACCAGAACACTACACTGAAATATCCTGCTTTCTTCTACTCATTTCTAACTGCTGTTTGTCTGATTACATTTCAATTTCTTCAGGGTTCAATGTCTATTTCTTTGTACTGATCTCAGCACCACTGAGGTCAACAGAGGAACATGTGCGTATGCTGAGGAAGGACTTCTGCTTTGCTTCCAGTGTGAATGTCCTTCTTTACAGTTTCCTCCCTGACACCCAATTTGCTTGAATGAAGTGGCTGAATATCCCTCAGTCCTACATAAGAGGTTAGAAAAAAGTATTTCCTGCTAGTCTGCTAAAGAGGGAGGTTTTCTTTATGGCCTTGCGTGCATGGTCTCTGAGTCATACTGTGACCAGATGACATAGTGAGGAAGATACCACAGCAAAGCAATGCTGGGATGTGGGACTGAACAGTTCTGACAACTGTAGTCCCCCCCCCAC
>CM034706.1:218706811-218717140 GCA_020142125.1 Phrynosoma platyrhinos
CTCCTATTTTCACTCCTCCTTCTGTGTCCAAGCCTGCTTTCCTTACAACATGTTCTGCATATAAGCTGAACAGGTAGGGTGATAAGAGTGTCAAGGCTAGAAAATTATTTACTTCTTTTATGTATTTTTTCTAGTATTGTCTCTTCATTATTATGAATATGCTATGCAATACATATGAAATAATGACAGTGATGATGGCACTAATCACAATAATAGTTATCATGAAAAGTCCAATCCATTGTAAAAACATAACACTTCTGAGAAAATCCTAATTTGATCACCACTGTGTGAACCTCCTAGAAATAAAGTATCTGAAGCACATCTTTTTATTTTAAAGAATAGGGACTTTCAAGTGGAAGAATGCATTGGGACCCTTAGGCATTCCTGTTAGCTGTTCCTACATACTACTGTCTTCAGTTAGACTCATGTCTCAGATGAACTAAGGGCCTTTGCAGACTGCCAAAAATAGTGCAAATTGAGTCCACTTTAACTGCCCTGACTCAGTGCTAGGGAATCATGGGAACTGTAGTTTATTGTGGCACCAGAGCTCTCTGACAGAGAAGGCTCAATGTCTCAGAAAAAAAATACAACTCCCATGATTCCCTAGCACTGAGCCAGGACAGTTAAAGTGGACTCAGGGGGGTTGCAGACTGTCAGAAATAGTGTGAATTCAGTCCACTTTTAGGGTTAGGGTTAGTGCTAGGGAATTATGGGAACTGTTATTTTCCTGAGACATTGAACCTTCTCTGTCAGACAACTCTAGTGCCACAATAAAATACAGTTCTCATGGTTCCCTAACTCTAACCCTAACCCTAAAAGTGGACTGAATTCACACTATTTCTGGCAGTGTGCAACCCCCCCCCAATTTCCACTATTTCTAGCAGTCTGCAAAGGCCCTAAATTCTATAGTATGTCAGTGCTTTCAAGATCAAAAGATTTTCTTACATGTTGTTTAATCTTTATTAAGCAAATATAGGGCATTTTTCTTTTATAAATTAGTTTCTTAATCTAATTATTATACATCAGTGCTGACTGTTGGGCATCTAGTACCATTACAATTTATTTTACATGATTTATAAATAAGAGAGAAAGGAAGGTGGGGAGTCAAGAATACCAAGAGTTATCATTACTTTTGGATATTTGAATATCCAATATTTGAATGTTAATAAATATAGTGCAAATGCATTTAAGAATAATGCCTTGTAGGTCAGGTAGATTCACATAAATAAAAAAGTCTTTTCTGTCAGTCATTTGATTTGTAAAAAGAATGATCTTAGAGTTTCTGTCCCTCCACATCGTTTCCATGACCCCAGAGATCAACATAGTGTTATTTTGAAGTAATGCATAAAAGGAAATTGAAATCTCACCTTGAAATCTTCCAGTAAATCCTTGTTTAACAGCATAATGTCTAGCTCATCATCTCGAGCTTGCTGTAAGAACATGAGACAAGAAAGGAAAGTTTGAACACAATATTTCACTTGGCAAAGAATGCTTTCACTTCTCAGAACAGAGGTTAGGGCACTCCAGCATTGTTTTATACTACTGAAATCTCATATTTAGACAACTACTAATCTAAAGGACTTCTCCACTTCACCCACTGAGAGATAATAGCTCTCACTAACACTGTTGCCAAGTTTCTAATCACATGTGTAGCCTTTACAGTGAACTTTGTAAATTTGCTTTACGTTGAAATATGCATAATTCATATACAGGTATTTTTATGGGGGGGGGGGTCCTCAGAAATTCACCATTTTATGTGACAGTCAATTCATATATATGTCAGTCATTACTCATGCATGTGAGAAAATAGATAGCAAGTTCCAACTATTCATAGCCTTGACAAAGTGTGAACATTCAATTTCTATTTTCATTTTTTCTGAATCCCAAATAGAAACAATGCAAGAAGAAGAAAAGATTGCCATACTCACAAAATAATCTTTAACCTTATTAAATGTGACCCTTAGCTCTCGGAGCCTGAGAGGTAGGTTGTTTGCAAAATATTTACAGTTGTTCTCAGCAAGCTGGGAATGTGCATTCTTCAGAATGAGCACCAGGGACAGCAGCATAAATACTACAATTGATTTCATGTCTTCACTCTGTGAGTTCCTTTGTGGTCTCACTTGATGTTGCAAGAAGCAAGGAAGGCAGATCTGCCCATCACCTTGATTGGCCCCAAATTTATACTAAATGCAGTATCAGTTTCCTTCCTCATTTTCTGATGATACTGGTGCTGAATTTTCCAAACCCCAAATTTCCCATTAGATTTATGTGAATTGACTTTATTCTTAAAAAATTGCTGACACAAGTAGAATTTTTTTGACTGCTCCCCCTGCCTTACTTAATTCACTTCTTGTCCATCTGAATGTGGTAAGAAGTGGAACCCAAAGTTGGAAACACAATGAGATGCCTTTCCATTATCTTGGATTCTTTAGATCAAAGCCCTTATTTTCAAGAGAGTAATGGATTTTGATCATTTAAATATGAAAAAACCTAATTTCCTTATCAAGCCATTATTACTGGTAGGCAAATCAGTTTCAGATTTTTTTTATGTAGTTTCTAGAAAACACAACATATGATCTACCCATATCCTGAGGTCAGCATTCCAGGTTCTTTTTATAAGTTCATTTGTAAGATCAATCAGGTCAGTGGACTGAAGAGAAAAGATGTTGCTGGTATTGGACCCACCATTATCGAACTCATCTATAGTGATTCCTTTGGGTTTTACACTTAGTCAAAATCATAAAAGACTTTTCCACCCAAATGGCATCCATGTAAATTAGCATGTATGTGAAAGAGCTAGAAGGTTCTGGGTTTCAGGCCCTCTGATTAGCCAGTTGGGTCCATCATGTTTGCTACAGATTATGACTGTAAACTATTTTTTACTCCTTATAGTGTCATATATGTGACAGCTGTTCTGTGCTTTTCTTACCACTTAGAATATTGTGTTTTGTAAGCTCAGTTCTTGGATCATGTTCATAAGTCACTTTGGTGTATACAATTAGCTTAGCAATTACTTTATTATTTTTTACTGTTGTTTTATGTATCACTATCCCTTCTCCCCATCCCTTAATAAACCAATCCCCTTAATCTGGTTGTGAATGTGCCTTATTCTGGGAATTGCCTGGTACTAAATTCAGTCTTGACCATTTAGTTTTATTGTATAAAATCTATAAGGTATAAAATAATAGTCCAATGTATGCCTCGTTTCTGCCTGACTTACTGAGTGGACCAGGGGTAGGCAACCTTTCCCCTTTAAGGGCCGAGGGACTTCAGCTCCCAGAATCCCAGGAGCTATTGGCCAACATAGGACTATTGGCCAACATGGCTGAGGTTTCTGGGAGCTGAAGTCCCTCGGCCCTTAAAGGGGAAAGGTTGCCTACCCCTGGAGTGCACATTTGAGGTGTGGCAGTACTGTCTTGCAGGACCAATTTATTAAATTGTTTATTTTAGAGGAAACTGATCTGCCACACATAGAGCAAGATGTTGATAGCTACAGAGATTGTTCAATGACTCAAGAGTGGATAATTATTTCTGCCTCCCCACTCACAAACAAGAAGTGTCTTCTACAAGATCAAATAGTTGAGCACATGTTTTACATGTAGAAGCTAGTGATTCCAGATTCAATCTGCGATATCTTCAGTTTTAACCATCAGGTATATTATTCTATTTATAGAATGGCCAATTCTTTTCTATACCCACCTTACCTTAATTGTATAATTAAAAGGAATGAGTAAAAATAGAATGAAGAACTGGAGGGGAGTAATAGGGAGAAGCCAAGAGAGAAGGTTATGGGGTGGGATGAGGAAGTGTTAACTGTCCAAGTGGATGTGAGTAAATGAGATATACACGATTTATAAATATATAAGATTTACAATTCTTATAAGATTATATATTATGTCATGATATACAATAAAATCCAGTCCAGAATGTAATCAATAGAGGAAAAAATGTAATGAAAAGATTCACAATCCCTCCTGGAAGACTGCAAACATTCTTTTTCCATGTAGGTCCACCATAGTTGGACCTTTCAGGCCTGACATTCTGAAAAGGTCCTGGCTGCCTGAGAGCCTGGGTTTCCTGCTAAGCAAAAAAATCAAACCCCCATCCCCATTCTGTTCCAAGACTTACTTTTTTTCTTTGTTTCCATTGCATTTTTTTCTTTTCCACCAATCCAGGCCTTCTGCTTTGATCTAGGCTCCAGAAACCTCCCTCTCTCTCCTTCTTGATGTTTTTCAAAATAATTCATGCAGATTAGCCTGCCTGACAATAGAGCAATGAACATTTCCTCCAACTCTAATATTTCTTCTCCTGAGGCAGCAGGCCTTTCCATTTTACTGAATGTGACAATGGAAAAGGCAACCACACTAAAGAATTCTAACAAATCTTTTCAGTAATGTGTTTCTTAGAAAAATCAGCATTAATTTGGTAATCTAGTAAATTAGATAGGACACTAGAAATTAACAACTCAACAATTCCACACTCTGAGCTTGCCTGAGTCTTTGGTCTCCTTCCTTCCTGCCCTGAGCCGAAACTGATCCTGGAAAGTGGTATTACCATTGTTACTCACAATCTTGTAAATTATTTACAAGGGGAGGGGAAAAGGATAGCTATATGCAACTAGACTACATGTTGGGAAATAGGGCCTTTGCAGACTGCCAGAAATAGTGCAAATTGATTCCACTTTAACTGCCCCGACTCAGTGCTAGGGAATCATGGGAACTGTAGTTTATTGTGGCACCAGAGCTCTCTGACAGAGAAGGCTCAATGTCTCAGAAAAAAATACAATTTCCATGATTCCCTAGCACTGAGCCAGGGCAGTTAAAGTCAACTCAATTTGCACTATTTCTAGCAGTCTGCAAAGGCACATAATAAAGGTAAATAAAAGTTTCTTCTTTGATGTGATTGTCAAGTCGTGTCCAACTGTAGGGGACAGTGCTCATCTCCTTTACTAAACAGAGGAAACAAACATTGTCTGAAGACAACTCCATGATCATGTGACTGCATAACTGCATGGAATGCTGTTACCTTCCCACCAAAGTGGTACCTATTTATCTACTTGTACTTTTGCATGCTTTTGAACTGCTAGGTTGGCAGAAGCTGGGATTAGTGACAGGAGCTCATTCCCTCAGGTAAAACTAAAATGACTATGCATAATAAGGAAGTTCCAGGAACAGTGTGTACAAAAGAGCAGTGAAGGCAACAGTACAAAAAGCAACAGGTAAAAGCTATTTTTATACCTATAAGCTATAGCAAACACAATGGTCCCAATTCCCAGCAGAGAACCTGAGTTTCAGAACCTTCTAGCTGTGCAGCTAGTTTTCACAAATAAGAATTTTAGGAAAAATGCTTTCACTTGGATGCCTGATATAAGGATCTTGGCCAGCCCAAAACAAGACTTTGCAGGTGCAAAAGACAACTCAGGATGACTGGAAACTAGAAATTGTCAGCAGCTGACCAAAAACCATGATTTTGTGACAGCCCTCATCAGTAGAGGGCTCCAAATGAGGTTTGAACACCTATTTATTTCAGGTGGCTTTCTCTTAAAGAATTTTTTTAGTGCTGCTGAATTGAAATAGTACTAAATTTGTTTTAGTTAAGATAGTAATGGTCTTGTGCTAGCCTATGTATGGTCTGAGATTGCTGCTTTAAGTGGCTGTTCACTGAAATGGGATTTTGTGCTTCATATGATTATTTTTATGTAAGCCGCCTTGTGAGGACTTTGTCCAGAGAGAGGGCTTAGAATACTGAAATAAATAGAGAAAATAAATAAATGCAACAATCACTGTGCTGTGATGACAGACTGTTCTATGGAGTCAATATGCACTTTGGATGGCCAGGAGAAACACCCCCTGGCATCACTTTAGATGCTATATCTGGAACAAATGTTGCAGATGAGAACAAACCTATGGAGAAGAACACAGTGCTCTAAAGGTTAATGGGACACCATAACTGTGCTTTGCAGGTAAGTACTGCATGCATCTCTCAATAACATTTGAGCCATGATAGCTGAAGAGACAATCTATAAGCTAGTTAAGCTCCATTTGCCAGTGATGTGACAGTGATCTCACACTTTCCCCACAAATGGTTTATATTTTAAAGGTAATTTAAAGGGGGGAGAGATCCTCGAGATGGTCTAGTTTGACCCTAAGATTGTGATACTGAATAAAAACCTAGCCCTTGTTGTTGTACCAGGGGAAACAAATCCATGTCTAGGAAGTATGATGCAGGACCATTTTAGTAGTGAAAGTGCTTCTATTAGGCTTTAACACTACTTTTAATGTTCCTAGACTTCAGAGCTCTAGGAGACTCTAGGTACGCTAGAATGATAGACAGGCTTTTAGAACTAAAGACTTTTAAGGAAAAGAAATATGATGACATATTGTTTTTATCCCTTTTGATTGTATGTTTAACATTTTTAAAGTATTTTTCATTTTAAACTGTATTTTAATGTTCATTTTTTGTATGTTTTTAACAATATTGTAATCATTTTTTAATTTGTAAGCTACCTTGAATTCCAGCCTTGAGAAAAAGCCAGGTTATAAATTCAGGGCTGTTTTTTAAAAAGCAATATTGATTGAAAAGTCCTAGATTTTCTTCCTGTTCTTTCTTATTTTAATATTGGGTTAAAATAAACTGGCCTAGGGTTAATGAACAGTTTATGGTTTAGTCAATCAATCAAATCAAAATCGAACATGGTAACATATAAGAAAATGAAATGCATGAAATACAATGCAATAAGATAGATTAGTCTAAAATAAGATAAAATATAAATTAATAGTAGTAAATTGTTGTCTTATAATAAACTCTGACCCAGGTAACATTATAGAAAATCTCAGATTGTACTGGGAGCAAACTATCTCATATATGCTCTTAGGCTGTGGAACTCTCTTCTCTGGGAATCTAGGGTTGCATCACACTGCAGAAGTAATCCAGTTTGACACCACTTTAACTGCCATGGCTCAATGCTATGGAATTCTGGGAACTGTAGTTTGTTGTGGCACCAGAGCTCTCTATCAGAGAAAGCTAGACATCTTGCAAAACTACAATTCCCAAAATTCCATAATACTGAGCCATGGCAGTTAAAGTGGTGTTGAACTGGATTATTTCTGCACTGTGGATACAATCTTTTTAGTTGGACTTCTCCTTGCTCTATGTCCGCCATCAGGAAAAGATTGTTTTGCTTACCCAGTCCTTCAGCTGTTAATTACCCATAACATAAGGTCTTTTAATTAAGATGTGTTAATTTAAGATCTTTTAATTAATATTTAATTTTTAAAAACTGTATTATCTATATGTTTTAACTGTATTTTGTTTTAATATTGGAAGAAAGGCAGAATATAAATGAATGAATGAATGAAAGAACCTTGGCTCAGTTATTTTCTGCGAGGAAGATGGGGAAAACAGCAGTAGTGTGAATTGGGGGAATGTTAGGGGAAGAAGTTATGCAAAGCAAGGGATTTGTCATTGAAGATGACACTGGATCCTAAAACACATTTTTAAATACACCCACATCCCATGCATAATACTTTCTGAAAAAGATGTGCTGCTACGAAACACATAAAACACATTTCTTATCTCTGGAGATCATGTACCAAAACATTGCAGTTTCAGGATCAATTCCTAAGCTTTGCTGATTATTATTGTATTGTACTTTGTGAAACAGAGGCTCAGGTGAAGAAAACAAATATAAAGAAATACTGTTTCCTTAAAAGAAAAGTCATTATCTGGAGGCAAAAGAATAAAAGCCATGTCACTGTTTCCTATAGACACCTCTTCTCATCACAGGAAATACCCAATGATCTAATACTTCATTGTAAAATAAACATGATGCTGTCGTATACAGGGAAAGCTCATGGTTAAGAAATATCAGCAACTCCAACAAAACAGCTGTTCACAAAGGAAAGATACGTTTGATATCACTAACCTCTCTGCTTAGAAATACGTAATTAAAATGAGGATGACTAGATCTTTTCATGGAACTATTTCCTCCTCATCTGTGAAAGAAAGCCCTCCAACTCTGTCTTCTAGCATCTTGCAAAGGATTCTGAGACATCTGCACAGCAGTGGTCATATACTGACAACCTGTTTATACTATCTGAACTGAATACAACAACCACAGCATCTTGACAAAATGCATGCCTATGACTAATATTGTCACTTTTTCTATCTTTCTCTTGTATAATTTTTAACACCTTTGCCTGATGAAGAAGCCAGTGGAGCTTCAAAAGCTTGCACCATGTATATTGTGCATTTTCGTTGGTCAAATAAAGGTATCATTGTTTTGTGGATTTTGGATGACATTATATAAATAATGTGTTACTTTTTAATTTCTTTAAAAATATATTGTTGTTTGCTTTCAACTCATTTCCAATTAATGACGAATCTAAGGCGAACCTATCACAGGGTTTTCTTGGCAAGATTTGTTTAGAGGCAGTTTATCAATGACTTCCTCTGAGGCTAAGAGAGTATGACTTGCCTAAGGTCACCCAGTTGGTTCCCATAGGCAAGTGGGGATTCAAATCCTGGTCTCCAGTCATAGTTCAACAGTCAAACCACTACACCATGCTGGCTCTTCTCCACTCTCACTTTACACACACACACACACACACGTAAAAGTACATCTAAAAATACAAAAATGACCAAAGATTCCCTATCCCAATGATCTGCAAATATTTACTATTTTAGGACTAAATGTTACTCCTTCCACTTTTTTAAAAAAGTAATGATATTGCCAGTTATTATGTAACTTTAAAAACAGTATTGCTTCACTCCTCCACCCAACCAGAAGTAACATGTTTCAGCATTTTTTTATTTGTTTAATTGTTTCTAATCTGAAATTAGGACTGAAATTTCAGAGAAAACATAGGGTGTCCTGTTAGATATTTACATTATGATCACACAAAGGTGAACTGCAACATTATGCAACATTCATATTCTCAAGAAGAGAGCAGAGATAGTTTTTTGTGGGTTTTTCGGGCTGTGTGGCCATGTTCTAGAAGAGTTTCTGTTCTATAAGAGTTTCTGTCCCTACCTCTCTGGGATCTTTGTGCAAACAGTTCTAACAGTGTGGCTGTTGCACTGTGTTTCCCATTGTACAATGGACATTTGAGTGTTAGGGGACCTACTGAGCAATGGGAACTCCCACTGTGCAACAGCACACTGCACAGAACACCCCAATATGCATTATCCCAATTCACTAGAAGGCTTTCATATCCTATCAAAGATGTACCCACAATATTGTAACGTTACAAATTGTGGCCTCTGATGCACCATCTTGGCTACAAGTTCCACTACTTTTCTTAGTTCTTGCAGATTCATACCCATGAAATGAACCCCATAACCATCAATTCAAATGTTTCCATATGCTTGTATCTGCATGTTATAAGTTAAGCACCATATCTTAAAATGTGTCACAAGTACTTATTAATCATCTTGTTTAAGTTTTTCTAAAAGAACTATTAGCTGTGAACTGTGTAATGATGACAAATAAATTCTGGTAGGTGCAATGCCTTTGCATTTAAATGTAACTGAGCATTTCTTTTCCTTGACAAAGAGAGAGAGGATTTCTCCTAAAAAGTAATTTTGGCATACTAAAACTGAGTTTGTCAGCATGACTCATGCATTCCAAATGACTCTACAGAATCTAAGTTTGTGACATCACCTTATGATGTTCATGATGGTGATTTTGACTTATGAATAACATTTTATCATGTCTGGATGTGTAAAGTTTAAGCCATAAGAACATGTAAATATGTTTTCATGGGGCTAATAATAATAATAATAATAATATGGTTTATTTATATATCCTGCCTCTCCCTGCAGATCGAGGTGGGAGTTAAAAGATAAAAATTACAACAAAGCAACAATAACTAATACAATTAAATTATTAAAATTGCAATAGAATTGCAAAATTATTAACTATTAAAATTTAAAATTGCAATAAGATTACAAATACAAATCTATGCTGTGGGTGGTAATAGTTCTTTCTTCACCCGGGAGGTCCTTGATCTTGTGTTCAATTAGGGAGATCAGATGGATAAGCCCGCGTGAAGAGTTCCATTTTGAGTGCCTTCTTGAAGGCCTCTAACGTGGGGATAATACGAATCTCTTTCGGCAGGCTGTTCCATAATTTAGGGGCCACAGCCGTGAATGATTTATGGGAAGTAGATATCAATTTAGTATTATGATAATTCAATAAATTCTTCCCTGATGTTCTGAGCATGCGGGACGGATTGTGTGGAGAGAGGCGTTCCTTCAAGTAACTTGGACCCAAGCCATATAGGGCTTTTTAGGTAATGACCAACACTTTGTATTGTGCCCAGAAGCTGA
>CM034706.1:218720558-218738232 GCA_020142125.1 Phrynosoma platyrhinos
ACCTCAACATTAGGAGGAACTTCCTGACAGTAAGGGCTGTTCAACAGTCCTTGGAGGAGAGTGTGATTCTATCAAGGACTGGAGACTGTATTCCCAGATCTGGTTTCAGGCCCATGACTGTCAGTACCTCCCTTTAGTCTGGATTTAGTTTCAATCTGTTTTTCCTCATCCAATCCATTACCTCTCTGAGACAGTCATTAAGAGGAGAGACACCATCTGAAGTCTGAGCCGATGATCTGGTCATGGAGAGATATATCTGGGTGTCATCAGCATACTGATGGTACTGTGCTCCATGCGTACATAGAATGTAGATTGTTTACTAGAAGAGACTAAGACCTCTCTCTCTCTCTCTCCATATATATATTTGATCAAACTGCAAAATATTACTGGTATGGAAGTACAAATACCTCTTAAATTCATACCTAAACACTTCTTAATTTGTCTTATAATTTGAGAAGAATTGCTTGTTTGAATTATAAATCATCATATACAGGCAATCTATTATTAATTAGTCTTGGCAATCTGGATATTCTATTACTAATTTTACCCTATATACTCAACTATAAGTCAGCCTCATGTATAAGTCGAGGGCAGGTTTTGGGGTCAAAATTATGGATTTTGATATGACCCATGGATAAATCAAAGGTAAAACCTAGCAGCATGTAACAAAGAATGTAAAGGATGAAGCAAAGGAAAATGATGCTAAAGAACTTACTTTTTTTTGACAAGCATAACTGTTTGTGCTCACCCTAAAGGCTGGCTGGCTGAGATAGTATAGGGGGGTTAATGCTTCCTTTAGGTGCTCCGAGAAAGGATTAAGCTCTCACCTTTCACCAGGGAATGGTTCCTTTTATTGATAAGAGTTAAAATACAGTACATACTTTGACCCATGGATAAGTCAACCCATTTTTGGAGGGGTCAATTTTGACTAAAATTTCTAGATTTATACATGAGTTATGTACAGCATATCCATTGGGCCTTTGGTATCCACTGGGATTTGGTTCTAGGAGCCCTTTTTGGATACAAAAATCTGTGGCTGCTCATGTTCCATTATATACCATGGTATAGTAAAATGGTGTCCCCTATATAAAACAGCAAAACCAAGGTTTGCTTTTGGGATTGTTGTGCGAATATTTTTGAACTGCGGTTGGTTGAGTCTGCAGGTATGGAGACCTGGCTGTATATTTAAGAGTCCTTAAATGTTGGGCATAGTAACTAAAGTGTCCAAAACACACTGCAGAAATAATCCAGTTTGAGACTACATTAACTGCCTGGTTCAATTCTAGGGAATTCTAGGAACTGTAGTTTTGTGAGACGTTTCGCCATCTCTGTCAGAGAGCTCTGGTGCCACAATAAACTACAATTCCTAGGATTTCCTAGCACTGAGTCAGGGCAATTAAAGCAGTCTCAAACTGGATTATTTCTGCAGTGTGTTTTGGACCCACTTCCTTGAAATCAGTGTGCTTTCCTTCCAGCTAAAATACATAGTTAGACTGTAAGCCCAAATGATTTCACCAAGAAAGTATTAAGTGTACTGTGAACATTTTTCTTGAAATCAATGTTTAATTTAGTAGGCTCGTGCCACTGATGTCAATGACACAGAAAATACTAGATGCTGCAGACACGATCAATACCATTCTGAATTTGGAACATTTGCATGACCCATAGAACATTGGGTTCTTCAGGAGCAACTCAAAAAACTGTGTGTCATCAATCATTTTGTAAGAATGGACTTTCCTTTCTTAGTGGTTTTGCTGGGATTCAGCTGTTTTTTTCCTCCTCTGTTTTCTGCTGAAGAATTCTGTAAAGGCCACAAAAGTCCATTCAGAAATATTACTCACCCTGATAGTTTTGGATGGACATATCAATGTATATTCAAGAAGGAGATTTGAATGAGTTGTCCTGATTTCCTGAAGACTGCTTGGTTAAAAAACTAACAGACCTCTCCCACTGAGTCCCAGAAAGATGCACATGTAGAGTTGTTAAGTAATGTGGTGTGTGTTTGTGTTTTTGGCATATTTGCAGTTTAGAACAAACAAATCAGAAACTCAGATTTTCATGTTTACACTGCTATTTGTTCAAGTTCCCATTCTGATGTGGTGTAATCTATGGCTCCAGAACTGAGCTTTGAATCAGGAAGTCTCCTCTTCAAATTTCCCTTCCACAGAAACTCAACAAATGGTCCTAAGCAAACCCCTCCATCTCAGCATCCCAACTTTACCCCAGTCCCAATTACTGGGTTGCTGTAATAATTACAGAGGTCAAGTACTTTGAATACTTAGAAAAGACAATGTCCAGTAACACCGCTAATCCACAAAACAGTGATACCCTTATTAGAACAACAAAAATGCACAATATAAACGTTGCAAGCTTTTGAAGCTCCACTGATGTCTTCATCAGATAAAGGTATTAAACATCATATGGGAGAAAAAAAATGCTGATGTTAGTCATAGGCCTGCATTTTGTCAAGTTTTTAACTGTTGCCTGTTTTAATATGTTGTACCGCGCCTGGTTGCTTAGCAGAGGGGCGGGCTAGAAATAAATTTATTATTTATTATTATTATTATTATTATTATTATTATTATTATTAAGTTGCGATTGTTGTTTCCAGCTCA
Source organism: Phrynosoma platyrhinos (assembly GCA_020142125.1). NCBI lineage: Eukaryota > Metazoa > Chordata > Lepidosauria > Squamata > Phrynosomatidae > Phrynosoma > Phrynosoma platyrhinos. The sequence goes on from CM034706.1 coordinate 218,723,174, forward strand.
GATGGTTTGAAGGGGTATTCATGCAGGCAGGACCCTCCTTCTGGCCATGTGGCTATTGGGAGTTTAGGAAATAAAATTTAAATTTCATTAGCAATACAAAAAGATACTCCCTTTGAGATCCAATTTGTCTCCATCCTTTTATGAAGCTACAAGCCCCTTTGCTAGACAGAGGACATTGAATTTCTCAGGAAGCTTCCATGCTTTTGCAGCAGGAAAAGTTTTATTTCCTGGACTTTAAGAATAAAGGTATTATTGTTCTGTGAAATTTGGATGTTATTGTACTTTGTCATATGGCCAACATGGCTACCCCTGGATATATTTTCTTGAAAAGACAAAGAGTTTTTTGCACATTTATTTGGGAGTAAGCCCCATTCAACTCAGTAGGTCTTCCAAAGAAACATACAGGACTGCACTAAATAAATGCTAAGTAGAAATTATGAAGCCTGTGGTGCAGAGAAGCTCAGAATTTATTTGGTTTGATTTATATCCTGCTTTTCTCCTACCATAGGACCCAAGTGACTTACAACGCATTAGAACAGCTAAAATCTTATTATACTAAGGTGAAAAAACAATGAAATAAATAGTGTGATGCTGCAAAGTTAAAACAGTTTAAAACAAATTAGAACCATAACAGAAAAGATAAAAGCAAGCACATAAAGACCCTTCTGTCACATCAATTAAGAGCCAAAGTTCTGCCTAAATAAAAAGGTCTTTGCTTTCAGGCAGAAAGAGAGTGAAGAGGGATCCAATTAATTCTCTCATGAGAAGGAGTTCAGCTGCCTGAGAGCAGCCACTAAAAAGGTTTTCTCCTCTGTCCTCTCCAAACATGCTTGTGATGATGGAGGGACTGAGAGAAATTTGCATGGTTTAGGGCTGTATTCCCTTCTGTTGTTGCTGTTGCTGTGTGCCTTCAAGTCGTTTCTGACTTAACAGCAATCCTAAAGTGAACAGGGTTTTCTAGGGCTGAGAGAGTGTGAATTGTCCAAGGTCTCACTGCAGATTCCCATGGCATTTTTCCAAATTAGGGGCTTCTCCTGGATGGCAAATTATCTTGTTTTATTTCATGTTGCTTCCTGACAATTCTCCATCCAAATTCTTCCTCTACAATGTTTCTTGGCTGAAGTCCTTTGAATTAGAACCACAGTGGTGGAGGGGTCAGATGGCTATTGAGACTAGCAACCTCTGAAGTTACATTGTTGAAATTCAAAGCCTTTGTAGTTCCTTTGGTATTCTTGCCAGGAGAACCATATAATACTTTTGGGGGCTTTGGGCAGGCAGGATGGGGAGAGAATAGCAGGTGAGGCCATACCTACCTAAGTGAAGAAGAGCACAGTCACTTCACTGAATAAACGTTGTGTGGAAGAAGGAGCAATTAGATCTTTCTCAATAAAATAAAATAAAATAAAACACATCATAGCATGTAGTGTATTGTGTGATCAGTGCTAGAAGTTTAGAAGTGTAGGGTTGTTTTTTTTAAAAGGAGTATCACAAGAAAATGCATCTTTTTTCAAAGTTTTCTTTTGAATAAGAATGTAAAAAAACAGGGAAAGAGGGAGAAAGCCCCAAAATCTTGTGATTAGAAAAACATTGATGGGAAAAAGAAGAATCAGTAAGTACAGCAACAAATACCACCAAATCCTGACCCATTCCCCCCATCTAGGTAAGCCTAGGACATGCAACATTTGTACAATTAAGGGATTTGAAAGACTGGGTGCAAGTTTCCATAAACCACACAAGTGTACAAGTGGCACTGGTATTTTCTCCGATGACAAATGGAAGTTCTTCAGCATTTTAGGCAGGAGTTCTTTCCCAGCTCTATTTGAAGATGCTAGGGAATGGTCCATTTCCAAGCCATCAAAATCAGAATTTGTTGAATTCCGTTCTGTCATGAAACCAATCCTAAGGGCCCTGAGAATCAGCCAGAAATAGATAGCAACCCTGTCCTGCTCTTGCTCTTCTCCCCCTCAGCCATACTTGCATGTTTTCTTATGGTGACTGTCAAACAGAGAGAACTACCTAGCTAGGTCAGCACTTACCCACGCCACCATTGGATAGGTGCCCCAGGCTTATGAACCATGGGACAGCGGTGTTTTGGCCACCTTCAGTTTTGGTGCAGATTTCACAATCATTCTTTTGGCTATGCTATCATGCAACATGGAAAGCAGGGAGGTGGGATGGAATGAGATAAAAAATGTGTGAAAATGGCCCAGCTAGCTGTATCAGAGCAGATGAAAAAAAGGCATATTAATAATATCTAAAACAAACAGGGCCAATCCTCTTATCAGGCAGGATGAGGCAGCAGATTATGTCTATCATGAAAAACATAATGAATTATTTAATTCACCATGATTGTGCTTTTACTGCCAGGGAAAGAGGAAGATTTTTCTGCCTAAACGGCCAAAATAATTTTGCAAGCCTGAAGTACTATGCTCCTTGAATTTGGGAGTCTGTATATGTCTGTGTGTATAGGACAGAGGGTAAGGGATTTGTTGTTCTGTCTCATGCAGTAAAATATTTGGGGCCAGAAATGAAGGAACTTCTTGATGGTAAGAGCAGTTCAGTAATAGAACCAAGTCTGTAGAGAGGTGAGTCTCTTTCTCTGGACATCTTTAAAAAGAGATTGGAAAGTTATTTATTAGGGATGCTCCATGTGGAGTTCCTGCACTCAGCAGCAGTTGAACATGATGACCTGTGGGTCCACCTCCAAATCTATGATTAACTTTGCTTGTGTAATAGCAGTCATGACAGGTAATTCCCTCAAGTCATCCCTGACTTATGGCAACCCCATGTTTGAGACATTTCCAAGCCCCTCTACCCTCCACTGCTCTGCTTAAGCCTTCTAGATTCATGCCTGTGATCTCCCTGATTGAGTCTAGCCATTTGGTTTGTGGTCTTTCTCTCTTTCTACTGCCATCCACCTTTCCTAGCATTATTGTCTTTTCTAACAAGCCATGCTTTCTCAAAGTATGACAGTCTCAGTTTGATCATCTTGGCTCCCAGGGAGTTTTCAGGCTTGATATGTTCTAGGACCCATTTGTTTCTCTTTTTGGTCATCCATGGTATCCTCATCACTCTTCTCCAGAACCATATCTCAAATGAGTTGATATTCCTCTTATCTACCTTCTTCACTGTCCAGCTCTTGTATTCATACATGGTAATGGGGAATACAGTGGCTTGGATGATCCATATAAATTTACTCTTTATGATCTTGTCTAGTTCCTTCATAGGTGCCCTTCCCATTCCAAATATATTTTTAATTTCTGAAACATCCACTATAATGTTGGTATGCATGATATTTTACTGTGAGATGAAGAAACATTGTAGGATTTACTTCTACACTGTATTGCCATTTGCCTTCAAGCACACCAAGGAGCCCATGGACATGGACAGGCAACTTTACGATCTAAGACCGAAATTGGTTAGCAGGGTAATCCCCTTCAGCCTGAAGTGATTGTAGCCCATATTTCATGAATACATCTGCCCAAAAGTCATGCAAATGGTGCAAATAAGCTTTCCCTTGGAGTGACACTGAGTCACAGCAAGGCCCCTGTACAGAAAAGCTCATTATGGGAGGAAAAAGTCATAACTGTAACTCCCTCAGCTGAATTGTAATCAGCATTTTACATTTCTTTCTCTTGGTCACGTAGCATGCTCAGCTTTTAGTGGGGGGAATACATCATTGAGTAACATTTACTGTCATAATGCTTTTATATGAACAGGAGTTCATGAGATTTCTTTATAAGATTATCTATGTTCACAGAACTTTAGGTCAGAAAGAACCATCCTTTTGACCTCAAGGGACTAAATTATGCACATTTTATTGAATCTTGTTCATAGACTAGATTTGAGGTCTTAGTAAGCGCAGTGTGCACTAGAGTTAATTTTACCAAGTAGTTTATGGGATGTGGTTACCATTTCAGCCTGGAATAATAAGCATAAAGAAGACAAACAAACACATAATGGATATTTTGAAAGCCATACTGTAGTATCTATGATATATATTTTAACATGAGGATAAAATTGGTTTCAGAGGTCACTTTAGTCAAAAATTTAGTGGTGTGTATGTAAATAAAGTGACACACATAGCCTCAGACATAGGGACTGTGAATGGCTCGTAAATTCAGCCATGCAGAGAGGCATGGGGAGAAAGGAGCTTGCAAAAATTAGTACTGACACCCCTCCATTCTGCATTTCTGACAGAAATCAACAGCCAAAAGATGTGTTCTGCCAGATCAAACAAGACCAAAAAACCCTTTCATCTTGTATGTGTTCCTAAACAACCCCCTACCTGTTTCCCCATTTTTGGGAATCCAAATCTTGTCTAGCTATCATAAGGTCTGTGAAGCATCATCAGTTACAATAAACCTTCTCATTTCCCAAATCCTTGAACAAACTCTTCACTTTAGAAACCTTCTCAGGTTCTGTTAGAAGTAATCAAACTTTTGCATTCTCACAGAACTCTCATGGATTAAGGGTATAAATATTTAAGCTTATTGCACTGTGTTCTCGGAACGTAATGAGTATGAGATGAGAATGGAACGGAATGTATTTTATCGCATGGTGTGATCCTTATCGAGTTCCCATTCTCTGACATGCTCTGACAGTCCCTAGCCCATTCTAGGAGGAGAACTATCAAAATGTGTCCTCAGCCAGCAAGAACACTTTCAGTCCGTTCAATATGATGTGTGTGCAATAATCCTACCTGGTCTCATTCTGTCCTCGTGTTCTGATTGGCTAAGACAACTTCTTCCCCTTCCATCCTAGAACTTCCACAAAGTCAACTCAAGTCTTTCGGTGTTGATGCAAGAAAGGTGCCACAGGCAATTTTTTTTTTTTTTGTAGATTGAATTGTGTTATGTTTTCAAGAAAAAGCAATGAATGCTCATTACCTAAACCTCTCAGTAGCATTCTTTCCAATGCAGACATAGGGGTTTTTGCAACAGTGAGCATACGCCAATGAGGGATGGCTGAGGAACTACTTTAGTGCTGGTACCGGTACAACAGTAAATGCAGTGTGATGATATGTGTTCTCATTATGTTACTATCCCATTATCAATAGTCTAATGCGGTAACACTTTTTCCCATATCTTTACGTTTCGGGGACTCGATGGGAATGTTACAGGTACTAGTGTGATAAGCTTAATTGTGCCCAAACTAAGCATTTTTGCAACAGTTGCTGCAGTCATCCCTTTCCCCACTTGCACCATGTTGTCTTTGGGCTTCTGTCTGAGTTATTTTGTCCACCCTGTCCATCTCCTAAAGGTACTCACTCAAGCCTTGCAGCTTGTGTCTTTCTATTTCCTGGCTTTCCATAGATTCTTCCTTCAAGATAGGTAACTGCAATCCCTCTCCCAAATCTCTAAGTGTGCTTTTCCATTTCATTTCTCCATTTCATTAGCTCTGTGTTGTTATTTGTTCAGATGAATTACCTGCATGTATATATTTCTTCCAATAAAAGTTCACATAATTTCATATGTCTTGTGTCACTATCAGTTACTACCAGTATAGCTGGTGCCAGATCCTGCAAATTATGTTACTCCCTCTTGCATAGCCAAGTCGAGTGTACCTCAAACTAATTAAAGATAGATTGCTACTGTCTGTGGATGCTCTACTAGCACCACAAATTTAGGGTCACTGTTGCAGTAATTGGTTTGTCCTTCTGCTCACTTCTGTAGTCCCAGAGCAATTGAGAACCTAATGAGAGAGTGTATGTCTGTTTTTTATTCCAGCAGGGAGAAGTGAATCAAACTCTTGGCATTCTGCACATGTTCATAGGCATTACTTTGTATATTTGTATATTTCCCTTATGTATTCCACATCTTAGAGCTGGTAGCAAAACTACATTCTAGACAACTTTTCTTACTATAGTTATAGTCCTACATTTGGGACTCTTGTAAATCTATAGGATATTTCCAAATGGAGTGCTCCTATCTGGATAGGGTGCTAGAGAATGCCTGTCTTTTTCTCCTTAACAGATTTTATGTGAAAGCAAAGAGATGAAAGATGTAGTAGCAAAACAAGATTGAAAGTAACCCACTGTAAAAATTTCTTGAATGGGGCTGGGTGATTGTATAATAACAACTTTGTCTGGAAGCACTTTTAGTTACTTGTTTACTGCCAGAGTCAGGATGATGTTCTTCCTTCCAGAATTATCCTGGTCCTGCCAGTCTTGCATAACTCTTGGAGCATTTGTGTGTGTCTGTTCAAGTCACCTTATAACTTATGGTGACACTATGAATTTAAGCCTTAGAACACTCATAAATGAGATTATATATAAAATATATAAGTAGTCTTAAAGCAATAGTATTCAGAATTTTCAGGTCTGCAACCAGAAGTAGATTGGGATTAGGAAGGGTATTTGTGAAAGAACTAGAGTGTAAAGACAGAACACTGAACTACATTTTATGATCTTGTCCAGTTCTTTCATAGCTGTCCTTCCTAAGTGAAGATCATCCAAGCTATTGTTTTCCCCATCACCATGTACAGATGTGAGGGCTGGACAGTGAAAAAAGCCAATAGGAAGAAAATCAGCTCATTTGCGATGTGATGTTGGAGAAGAGTGCCAACCACATCCTGAAGAAAAATGAATTATTAGAAAAAACAATGATGCTAGGAAAGGTGGAAGGCAGTAGAAATACAGGAAGATCACATGCCAGATGGCTAGACTCAATCAGGGAAGACACAGGCCTGGTCCTACAGAGCAGAGATGATTTAGGGTAGGGGATCTTGGAGATGGCTCATCTGCAGGGTCGCCATGAGTCGAAGTCAACTTGAGGGCAGCTAATGACAAAAACAACAAAAACGAATCCAAAATATACAGTAGAAAGTTCTCCTGAGATATCATCTAGTGACATTTTGCTACCTGAATAGTTGAAAGAGTAAATGGTAACTCACCCCCAAGTCAAGGTGCATAGCACTGCGTCAAGTTAGCTGGTTATTTATTTTGAGTGTAGACAAATTATGTTTCTGGACCATAATTCTCAGATTTCCAGTGGGCATGCTATCTGGAAAATTCTGGGAGCTGTGATCCCAAGGAGTTACTTTTGCAAGCTGTGACCAGAGCATCTCATAAGTGCTGCTCTAATAATAATCAATAATTAAAAAAAAAATTCCTACCATTTCATACCCAAATCAGCTTTCTGAGGCAGCAATTTCACTGCCTAATGGCAAAGCTGGGCACAGAATAATGGAATCACAGAATCCTACGCATGTAAAGGATCCCAGGGATCACTTAGTCCAGTCCCTTGACGGTGCAGGAAAGCATAGCTAAAGTTAAAGCTGTGATTTTGTCTCTCTTGTTTAGCATGTTCTGCAGCACTTCTCAAACTTGGATTTTGTCTGATCAGAGAAGACTGTGGGGCAAAAGAAGTGATAGTCTATACCTATTCATTTAGTAGATTTTTACTTAGTTGTCAGCTAGCATCCTGAAAGCAGCTCACAGCATTTATAACATACATGATTGAAATGCAGGATGGTGAATTCCATATGAGAGGGGCAGAGAATCTGCTCTATAGAAACTATCCATGGTGCTGAACTGAACCCTCCCCCAGGCAAGTCCAGCAAATTGGAAAGCTCATATAAAGATCATTCTGAAACCTAGAGTAGATTCACCATCCCATTGACATTGAAAGCACCAGCTGCCATTGAGTCTAACAAAGAGTTGCAACACTGTAGTTCCTTTATTATTCGTAGGTCTATGTAGTTCAGTATTGACAACTCTAACTCGCAGATGACATCTCAGAGATTCTTTTAAACAATGCTAGCTGAAAGTGTTAACAGGACATGCAAATACCTAAATGTTAGATCTTACTCATGCAAGGCATGTGCTGTATCAGTGAGCTATATAGCCTGCCTTTTGCTAATTCTGTGTTGGTTTGTGGCAATGTTGTTTTCTTTTGTTTATGGACATCTTCTTGTTCATTTGTTCTAGTTTGTTAAAATGCCACTATCTTTGAACTTATTGATTTTATCCTGGTACATCAGATGAACAATTTTTTCCTTCCTCTAGTTTTGAGCAGTATTTTTTGTATGATCCTGACATCATTGTGAAGACATGGGTATTCATATATGAGAGTTGAATTACATTTAAAATTCACAGACAATGTACTTACACTGCAAAAATAGGTTCCAGTTCTGGTTCTTTGTACAAATGAATCAGGCAAAACCATGAACATACAGTTTCTTTGTGGTTAGTACAATATGGGTCTGCCTGTAGAACATATTTTGAATCTAGAATATACCCTAGAGCTGACATGTGCAGTTTTGGGTTTCCTGGCAGAAAAGAACAAATCTTGAATAACCACAGAAATGAGTAACAGAGACCTAGTAGTCTCAATGGTTAACCCAGGCCGACTCATTTTAATAACTGATTTCTGCAGTCACATTCAATATCATTGTGGTTTTAATTTACTAAAAGGCTATTACCAGGAACATAAGGACATCTATGTTCACAGAAGTTTACAGAAAGTAGAACTAAGGCTGCATGTGCACTGCAAAAATAATGGAGTTTGACACTGCTTTAACTGCCATGGCTCTATTCTACAGAATCCTGTGATTTGTAGTTTGCTGTGGCACCAGAGCTCTCTGACAGAGAAGGCTAAATACCTCACAAAACTACAGATTCTGGAACTCCATAGCATTGAGCCATGGCAGTTAAAATGGTGTCAAACTGCATTGTATCTGCAGTGCAGATGCAGCCGAGCTCCCACTGATCTGACTTCAACACAGGTTCTACCTGTGGAGGATATTAAATGAAATAATTTGATCTACTTGAATTAGATGGGTCAGTGTGGTGTAGTGGTTTCTAGGGGGACCAAAAACTGAATCCCCTCCTGACCATGGAAACCCACTGGGTGACTTTAGCAAGTCACACTCAGCCTCAGTGGAATGCAGTGGCAACCTCTCTCTGAATAAATCTGGCCAAGAAAACCCAGTGATAGGTTTGTCTTAGGGTCAATGTAAGACCGAAATGACTTAAGGAATTTAACAAAAACAATTTGAATTAGAGATTCATTTGACTTGTCCATTATTCAATACATTAGACACAAGGCCAAGATCCTACATTGCCTACTTAGTTATGAATTTGTAACTAAGTAGGCAAAATATAATGAATGTGTAACTAAATAATGTCTCCTTCAGCCCCACCACTCCTCTTGTCCCAAGGTCCATGACAACAGATCTCTTTGTTCCATCTTCTACCTTCTAGGAGAGGAAGTTTTCAGCAAGCCAAATAAAATTATTCAACATTCCATTCTTAACAACAGTTAGGTTGAGAAGCAGAATGATGGTTGCAGCCTTTACTCACTAGTGAGTGAGGCTGCAACAAGGAATTGGAACAGGAGCCCTGCTTATGATTGTCACATCATCACTTGCTGGTGGGAGGGGGCTGGAAATGTCATCCTGCTGAGCTCCAATTGCCAACAGAACAGACCTTGTCTGTGGGTTTGGGGAAGCATTTCTAGTCATGGCAAAAATGCCATGTAGTATTAGTGAATACAGATCCATAACTGTAGGTTACTAATCCTTTACTGCAATACAGGGTGCCAGACAAATATTGTAGCAGGTTACCTTCTCTGTCCAGTCCCCTTTCACAATCTAGGCCTTGAATTTTCCCAGCCTCTGCCAACCTAGCAGTTTGAAAGCATGCAAGTGGATAAATAGGTACCACTTTGGTGGGAAGGTAAACAGCATTCTGTGCAATCATGCTGGCCACATGATCACAGAGTAGTCTCTGACAATGTTGGCTCTTTGGCTTAGTAACAGAGAGGAGCACCACCCCCTATGATCTGACACGACGTGACAACCTTGTCAACAGGGAATACCTGTATCTTTTACCTACCTTGTATGTCCAGTCCCCTTTCACAACCTAGGCCTTGAATTTTCCCAGGTTTACAGCTAGATGTGATTCTGTGAGTTTACTTTGGAGAAACCTGCATGTAGTCATCTGAAAGAGACACCTTTGAAGGAGGTATTGTAACTATGCAAGAAAATACAATTGAAAACTATCACAACATACAATGATGGACATTGGTGAAGAGAAAGTAATATCTGCCAAGCTGATGGCACATGGTGGCATTTTCTTTAATGCTGTTCTCTCCCTTGCACATGTAATCAACAATTTAATGCCAGAAGTTTTTAGTAATGCAGAGGCGGAAAATATGTGCTCACCAGAAATTGTTGAATTGTACCTCCCAGAATTCTACACCATTGGCTATGTTGGCTACAGTTGCTAAGATCTGCAGTTTAGCAGCCTCTGGAAGGCCCCAAACTTCTCGCTCCAGAACTATTGACTGGCTTTTTTCTTCTCATGAACAGCCATTGTTTCTTTGTTGCAGAATGCATCAATTCAATTTAATATTTTAAATTGAATGTAATATTTTAAATTGAATTTTATCTTGTATTCCCGGATCGAGGCGGGAGTACAAGATAAAAGAAAATACAACTAGCTAAAACATAACGATAAAATCACAACAAAATAAAGTGATAAAACAAAAATAGCAACATAATTAATACAATTAAATTTTAAAATTACAATAAAATTAAGCTCTTTTAAACAGGCAGGACAACTTAATAGCTCTACAAAGAGCTTCCTTTGTTGTCAACTCAAGACAAACTGGGATCTAGATTCCCATCATGCAATTTTATTGCTTTTACATCATCCAGATTGATGAAGAGTTTTATGGAACTATTTGGCATATTTTTGTTGTTCCTAGTAAAAACTATTGTTCTGAAACCCATTCTTGAATTGCTCAGATTGTAAATTGCAAATTGTGTTAAAAACTCTCATTTACTTCTTTTCTAGCTCTAAAATGTCATCAAAAGGACTGAAAAACTTTCTGAAAAATGAAACATGTTGAGTTATACTGAAACAGAGGTGCCCTTCCTTTTGCATGTGTATCTTCTACTCATAACTGCTTACACACACACACACACATTATATTCTTACTACACTCTTGTGTGAGAAAAGTGAAACTAAATCCAAAGTCATTCTTTCACATGTGCAAGCAGGAGAATGAATACTACTACAATCAGCCCTCTGTATCCACAGGTTTTTTAACCACAGATTCAAACATCCACAACTTGAAAATGTTCAAAAATATATAAATTCCAAAGTAAACAAAGCAAAATATAAAGCAAACCTTGATTTTGCCATTTTCTATAAGGGACACAATTTTACTACAGCATTGTATTGAACGGGACTTGAGCTTCCATTGATTTTACTATCCATGGCGGGGGTCCTGGAACTAAACCCCAGAGGATACCAAGGGTCAACTGTATCTTACACTGGTACTTAGATGAGTATTTGCAAAGTATCATTAGACATTATCTGTCTCCAACTTCTAAAAATGTAGAATTCAAAGATATAGCCATGTTAGTCTGTAGAATCAGTATGTAGAGAGATCTTGTAGCACCTTTGAGACTGACTGAACGAAAGAATTTGGCAGCATGAGCTTTCATAGCCTTCAGTGTCCTTCCTCAGATGCTTTTGGTGGAGTGGAAGCCAGGGACAGACATATATGCCACAGGTATGTGAGAATCCATACCCAAAGGATTTTGAATTTAAATTGACATTCTCACATACCTATGGCAAATATGTCTGTCCCTGGCTTCCACTCCACCAAAAGCATCTGAGGAAGCAGACTGAAGTCTACAAAAGCTCATGCTGCCAATTTCTTTCAGTTAGTCTCAAAGGTGCTACAAGATCTCTCTATATACTACTCTTTAAGATGTAGTTGCTGTGAGGAAGCTCACCAGTGACATACAGTAATTATTAATAAGTAGATGACCAAAATGGCAAAATTTCCAAGTTCAGTTAACATTTTTGCACACAACCAAACAACCCATGGGGGGAAAATTATGCACACATAAATTCAATGTCAATCTCTTGGGTTTTTTTTTTTTTAAAAAATAAGACATTGCAAAAAGTGACTGCAGCTGCAAACTTATAAAAACTATTGCAAAATTTTAAAATTCACCCACAATAATTGATAATTGCAGCTTTAGAAAATTCCCAAGATGTTGTTCAATGTTCTTTAAAATATTTCATAAGAGCAAGCTAAACATTTCTTCACCTGATGTCATATTAGCAGAAGTTCATTGAACTCTTTTAAGTCAGGTTTAGATGAGCAGTTAGTGTGTTTATGGTTTTCAAGCCTGAAAGCAGAGTCTAGCCTGAAAGCAGAATCTGCCTGAAAGCAGATTTAAACATCGTCTTCTCTTGCTTTACTGGATTAGGGCTATAATCCAGTAATCCAGGTTCAATCACCTCTGTTTAAACTAGAATTCAAAGATATAGCCATGTTAGTCTGTAGAATCAATGTGTAGAGAGATCTTGTAGCACCTTTGAGACTAACAGAAAGAAATTGGTAGCATGAACTTTCGTAGACTTTTTGTAGAATCTACTTCCTCAGATGCATTTGGAGGATGCTGCCAATTTCTTTCTATCTCAAAGATGCTCTACATCTTTCTGCAATCTATTTAAACTGATTCTGTTCAAGCAAAACCAGGACACAGGCTGTGATCTCTGCCACCAATAACTATGTGACAGAATCTGCTAACAGCTTGCTAATATATGTTTAGTATTTGAAAGAAAAGTAATATACTTCGGGTGGAATTTCTAGAGGTAAAATAAGCCTAGGTCTTTCTCCACTCACCAGCACTGCCTTTGACCTTGTTTTAATGACAACTACATGATTCCCTATTTCACCACTGCTATTTGATTCTACATGATTCTCTATTTCACCATTTGTAGGGTCTGTGACATTGCTTTAAGGCCTTTGCAGACTGCCAGAAATAGTGCACATTAAATTGAGGCATGGACCTGGCTCAGTGCTAGGGAATCATGGGAACTGTAATTTATTGTGGCACCAGAGCTCTCTGACAGAGAAGGCTCAATGTCTCAGAAAAAAAAAATACAATTCTCATGATTCCCTAGCACTGAGCCAGGGCAGTGCCTCAATTTAATGTGCACTATTTCTGGCAGTCTGCAAAGGCCCTTAGTCATCCAAGAAGGCTTGGACAGAAATCAATGTACATATAGCCTAGTGTGAATTTTTAGATTGGCTAAGATGCTTTCACTTTTTTCAGTGGGACCAAACAAGTACCATTTAACCTAGTTTTTAAGATTACAACGTCCCATTTTCAAGTTGCTTCCTGAACACCACACAACTAAACAACAACAATGGATTATTTCTGCTGTGTTTTGGACCTCTCTTTTCTACAAGCCTCCAGGCAAGGCAACCCACCTTTTAAGTAGGCTGCAAGGCCCCTTACTATTGAATAATTTAACATAAAAAGGGCAATTTTTCAAAACTAGCACTTCTGGCCACCTCCATGCTTTTGGACATTTTTGGCAGTCTGTCAGCAACCAGAGGGTCCAAGGCAAAATATTAGCCACTGAATCCATGACCATGGCTGTTCTTGGTCTAAGACCTCATGCCCCATCTGTAGATTTCTTTCTGCTCCCTACACCTAGCTGCAAAACCTAGACTTGGCTCTGCAAATGCCATGCAGGTCATAACTCCAGAGTGTTGATCCAACTTGAAAGAAAGTACATAGGAGTACTTCAACTCAGAAGCCATTAACTATGAGTGGCCATTGAAAAATGCTTTGCTACTCATGGAATATAAACCCACATTCCTACTAGGGAAGAGTCGTGGAATCAATGGGATTTACCTATGTGTTGACTCACTATTCAGCATGATGGAAATGGAGGAAGTTGATTGGATGGGTCTATTCTAGTTGGGACTCACCAACAGGATTCCAGGATTCCATAATAGAGCAAATATCTTCTGCTAGCTTTAAAAAAGTTGCTATCAGTGCTTATGAATAACCAAGTTAGAACTGAACATGGACGTCTTTTCACTTCAAACAACACAACATTATGACTCATTACAATGTTGCATTGTTGTTTAGATTTGATTGTATTATTTTCTAAACTTTTAGCACAAACAACCAATCTCTTTAGCACAAACCTCCTTTTTTAAAGCAATGGGAACTCAATGCAAAAGATCATACCTGACTTTCAAAACGAATGTAATTGTGAGTGTGGTTAAAACGTGACTGCAAAAATTGCACTGTAGAAACCATTACCTATTAATCTTTAGCAGCTTCCAGCTTGTTTTGAGTCACAGCTGAATGATTTTCTGAGAAACATTCTTCCTCCTATTCAGTAAGGACTGGGCAAAGAAGCTATAGTTGTATTGGTTTGATCATTAAATCAGGCAATTTTAGAATGCTATTCTTGGTCTTGCCAAAGTTTGGGTCTTGTTGAAATATAACCTAGCCATGGAGGAAATGGAAAGTATTCAGAGAATGTTCTGAAAGCTAAGTTGAAGTCCAGAAAAAGTATCATGCATTAACTTAATAGACCTGTCTTTATTTATCATCAAGATAAAATATACTATGGCAAACACAAAAACAGCAGACAAGTACAAACTGTCCAAATGATGGAAATTATGAAAAAAGATCTAATATTTTATGTTACATGGAATTAGGAATGTGATGAAAATTTGTTGCTGTTCACAAAACACATGAAATCTTCATTGTTCGATGCCTTGAATGCTCAAGCCTTTTCAAGGTCTCAAATTGCCAGCTGCTCACTCCAGGTGTGATAATTTGTAACAACAACAACAACAACAACAATATTTTTATTTGTAACCTGCCCCTCTGCTCAGCAATCGGGGCAGCGTACAGCAAAGTTAAAAAGGCAAAGATTAAAACATTCCTTCATCCCACACCCCAACCCTCCCACCCCTTAAAACTAGAATAGAATTAAAAACAAGATAATACAGATAAAATATAGCAGCATGCAGTGGTGGCAAGAGGGGTAGTAGGAGATCACCTCCAGTTTGCCAGGCAGTTATTCTGGGAAGGCCTGCCAGAAGAGATCCGTCTTTACTGCCTTTTTAAAGGCAGCAAGAGTAGTGACGAGACGGATTTCGTCTGGCAGGCCATTCCATAGTCTGGGAGCGGTCGCAGAAAAGGCCCTCTTGGAGGTCTGTGAAAACCTAGTCTTCATAGGCTGCAGCAGGTTCCTCCCAGAGGACCAAAGTGCATGG
>CM034706.1:218741298-218758590 GCA_020142125.1 Phrynosoma platyrhinos
GGGGGTCCCCAAGGAAGGCTCCCTCAACCGTGCTGGACAGGCCCAGTGCGGCCGCAGGGGTCCTCCGGGGTGTCATTTTGTGTTCCAAAATGGCACCCGGAGTCTTGCGTGACCTTTCCCATCATGGGGTAGGACGGGAAAGGTTGTGCAAGACTCTGGGCACCATTTTGGAACACAAAATAGCACCCCGGAGGACCTCCATGGTGGCGGTGGTGGCGGCAGCAGCAGGACCGGGCAGAGGCCAGTCAGCAGGCCTTGGTGGGCCGGGTGCAGTCTAAAGCTTTATCATCTAACCTCTTTTCTTTGTTTGAGAATTCACCACCAGCAAGATGTTCTTTTATAATTTAAAAATGGTCTTCTTCAGACATTCTAGTCAAGAATGTCCTATCTGTGCATGCAAAGAAGATTGAAATCTTAT
Source organism: Phrynosoma platyrhinos (assembly GCA_020142125.1). Lineage (NCBI taxonomy): Eukaryota > Metazoa > Chordata > Lepidosauria > Squamata > Phrynosomatidae > Phrynosoma > Phrynosoma platyrhinos. The sequence continues at coordinate 218,741,717 of CM034706.1, forward strand.
CCATACTTGGCTGGGAAAATGGGCCCTGTTGTACTTAATGGGATTTTCTGGAGTGTAGACCTGCCTAGGCTTCTACTCCCAGAGATGTGTAGTGCAATCCAAACAACTAGTCTATTCAGAATAAAGCCTCTGGAAGTTGCCTTGTGCACCTTAAAGGCCACAATTCTAAATTTAGGATTCCACAGATTTATAAGATTTACTTATAAGTTAAGATTGTATTGTTAGGGACAGATTCACAGAACGGTTCAAATCCCAGTTTCTCTATAAATCTCATCTGCTTCCTACAAGCCAATTGCATTCTTCTAGTTTAACCTATCCCACAGGGTTGTTGTTAGGATAAAAAGGCAATCTCTCTATATCAGGAGTAGGCAACCTAAGGCCCGGGGGCCGGATGCTGCCACCGGATGCTGCCACCACCACCACCTGCCGCCTCCCGCCACCACCGCTGCCGCCCACCATGATGATATTGATCATTGTTGTTATTACTTATTGGGGTTTTCTTGGCAAAATCTCCACAGGGGTTTTGCCATGGCTTTTCTGGGGCTCAGAGAGTGTGCATGCATATTTTAAATTTTTTAAAATTTTTATTTATTTATTTATTTATTTATTTATTGTGCTTTGCCCCCCCTATTGTCTGAGGGACAGCAACCCAGCCCCCAGCTCAAAAAGGTTGCCTACCCCTGCTCTATATGTTTGCCAAATGGAGATCCCCTCTCACTCATTTTGATTGGTTGCTGGGGCACACATGAAGAAACATCAACTAGTTTTAAGGCAGAGGAGAAGGGAATGGGAAGTATAAGAGTTGTGCCTGTAAGTCTGTGTAATTCTCAATGTAGAATTGTGATCTTAAAAGTTACACAAGGTTACACCACTCACTAACCAGATAGCAATGAGTAGACCAGCTTTTTAGATTTCACTACACACATTGGGAGCAGAAGCCTAGGTTGGCCTATTTGCAATTAGATCTCATTAAATGTAATGGGAAATTTCCTGTCTAGGACAAAATACCTGGAGGTAAAAAAAAAAAAAAGGGGGAGGGGAATCTCCAATCCTTTTTCACAGGGGATCTCAGCTGGGCAGAACCCCCCCTCCCCCAGCTTCCTCACTGGGAAATCTGATAAATGAGCTCTTCTTTATCAGCTGTCCTTACTATTTCATTCAAAAGCAAAGCTAAAAGCAAACTATGCATGTGGTTTCATTACAGCAAAATCACAATCATTTCCAATCATGGCTGTACTTATGACAAAAAGAGCTTCACAGCAACCCTTCAAGGTAGGCCAGGACAGGCTGAGAGGAACTGCAGCTAGAGCAAGGTGGCAGAACAGACTGAAAGACTTTTAGGGAAATGTCCCCCCCCCCTTCAGTATTTTCCCTTTCAAATGAACAAAAAGATAAGGAGGGACACTTGGAAAAGGTTTCTGAGGAAACATCTGGGCTTGGATGGGAAGGGAGGGTTGTATCTGTCAAAGTATCAACAAATTCTATGAATGTTGCAGGTGCCACCTAGTGGCTTGACATAACACACTTTGCAAACAGCATCAGAACCATTTGTTGTTTGTTTGTTGCAATGGTATTGGAAGTTGTGGCCATTTCATTTACCCCATTACATGGTGTCGGTTATTGTGTCTTGATGCAAGTGAACGGTTGATTTATTGGACCGGCAGACTGTGCAAATCAAGAGATTGTGCAAACATGGGATGTGTGGAGCCTTCATCACAGGCATGTTAATGGAAGCTTTTTAAAAGCCTAACTGCCACACACAGAGGCATTTTCAGGGAGGTTTGCTAATGGGGAGGGAAGGGCCAATCTGCTTCACCCCAAAATTAGAAATTTCTGGAAATATCATCCTTCCTTGCCTCCATAAAGTAAGTAATACATAATAAGGTGGGGGTGGAGGGGGAATGGGACTCAACTTCTCACTACAGATTATATGCTGTTATCTTTGTTTACTGAAATCTCCAATAAAAACATTTTTAAAAGCCTCGGTATAACACTGAGGCTGCTGTTAAAAAAGTGTTTTTCAGTGTCAACATAAAATTTTAAAATGTTCCCCCACCCACCTGCCCACCCACAAAAGCCAAGTTGAAGTGGGATTGATCATGTGTGTGTAGGTATGCACATACATGTGTTTATGTGTGTGAGGAATAAAATAAAGAGACAGAGAGTAATATCACTTTGGAGTTACTTTGGGGGCTACAAACCAGCAGTGGTGTGGCCCTGCCCCTTGTTGGCATGTGTCTTCTGGGCTCTGATGTGCTTGAGTGGAATAAGTTCAGTCTTAGGACCAAAGACATTTCCTATATCTTCCATAAAACCATTCTAGTTTTATATTTAATTTCGTGCAGCCCATTCTAGTTTTGCATTTCATTTTGTGTAGTAAGAAATGAAAAGGTTGGGCATGCTATGAATATATCCACTAGATTCATACCCTCTTGTAGCAGGAAAAAAAGGGACTGGAGACCCTCAGACTGGAGGAAAGAGAGTTTTATTCTAAAAAAACCAAAATTATGCTAGTGGGGTCAACAGGAAATAACTTTCCAAAGGTGCTGAGCCCAGAACTAAGCAACTGTACATCCTTTTATAGTGATCTTACAAATATATTCAGCATATAGGAAAACCACTCCCTCCTCCCTCTCTAGTTCAGATAGTTTCACAATATTCAGCACTTTTTGCTAAGCAGACATTATTTTCAGAATATAGGAATCTTAAGTAGGACATAGGAAATGTTTACAGTACATGACATCTGTGGTCTTTATCAATAAGAACTTTGATAAGAACTTTATCAATAAGAATAATTTATACCATCTTGACCACTCTGTGATGTAGCTTGGCCACATGTGTCTCATATATTTCCCATTGCTTCTTCATCTATTAGCAGGAGCAAAGCCAGACCAACAACAACAAACAGTAATCTTAACAAACAATATACAAAGCGCCAACACAGACTGCTGCTATTCAGTGGATCATAATATAATAACCTCCTCTTACCCACCTCTCCCAGATCAAGGTAGAGAACAACAACAATTAACAGGCACACCACATCAGTTAAAACACATCAATTAAATTACACATTAATTTAAAAGCACAAGATAAACACAGATTAAAACAATCCACATTTAAATATCCATAATTTAAAATTCACTATTTGAAAATTATCTGGGAAGCCAGCTGGAAAAGACTGGTCTTTAATGCTGTTTTGAATTCAGACAGAGTATTTAGCTGTTGAATCTCTTCTGGGGGGTCTAGGGGTGGCTGAAGAAAAAGCCCTCTGGTTGACAGTTGCCAACCTGGTCCTGGCTGCCTGGAGTAAATGTCCGCCAGATGACCTGAGTGTATGGGACAGATTATATGGGAGAAGATGATCCTGTAAGTAAACTGGACCCAAACCTTGTAGAGCTTTAAAAGTAACAACCAACACTTTGTACCTTGTCCAGAAACTATGGGGGGATGCAGATGGGCGGCCCTGGGCTGCCCCGGAAAACAGAGGATCGCGTTGGCCCCAATCCTCCCTTTTGCCAGTCCAGAAAAGAGTGGCAAAATGCCCCTCCTTTCAGAGCCAGCAAAAAGGGCACCATAAGAGCCAGCACGTGGCTCTTTAGCGCCCCTTCTAGTGCAGCGCATCAAAAGGCTGCCAGAAGGACGTCCTGACACCGCACGCCATGCGTAATGGTGCATGGTGTTAGGGCATCTTCGGGGAGGGGTTGAGGCGGCCGGTGTGTGGCTGCCCCTCCCCATCCCTGCCTCCAGGACAGCTCAAAGGGCCCATCTGTAGAGGCCATAATTCAGGTCTAACATAGACAGCCATGACATCTGCAAGGCTAATTTTCAGTCACCAACAATGCCACAGAGCATTGGAGGGTTTGTCTCAGGCTGAAGCAAGCAAGCTAACATGAGGCAGAAGCATGAGTATACTTGTTCCACTTCCCTATCAGTGCTTGGAGAACCAGACTTGGAAGTGTCCGTTCATAACCCACCACAAAGACAGACAAATGGAGGAGGAAAGATTGTTCTACCCCAGCTCTCTTTGTCACATGGTGTCTTCATTAGCCCAAATTCTTGCATTGTAACAGGATTTGCTGCCCTCTTGTGTAGCAAAATGAAATTAGTTGAGGAAATAGAATGAAAAAAGAGCCCTCCCACACCTTATGTAATATGGTTTTGTGTTATCAGAGGCCAGAAACAGACAGGCCAAATAAAGCGGCTTCTGACTACTTTGTGAGCATGGTATTTCCACTCTGGCCGCTCCTTTTGACCCATCTTCCTCAGCCCATAGTTTGCCAAAGAAGCCTTCTCTAATGACAGATGTATTTGTTTCAGAACATTTTCTCCTACAATTGCATTATAAAAGCATTTTCAATATAATAATAATAGTAATAATAATAATTTTTATTTATAGCCCACCTCTCCCTGATGCGGATTGAAGCGGGTTACACTAAAATACAATATACAATTAAAACCAGATTTCTAAATAACTCTTAATATGTTTCAAAATCAATACAAAAGTAACATGCTTCAAAATCAATAGAAAAAGTAAACTCACAAACAGTTGTCACTTCTGTCTTAAAACACTAAGAGCATGGATGTGGCCTGGCATCTCCCAGAAAACAATTATGGTGCCAGGAGAACATATCTAGGACAACACATCTAAGAATGCAATTTAGGTGATTGATTGTTTCACAAATTGAGTGTGTGAGATTTCTCTGTGAGACAATGCTTCATTAATAACCATGAGACACAGAGAGTTTAGGATAGGGTTAGGGTTTGGTGTCCATTTTAATATTAACCAATTTAATTTGCGGTTCCCAAACTAATATGGGAACTGGAATGCAATTATTATCTAATTTTGACACCTCTCTGAATCTTGCAATTTAAACAAAAATGTTTCCATTAGGAAAATAATATACAAAAAGGCATCTTTTAGGGAACATATTAGCAAAAATTAGACAGAAAAAGCACATTCAGTATTTTTGTGCATATGAAAATACTTTTTAATTTTAATGTAGATTTTAAAAGCCACTTTTCCTAACTGATGCAGAAATGGGGAGAAGCAAATTTGTTTTAAAATCCAGAGTACTTTGGAAGGATTACTATGGAGAATTTCTTTGTAAATAATTTTATGTCAAAATTAAAAGTTCTTATAAAGATTGAAGGCAAGATCATGAACAAGATGCTTGATTCAAGTTGGTTCCATGTTATAGGTATTTCCACAAAATCTGTTTTGCTTTTTAAAATTCTATTTCAATATGTTCTGTGGAGATTCCTATATATACTGTCAATTTATGGTGACCCCATGAATTTCATACCATTTTCTTAGGCAAGGAATACTCAGAGGTGGTTTTGCCAGTTTGCTCCTCTGACTAAAGCACCCTACAGTGGTCTTAAAAGCATGTCCCCTTTACCTAGATATTTTTGTCTAGGCTAGTCTTTAAGGTAGCATAGAACTTATTTCTGACTACCTAGCCAGTAGACTCGCTTTATCCAAATTTAGGAACAAGAAGCATCCTGTCTGTTCTCAGTTCAAGAAGTGAAAATACCAACCATATATGCCCCCCACCCACTTCAGCACAAAGTGTTCCTGGGAAAGTTTTACTGCAATCAAAATGTGTTTTCATTGCCTAATATAGCCTACAGGGTTTTCTTGAGCACTTGCTGTACAGAAATATAACTTTATTTCAGTGTCTCCCATTTCCCCTTCCTATTGGGATATTTTGTAATGATGCCAGTTTTCAGAATGCCTCACTGAATTTCTCCTTCAGAATTTCTAGCCATGGAGTTCTATCAAACATTTCTTTGGACAGTCATAGGCTTTCATGGCCGGCATCCATAGTTTTTTTGTGGGGTTTTTTTTTCGGGCTGTGAAGATCCCAGCCACAGATGCTGGCGAAACGTCAGAAAGAAACTCTTCTAGAACATGGCTACACAGCCTGAAAAAACCACCAAAAAAACCTATTTCTCTGGATAATTTGAAAAGGTTTCCTTCTCTGGCAAAAAAAGCCCCCCCCCCAAAAAAAACCAAAAAAAAAAAAAAAAACCCAACGCAAACGCACCTAGGGAAAACAAACATTTATTCTCAGTTTCCATTTCTCTTGTTATCATGATATTTAAGATGGCACTATTGATAACCACTTAAGTTTCCACTACTTTCATTTTAACAGCCACTTCCCTATTGATCAAGAATATGTCCAGGAGAAAAGATAGGGACCTGGGAATTGTATTTTTGGTGGCGGAGAAAGCAGGTCATTATTAATTTTGAGTATTTAAAGGTATGCTGTTAACAAAACAATGAAAACAAAAGATGTTACATTAAAACAATCAACACCATCACCATCCAGCGGAAACTGGTATTAATATTAATATAGCCCACCTTTCCCTCCAATACTGGGACTCAAGGCGGCCTCCAACATGTTAAAAAAATGCAAATTAAAACAGGGCAAGAACATCAATAAAATATATAAATATAAAAGACTTAAAAGATAAAATATTTATGAAGTTGAAACCATTTTATTTCATTAAAAGACAACCTAAAAAAACAGCACAGTTTATGATTAATAGCCCATTCCAGTACTCATCTTCTAAAAGCCCATCAGCATAAGAATGTTTTGACTTTCCAGTGGAAGGAGATCAAGGAAGGAGCCATCTTAGCCTCCTTTAAGAGGGAGTTCTAATGTCTAGGAGCAGCCACCAAGAAGCCCTCTCCCTTGTTCCCATCAAATAAACATGAGAAAGTGGTGGGGCAGAGAAAAGGGCTTCTTTTGAAGAACCAAGAGCTCCAATGGTCTCATAAGGGGACCTATCGTGCATCAAATAGATAAAATGTGTTACATCCTTCTGTGACAATCTGAGTACCATAAAAGCTATAGCCAAATAATGATTATTTGGTACACTTGAGGAACCTAGATGGTATATTTGAGGAATCTAGGTTGCCTGATTATTGGGAAGTGGGCTCAGCCTTCCAGTTTAGTCTTAGATGAGAACTTGAGACCCCCTGCTCCCCTCTTTTCAGGGTCCATGATCTCTTTCTTGCATTTTCTACCTTCTAGGAGATGAAGTTGTCAGCAAGCCAAACAAAAGTAATACAAGTATTCCATAACAGATTCCCTATACTATTGTCACAATCATGAATATGTAGGGATCATGAATACAAATCACATACAGATACATAGCTCTAACATGCATTTGTAACTATGATCATGAATGCCAGCCATCAGTTTTTAACATTAATACCATAAAAACACAAGAGAGCTCAGCTTAGTGGTGAAAATTGACCTGATGTCACTTATGGCTATTCAGAACAGTCTGCTGTTCAGCTACTAACTGTCACTATATATGTAAGTTCATTTCCTAAATACTATAAATACTGTACTATACTACCACTTAAATACTACAAAGAACTTGAAACAAACTCAGTTTATTAAATCCAATCATTTCATCCCAATTAATTACTTTTTATATCAAAATTATTCATTTACCTTTTTGCTTTGTATTTTCCCACCCCCTGCTTATGAAATGAACATGACAGTCATGTAAATTTGGCTTCATGACCATGCCCCCAGCAAAAGAGATCCAAGGTACCGTATCTGTTGAAAGTTGAACTAACCCATCAGTTTCTCAGAAGATACTTTTCTAGGGTGGTGGTGGTCCGATCTTATTCTTTTTCTCATCTCATCATTTTAAAAAGGCAATTTTGTAGAATATTTTTGAAGTTTTGTGGTGGACTGGTCACCATTTTCTCCATCTCCACAATGCCCCAGAATGATATTACATTATGGGCTTTGTGAGGAAGCAAAATGGTGGCCAAGCTGCCACCCAGTTTAATCCTGCTATCATTTGCAGTAACAATAAAATGAACTATCTGAAGAAAAAAAAAGAAAGGGAGCTGCATTATTGCTGCTTTTAATGGCGAGCCCCAGCATAAAGAAATGTGGAGAATTTCTCTTTTCCCTGGAACATAGTTATCAAAATGGTTTCCTCAGTTTTGCTCCTTGTGGACAGGACAGAATATTTTGATCATTGCTAAAAGGATCTGTTCCTGGAGCAACAGAAAACCAATGGTTAGTTTCTAGAATTGATTGCCCATATATGTCCAAGGTGACAGGGGAAACCAAAGAATAAGCCATATCATATTCAGCATATTAAATTCAAATTTTCAGATTGCCTAGAATGATGACAAAATGGTTTTCTAAATTCTGACTCCTCAGTGCAGGAAAGATATCTGGAAAAGCAGTACTGAGAAAAGGATGGGTGGAAAAATCTTCAAAGGCTGATTTCTGCTCTTCATCTGCATAAAATGATTAGGTATTTTCAGATGCAACGGGGGCAAGTACTTACACATCAGAACATAAGACACTATTTGAGATGTATATTGAGATGTATATCTATGCTTTTGGCTTAGCTTTCATGTAATTACTGCACAACTCACTATTTACATGAATATAGAATAATGTTATACAGACATACATATTTTCCAATCTCATTTGGAAGAAATATGACTACCAGTAGCAAACACTCACTTTCTCCTTCAAAGATCACTATAGTAGCCTGCAGTGTTTATGAGTCAAAAAGAAAATATTTGTAATTTAGAATGAAGATTGAAATTAACTGGACCCCTCTTTGGATTGTTATGAAATTATAGGCAACAGCAATATAATGTATTTGTATGGCTATAGCCATAGCTATAGCCATTAAAGTATATGATAAAATAAAATAAAGTGTATAACTCAGTTGCATTAAAATAACACAAATAAGCATTCCAACAAGTAGAGAGGACTGCTCATATAAAAGATTTAATTTGTCTTCACTGCTAACATTTTTCCTTAGAACTCCCTCTAAAAGGAAAAAAGCTACATTTTTGACATATACAAAGACTTGTCCCCAAACAGAAAATGTTCAAATAGCTTGCAGATTTATCAAATGACATATCTAAATCTTTAAATGCTTTTAAATCATCATAAACTGGACAATCATATAGTGTGTTAGATCCTCAGGTATATTAGCCCTGCATGGACAAACTCTCTACAAAGACTCCAGTGATAAATTCTTCCAAGTACAGCAGAGTACAAAGACTGAAGATGGAAGGGTGTAAAAGCTTCCCTCAGTTTCACCATTTTTATATGTTATATAAGGAGCAGTTGGAAGGCGTGCAAATGCAAGTAGATAAATAGGTACCACTTAGGTGGCAAGGTAACAGTGTTCCATTCAGCCACGCTGGCCACATGACTACTGGAGTCGTCTTTGACAATGATGATTCCCTTGGCTTGGTAATGGAGATGAGCATCACCCCTTACAGTTGGTTATGACTAGACATTCATGTCAAGGTGAAATCTTTACCTTTTATATAATGAGCATGAGAAGTTTGAATAGGTAATATGGCATATCAAGAGCACAGTTTGACAGCACTGCTCAAATATAATATTTTAATGTGTGAGATTTCAATATTCAAAGAATTAAAGATATTCAAAGAGAGCCAGCATGGCATAGTGGCTTGGATATTGGATTGTGACTCTGGAAACAAGTGTTCGATTCCCAGTATGGCCATGAAAACCACTGGGGGACCTTGGGCAGGTCACATGCTCTCAGTCTCAGGGAAAAGTAAGTGCAAACCTTCTCTGGACAAATCTTGCCAAGAAAACCCCATGATGGGATGCAGCGGCTCAAGTGGTTGAGACACTGACTCTTTGATTGCAAGATTGGCAGGTTAGCAATTTGAGGCCTGGGTGCTGCATGATGGGATGAACTCCTGTCACTAGTCCCAGCTTCTGCCAGCCTAGCAGTTCGAAAGCATGCAAATGCAAGTAGATAAATAGGTACCATTTTGGTGGGAAGGTAAACAGCATTCTGTGCAGTCATGCTGGCCACATGATCACAGAGTAGTCTCTGACAACATTGGCTCTTCATCTTAGTAAGGGAAATGAGCACCCCCCTGTGGTTGGACACAATTTGACAACTTTGTCAATGGGGAATACATTTACGTTTACCTACCGTAGGTTTGCCTTAGGGTGTTGTGAAGGCACACAACAACAACAATTATACATGTAAATAAGTTGTAGCCTTTCCTGGTTTCAGGATAAAACCACTTTATGTCTAATGTTCAGCGTATCTTTAACAGTAGATAATGCTACAATAGGTCCTGTTGGCATTTTCAATTTAAACAAATCTCTAAGGGCAAGGGCATGTACGTAATCTAAGCTTCACTGTGCACAAACCAGCTTCCCGATGGAGAAGACTCAGTTGTCTTAGAAAGCTCAAAAATTGGTAGTATATAAACATGGAATAAGGGGTGATTCCAGATTTACTTTCTGAAAAGACCCCTCCATCAGATTTGTACAATTTTAATTTAAAATGCTTCCTTTACCTCCAATGAAACGTTGAAAAAAATTCATTGGATTAATGACTAGATTTGAGGGGAGGTTTTGGGGGGGTTATTTTCATGATCATTATTCTAGTTTTCAGTTTCCAGTTGATGTAAAACACAAACCTAGATTTTTGAACCTCTTATATGGGATGCTCATCAATTTGTCATTTATGGTTATAGACTCCTTAGCAAAACCTCCAATATTTTTATCTTTTCATATTTAATTTTGAGTTTTTCTTGTACCACCAGTATGTTAAAGATTTTCAGTAGTTTATGTTCCTTAATCCTTCTTGTGTTTGAGAAATTAAAATAGTACCATCAGCATACATAAATATATTTTCCTTTTTTGGTTTCAGCTTTTGTGGGGGAGATAATTATTATTGTTACTTGAATACATTATTAGATAGTCAATATAAAGTTTAAAGAAAGAGCTAGTAGAGAAATTTGACATCTACCACACATAGGATGAATGGAATATCAGAGTGAGTACAAGAGACTCATCTTAACCTTAATCTTATTATCAGAATGGAACTCCTCATTCAACATCAATTATTTTCCTTCAGTGGAAGTTTTGTTTAATTTCCCCCGAAGTCTATTATGACTAATTGATTCCAAAGCCACTAAAAAAAGTAAATAAATGCCACACATAAGTATCTAGCTTCATTTTACATTCTTCTATACGAGATGGGAGATAGGAAAAAATTATCAATTGCGGAATGACTGCACCACTACTGAACTCACCTGTTCTTCCACAATTATTTCATTTCACTTGATAAAATAGACAGTAAAAAATCCTGGAAAATAATTGGCTAGTTTACTGGGATCATTGTTTTAAAAATGCAGCAGTTAAACTAATATTTCTTGGTGTTTTTGGAGTGATCACCATTACCTTTATGCAAACTGAGGTCCAAAACACACTGCAGAAATAATCCAGTTTGAGACCGCTTTAGCTGCCCTGGCTTAATGCTAGGGAATTCTGGGAACCATTGTTTTGTGAAACATTTAGCCTTCTCTGTCAGAGAGCTCTGATGTCACAATAAACTACAATTCTCAGGATTCCCTAGCACTGAGCCAGGACAGTTAAAGCGGTCTGAGTTGCAAGAACAGATGCCAACCAATTCAGGACCATTTTATAAACTTCCCCAACAACTCCATCTTCACCAGGAACTTATCCATTTTTTAAGGTAGTAATTGGTTCACAAACATCACCTGAAGAAACAGACTCCAACACTGGTAAACCTATCTCTCCTGTATCAATAAATATATTATTATCTAGCTACTCAAATGTGATTTCATTAAATGATCTTTGGAGATACATTAAATATATCTGAAAAATGAGTCTGTCATGCACAGGAATGTTATTTTAGTCAACAACTGGATGTTAGAGCCCATTTTATTAATGAGTTTCCAATATATCTGTGGATCATTACTTTGAGAAGTCATTAACAGCTTGTTTCATTGTGTCTTATTAGAGAGAGAGAGAGAGAGAGAGAGAGAGATGTTTTAGTAATATCATATGATTGCACCCAAATTTGTTTTAACAATAAATTAATCTGGCATTCGAGATTATAGACAATGTAAACATAAATGAGATACCATGTAAGTGATGCTATACCAAAGACACTTTTGCGAATGGAAGGATTCCTACCATTCACAAAAGGGCCCTACTGCATACAATCTGAAACAATATCTCACTAATGTACCCAGTGTACTAAGTAGTAGGGATATAGGAAATAGTTACAAATGTTCTTACCACCACCATGCCAATAGACTGTTTTCTGTGCAAACTAATGATTTTCTGCAAACAAAAACCTTTTCCACAATTTTTTTCCACAAAAAAGCTCCCAAATGCATAAAATAAAATAAAATATCTCTAGATCAGATATCCAATTACATATCCTTCTCCCATGAACAAACAATGCTCTCTGAAGAATTCATTCCTATGAGGCTGTTATAATGGGTCTTTGCAACAAGCAGGGCAGTGAAAGACAATATCTTTTTGAAGGGACACAGGAATCCGTCAATACTGGTAAACTAAAGAGTAACATTTAAACAAAGCAAAATCTTTAATTCAAAGAAAAAGACTTGGCCACACAAACCATAAAACTGCACCATACAGCTTCCTCCTCAAATGAGTCTCTTATAACTCCAAACCAACCCTTAAAATTGATTCTTAAAGTGTAATTAGATATCTGTTTTGGAAATAAAATTAGGAAGTGAAACATTCCCATTTTTTAAAAAAAGGCCCAAAGGCCTATGAAGCTGGAGGCAAAATATACACATATAAAATGAATAACATCCAAAATACACATATCAGAAACTATCAAGGAGCAACACAGTAATATAACATAGTGCACATTTATTGAGAAATAACCCCTGCTTTCTTCCTTGAGGTTTAATCATGAATAAATGTGTATACAGTTATACACTTAAAGAACATAATAACTTCTTATACATGTTGCCAGAACTTACTTTTATATTAAGGTTGAACAAACTGGCAGGAGACTAAATACCTTAGATCTTGCCTGATATCTTGTTATTGTAACTGTTTTAATTTGTAAACCGCCCGGATTGGGTAACCATTGGGCAGTATAGAAATAAATTTTATTATTATTATTATTATTATTATTATTATTATTATATTGGAAGCTAAGTAGGGTCAGCGTTGCCTGATATTGCTAGATCTTGCCTGATATTGGAAGCTAAGTAGAGACCACCAACAAATAACAGGTGCTTTGGCTATATTTCAAAGTCAGGAACTGGCAAAACAACCTCTGAGTATTCCTTGCCTAAAAACTCTTTGAAACTCTTTGAAATTTATGGGGCTGCCATAATTTGACAGATAGCTTGAAGGTACATAAACAAACTTGCGGTCCCTTTGAAAGGCAAGCTAAATATTCTAAATATATGTTTTATAATAAATAATATAAGAACAAACAAAAGTAATTTTGGCTGTTACAGATGATAAAATATATGATACAATTAGTTAATATTAGTTACTAATTATTCAGTATTGGGTTGGATCCTGAGATACAACAGTGACTTCTGTATATGGAACAGTTCCTTGTCCATTTGAAAGATGCCCCCTTCCCCACAAGTAGAAGGGGGAAACAATTTTAATCAATTATGGACCTTTGCAGACTGCCTCCTCCTGCAGTTCTAAAAGATCTGCTTCATGCACATTATCATCATCATCATTGTTGTTGTTATCATTATTGTCATCATCATTATTATTTAACAATTAGATGTTATAGATACTGTTGGATACCAAATATTGATATTAAATATTAGACATTAACTCTCTGGCTGATATTCCATTTTGATGTCAACAGTTTAAGCTTTTGACACTTTGTGGGGTGAGTTCTTTTCAGTTTGACTGCATGGCCACTCTTGTGCATACTTCTTTTCTAGTCAATCATCTCAATCCACTCCAGAAGGATATCAAGCTCCCCAAATGCTTTTAGGGCTGCAGACTGAGAGTCCATCTGAAAAGGGAACAGAAGATCAGCTTTCTAGTTTATGTGTAGGGCTAACAAATGCTACTTTCTCCAGTTGGACTATGCCCTCCCTCCCGTGTTGTTGGAATGCAGTTCCCATCAACCCACCCTCAAATCCTCCAACCTTCATGGCCACTGTCCAACAGCAACTGGATGGTTCCACATTCCACAGCCCTATGTTATAGTATTGCCTCTGCATCTGCTTGTACATAAAGTTATCACAACAACAATAACAACAAGAATCCTGCATTTAAAGCCTTAAAAATTTTATTCAAAGGGACAATCACAAATCTGACTGGGCTTTGTGAGGATTTACCTCAGAAAATAGTGCAAAAGGAAAGATTTAAATCAGGGCTGGGGAAATTCAGACTCTCAAATGAATTGCCTCGCAGATAGCTTGCACCTTTGAAATACATGGTTCACATTTTGATATATGTTATCAAGGGTGTCACTTGGGGGTTGTGGGATGCTTGGGTCACAGCAGGTGACACTCTAAGGGGGGTGATATCATTGCTCCCCAAACATCTGTCTTTTGGCAGAAGTGGGCTGTGGTGTTTGCCTTTGTCCCTTTAAAATGCTGGAGAGATTTTCTCAGTAGGAGGAGAAAGAAGAGGCCTAGGGTTTTAAATTTTTTTAAATAAAAAATTAATTTAAAAATAATTAATTGTTTTATGCTTTTAAATTTTCCTTTAAAAACATCACATCTTACCAAATTTTCACTTTAACCACATCAAACAATGTGCATTGAAATACATTTAGGCTATGCACATGATATTGTAATTTAAAGCTATAATTTAAATTTTGCTAGTTGTCTATGTCACAACTATTGCCGTTACATGTGTGTTAAGCTAATTTTGCCATTACATGTGTGTGCCATTACATGTGTGTTAAGCTAATTTTAATGTATCATTGATTTAATATATTTTTAAGGGGGGGTGATATGTTCATGATATTTGTATTTTATAGGATTGCATTTTAGATTGTAAGCCGCCTGGATAGCCTTGGCTTAAGGTGGGATATAAATAAAATGTTGTTGTTGTTGTTGTTGTTGTTGTTATTATTATTATTACATTCAGCAATATCTGGGAATTAGGATTTATGAGTAACATTAGTACAAAAAGCATTACTATGGCTTCTGTGTGGTGTGGTATGGGAGGAAGGCAATGGGGGGGGGACATCATGAGTTACTGCACCAATGACACCTACCCTAGTGATGCCACTGCATAGTATCAATTTTAAAATATATACAGTATGAGATACTTTTATTGTGTTTCCATAGGAAGAATCAAAAGTGTTGAGGGAGATGGAGCACTCCAAGGTCTCCTGGAGAGGCTGATGCAGCTCCCTAGCCCTCCACAGTTACCCACCCCTGGTTTAACTTAACCCCCCTTCCCATAGTCATGTTTCCAGTCCAAACCTCCTCTTTCCTGCACAACTTCCTTGCTTAGTATGACTTCCGTATCCACAGGGATACATTCCCAGACTTACCATGGAAATGTGGATAATAACAAATCCTATTGAAGCGAATGAATTCTACCAAGCATGCTGTAGAATTGTGATGTATAGAAGCCTATACAGTCGTCCCTCATAACTCACAGAGGATCTGTTCTGGACTCCTCCACGAGTTATGAGGGTTGCATATATTCAAGCCCCATTGCTAATGGCAGTCGCCCCTCCGCGGATTTCAAGTCCATGGACTTGGAGGGGCGACTGTACTTCTATAAGCATTTTTAGGTCATCCAGTGTGATTCTATGATATGCTTTGGCCACAGGTTGACCATAGAATCACACTGGATGACCTAGAAATGAACTAGAAATGCCGAGAGAGAACACAAAATAGCATGCGTGCCTGCACAGTACATGCAGCACCGCACACAGAAGCACACGGCCATAGCAAACAACAGGACTTGAGGTCCTGTGTTTTTTCCCATATGCAGGGCTGTATAGGTCTAGAATGGATCCCCTGCATACACAAAGGGTCCACTGTATGAAGAAGACCTTGGTGGATCCCCTCTATGTGGGTGTCACCCCCTCCCCCTGGTTTGTAAGAAGGGATTACTGAATGGCTTGACAGAATTACAGCTTTCTTAACCCTTTTCTTAGATTGTAAAGAGCAAGAAAGCCCCTGCAAGGGAAGCCTTCTGGAACCTGTGACCTTATTTTGCCCATAATGCTGTGAATGTGGAAGTTGGGTGTTAATGCTGAGTTTTAATGCTGGGAAAGTCATCCAAACAAGCAGCTGATATGCTACCTCCATGCATCTTATCCCATTTTTTAGGCACTTCTTTCTCTCTCTCTGTTTCTTTCTCCTTTTTCCTGAAAAATTTACATAACTGAAGGAGTTTAATTTAACACCCAACAGTTTTGTTTGCCTTTATGGATTGCACGGCCTTGGCTGTTAAAGTGTATGTTAGTGCCAGATACTAGACTGGCAGCCAGAGTTGCTTGTCTTGACAAGATGTGAAGACCACTGAACAAGATAATCTTCACTCAGGACTATTTTCCTGGTTTCATAGGAATGGGTTGCACATTAGCTTGATTCCACTTGCCAGTTCAACTTGCCTCTTGCTACCAGTTCAAGAGATCTCCTGCATTACCAGTAGCTAAATTACAAGTTGAAAACACATTTACCTGTTGAAACTGAGTCAGAATTTCTTCATATCTCTGATTGGCTTCCTTCCCACAGGGGCATGTTGTGACCGCATCCTAAAGAGAAATAACACACTCAGTAAATAGTGTTTAGGCATATTTGAGTTCCCTCTGAGAGGTGGAGCCAGCTTTACAATAATGCTGAAGTGAATGCATAGAGCAAACAATGAATTATTGAATGTTTAGGCTTGTGGTGATGGGTGGATATTTATTCTGCTCTAGAGCTCAGAAAAGCTACTTTATTGGATGACAGTTTCCAGAATCCCCCAGTGGATATTGGGTGTTAGAGGCCAACAAGTAACTTATTCCAAGTTTACTCTGTACCTGCGTAAACATGAAAAATGCAGTGAGGCCCTTTCAGCTAAATCTGAAAAAAC
>CM034706.1:218763173-218773753 GCA_020142125.1 Phrynosoma platyrhinos
CAAATAATAGGCAGAGCAGCGATTGCAGCCAAGATAAGAAAGGGATAGGGGACTCCTGAGGCAGTGAACTCTAATCGAGGAAGACTTGCTGGAAGAGATCCGTCTTGACAGCCTTTTTAAAGTTGCTTAAGGTTATAATCTGACGGATATCAGCTGCCAACTCCTGACAGATATGACTCGTTAAATACCAAATGCTGAAATCAATGTAATCAAATATTTAATATCAACCTCAAATATTTGGTAAATATTTGGAAGGAACAGGCAACCAATATTCAACTTCTCCTCAGCACAGAAGAGAATTTTCGAAATACAGTTCTCTTGGGGGTTTGACTGGATTTTATGGACCTTATGGGTTAGAGATCTGTCCTTGATAGCATTAGTTATGAAATTATTGTAAATTTTGTAATAATTCTAATAATCCTAATTCCTGTGACAAGGAAACATAATTCTGTTCTAGAATTTTATGTACATGCATAGACAGCTAGAGAAGCATGCATATTATCAATATATGGAACATATTGCTTTCTCCAGGGATTAGACCTAAAACAGGTTATAAAGACTGAAAACAAGATAAGCTAAAAAGTAAATAATAATCACATTAAAACACCATTACCTTTTAAAAAGTACAAGATCATTTAAAACATATTTTAGAAACAATTGTCCACAATTTTGGATGTAGGAATATTTTGGATTTCAGAATTCTGGATAAGGGACATTGACCCATATAGCACTAACACCTCATGGAAGGCTCCTTGCAACCAATTAATCATTAAAAGTGTGTTTGAATAAAAATGTATTTCACTGCCATTGAAAGGGGACCAGAGAGGGCCAGTCTATCCTCCCACTGAAGGGAATTTCATAGGCTGGGAGCAGCTACTGAGAAGGCTCTCTCCCATGTCCTCATCAGATGGGTCTGTGATGGTGGTGGAAGTTAAGAGGACACCCTCCCTCAAGGATTTTAAGACTCTGGCAGGGTCATATATAATATTTTAAATAGTCTATTACAAATTATTTAGGGATTGGATAATTACGTATTCCTGGTGCAAAGTTCTGCATCTACAAATTTCAGTATCAACAACAATGAATGTGATGTGTCTGTTACAGATCATGGCCAGAATCAGGTTAGTGACATATCAATCCAGTTAATGGTAGTTGCATGCAACTCAAGAATATACATTTGTAAGTTGTTTTGGATAGGGTTCAAGCAGCTATTTATCCAACCCCACCCTCCATTGCTCTTCCCTGTCTTGTTCTTCTTCCCTCTCTCTCTGGAGAAAAGCAACAAGAATGAAAGCTGATCCATCTTTCTTGGGCATCTCCCTCCTTCCATACTCATTTAAAATATGTTACATCAATCCCCAGGAGATTGGCAGCTGCTGGGAGAGGGTTTAGAGAAGTTCAGAACTGTGGGTATGGAAGCATTGCACCCCAATTCAGAATCTTAGTCCATATGATACTGATCTTACATCCTGCTCCTCAGCACCTTAGAAATTATCTCCATCAGCAGGACTGCTTGGCTTCTGTGGTAGATTTGGGGGGGCACTTTTGGTTGCTGCAATCAAGTGTTAACCTTGAACATGAATTCAAATATGTATGATGTTGTAAGTTGGGTTGACAACACTGTAAATACTGAACAAGATGCCACCCTTAGTATTTAACTAGCTTTGCTGATTAAATTTATTTGAATGTTTTGTTGTTTGCATATTATCTTAAGGGCCCTATACAAAGTGAAAAATGGGTTATGAGTATTTTAATGAAATAAATAATTTGAATAAAACACAAATATGACAGAGACAGTTAAATGGGAAGCAAAAAGGAGACAGTTCTGGGAGTCTCACTGCAAATTCTATTAGTTCACTGGGACTTACTCCCAAGTAAGTACAAAATTCCCATCTGACATTGCAGAAACTCAGAGTTTTTCCTTTTTTTATGTTATATATTTAATTGGAATATGAAGCCTTCTTCCCTCAATAAGAATAAGAAAGAAAAAATCCTAGCTATGTAAAAGAAACAACTGAGCATATCAACAAACCAAGCAATAGTGCCTTAGTATCAGCAGTTCATTTGCCCTCCTTTTCTTCCAAAATGCCACTTCTGAATGAGATAAAGCATGAAAATTCATAGCCCAGAAATCAATACAGGTAAGGAATGATTTCCCAAATGAAAATATTAGGAGAGTAATTTAAGATGTCTGCTCCTTCATTTTCCTTCCCTCCTCTGTCCACATCTGAAATTATTTGTTCCCTCCAATTTAATAACTGATTATCCTAAAAGAGATACCTTAGTATCTTGAAGGGAATATGATCTCTGTAAGAATTGGATGCTGGTGTAGTGGTCTTGAATCTGCTGGAAAAAAAAGGGGCCAGGGGGCAAACAGTTCAGACATGTGAATGAAGACCTAAGATCCCCCCCCACACAACTGAGCTTTCTATGTGATTCCAAGTATACTTAGAGGTGTGACTGCTGAAGATTTTTGAACTTACCTGAACACCCTCCCACCACCAACACTGGTACTCACTGTCATTTGCTTGATGTCTCCAAAACCCTTCCGTATTTCATACATATCCACAGAGACCATACAGTGCCCAAAGTGGAGTCGTTTGGGGCTACTGCTGGGCATCAAACATAGCAGAAAGGTTGTGCAGAGAAGCAAGGGAAAGCAGACACCCTCCATTTCAGCACTGAATAGGAAAATGTGCTATCCATCCAGGAGAGCTATGAATAGGAAATAGAAGACCTGTGAGAGAATCCTACCTTGCAGAATAAAATGATGGTTTTGCAACAGGGCTGCAAGATGTTTTGGGCACTGGGGCTCAACTACATATCCAATGGTCTGTATGCACCAGCATTAGATCTATGATTCGAGCCTAAATATATGGTAAATAGTTTGCACTGCCTGTAAATATTCCCACGTCTTGTTCCAGTGGGTGTAACTCATTCATTTGACAACAATCCAGGTCCAAATCTTCACCCAACCACAGAGCATATTGGATGACCTGTCATTGTCTCTCAGTCTACCCTACTAGATAGAATAGTTATGAGGACAAAATGGGCAGAACATAATGTTTCCTTCTCTTTGCTCCTTGTAATAGAAAAGGTGACATTAAAAATAAATGCAAGAAAAGCTTAATAATTCAATTTTCCTATGCTTGTTCTGAAGGTTGCTATATATCTAGAAAGGAACAACTCCCTTCTGCTTATTTTAAGTTGAGCTTGAATACAATATTGGTATATAGTAAGAACTAATGAGAGCCAGCATGGCATAATGGTTTGAATATTGTACTATAACTCTGGAGATGAGGGTTCGATTCCCAGCTCAGCTACAAAATACATTAGGTGACCTTGGGCATGTCACATGCTCTCAGTCTCAGAGGAAGGCAATGGCAAACCTCCAAAGAACAAATCTTGCCAAGAAAACCCCATGATAGATTCACCTTATGGTTGTCATAAGTCAGAAATAACTTGGAGACACACAACATACTCAATAGCTAATAGCTCACTGAATAATGAACAGGTCATTGGAGGAAAGGCTATAGCTTGGTATTTAGTGCATATGCTCTGCATACAGAAGGTTCTAGGTTTAATCCCTGGCATTAAAAACCTTGGAGAACCATTGTCAGTTACTGTAGACAAGAATAATGAACTAAAGGGTTTGGTTCAGGGTGAAGCAGTGTATGTGTTTCTGACATGGCACAAGCACAGGTATTCCTGAATCTCTCAGAGGTAGAAATCTTGCTACTTGCATACAGAACAGTTATATGTAGATGGAGTGGAGATACCATACCCCAACATTCAGACTTTCAGACAGAGTGGGACCCACATGTGCAAGCTCCGAGTTCCTTTTCAGGCAACCAGATGCATCAGGGAGCAGGGTTAAATTTGACCACACAGCGTCAGAGGAGAATGGCACTGCCCAACTCTTCCTTTTAATACTGATGTTCTGCATACACATTCCCCCTTTCCTGATTAACAACATGATTATACTGCATCTTTTTCTACAGTAAAACTTTTAAAATTTACTCAACCCAACAAAAAACACACAGATCCCAGAAGAAAGACACATCAATAAGAAAGATAGGAAAAGCATTAAAAAATCAACACATGACATTATAAAACAACAATGGCGAGTCAGTGGTGTAGGGAAGTCCTATGAGATTGATTCAAGAAAGATTTCATTGAAATCAATGGTGCTGCTGTCCTCAATAAATCTTGACACAGCTTTCATAAACACCAGCAACCATTTTTCAAAAACATCAGGGGCAAAACCCAGCAACCATATGACAGAACCTCCACATTTTACATAGCACTTGTTGCCACAAGTACATTGATAGTTCACCAGTGTTTCTCATGGCAAGCTTGTCCAGTTGAATGACAAATGCACAGTTTTAAGCAGGGAGCTTAGCTGAACTAATATTCCTAGGTACATATTCCCAAATACTGGCAATGAACTACTCTGCCCATGTATTTGTCTTGGTAGATATACAGAACCATGAGAACTGGTAAGATTGTCTGGAGAGGCTCTGAGTCTCAGAGAAGGCTTTGCACTGCATGCAAGTGATCTAAGTACTCAAATATTATTAGTGTATAGTGGAAGTATACAAAAGAAAAATCAAAAGTGGGCAAAAAAATCAGAATTGCATTCCTTAATCACTTGAATGTTTCTTACAAAACCATATGCTTAAATCTGGAAAACCTAAAGTCACATTGGGAGATGACTTCTTAACTAAGAGAGTTGAGGCTTGAATATTTTAATCTGGCTCCATTTTAACAGCAATATATCATAGATGGTGTTACATATTAGATGGCCTTGCCATACAAGACATTAATTGAAGAGTAGATGGCTTTAAGCTTAACAACATCATAAAGAATGTGAAGAAAGACAAGACATTTCTTACCTTTTTAATGATGCTTTCCTTTTGGATCTGTGATGAATTGTATAGGTAGCCCTGAGACTGTCATTCACTTATATACCAATAAGTGAGGATAATGAAATGCCAAGTAATAACCACTGGAATCTTTTCTTCATTAGGAATTAGCTTACTCAGCTAAAACAGATTTCCTGAAATCTTACATGACATTTCTCAGTGAGAGAACGGGTGTGCAGCAAAGGGTATCACTTTGACATAGGTGTAGAGATAAACAAAAATTGTTCTTTATTTCTAATACATTAGATATTTATTCTGACAGCTTCATTTTCATATCTGTTCACATTAGGAACATTTATCCAGAGCAAATATCTGGCAAAAGTGTATTTAAGTATGCTAAATAGTTCAGATTTTCTGGAGGAACCATTTTCAACATTGAAGGTGATAAGGTGAGAATTCATGTGACATTAAGTCAGTCCTATGGGAGAGCAAATAAATCTGATTCAAGTCTTATAAAAAAACAGGGATTTTTTTGGGATGGACATGAGAGCAGGTTAGGATAGGAAAGCAGACTAAGGGGGAGTATCAGGTTCAAATCCCCACTCAGCCACAAAACTGACTGGGCGGTCTTGGGTCAATCTAACTTTGCATGGCTGTTAGAATAAAAGTGTTGTCTCTCTGGGTTTATTAGGTGCCCCCCTCAGTTCTTGTGTGAAGAACAGAATATATAAAGAAACATTATGCTGAATTCTTGGGTCAGTTTCTGTGCCTGAAATTAGAAATTTCTTGAGCGTCCTTGTGCTAAGATCCTCCTTCATTTGCCACACAGAAAGGCTACATTTATGCCAGTGCATTGAGGCCTTTGTTGGTTCTCTTAGGTGCTATGCAGACTGGCCTAAAGGGTTGGGGTGGGGCGCATGGTGCACGGCATCAGGAGACCCTCTTGCATTTTGCTGCTCTTTTGGGGTTGGCAAAAAGGAGGATCAGGACTGTGTTGTGTAGTCGCTGTGGGCCTGATCCACTTCTCCCAAAGGCGGCTCTGTACCTCCCCTTTCGGGCCATCTGTATCAGCCCTTAGTTATGAATTTCTGTTATGACACAGCTTATCACACAAAGTTTTACAACTTCCATAATGATTAATATCTTACTTTTATTTCAAATAAGGTCCTTTGTGCTGTAATGATACTAGTAGTACCCTGCTATTCTCCTCCCACCTATATGCTGAAGAGTATAATGAATATAATGAAGCATTAACTAGAAAAAAGAAACAACATATTCAGCTATTCTCCAATAAGTACTAGGTCTTATTGCAAAGTTTCACACAGAAGCTCTTGGCAAAACGGTTGCCTACTTTTGGCACAACTTCTAACACTAAGCCTGTAAGAAGTACAAATCAGGCAGGCATTTAATAGATGAGAATTGTTAGAAGGGTATTTTTCCAGCAAAAAGAGGCAGCTATTGGAGAAGCTTATTCAGCTGAAATTTTGTCTATCATAGACCAGGAAATGTATAAGAGCCGTGTCAGGAAAAAATGGTTGTCACCCATCACTTGGAAAGAGGATTCAGTTCAGTACTCTGCTAATGTTGTAGATTAGACTTTTCTGATCTATTTGTGTCCGACTGCATAGTTTTCAAAAACTATTTGCCATTTGGAAGTTATTCTGTGCAAAATTTGCATTTGTTGCAGACATGTTCAGTTACAAAAACCAAAATCCCCAGAGAGAGATAATGGGGTCTGATGTTCAATGCAATAAGGAAGCACTGGTTAAGAAAAAGCTGATTATATACATGATAAAGGTAAAAGGTAAAGGTTTCCCCTTTGACAAGTTTCTCTAGTTTTGTCTGATTGTAGAGGGTAGTGCTCATTTTCATTACTAATCCAAGGAAGCCAATGTTGTCAAAGAAAGAACAGACTGGTGGTCATGTGGCCAGCATGACTGCATGGGACGCTGTTACCTTTCTACCAAAGTGGCACCCATTTATTGATCTGCACTTTTGCATGCTTTCAAACTGCTAGGTTGGCAGAAGCTAGGACTAGTGATGGGAGCTCACCTCATGATGTGGCACTTGGGTTTCAAACTACTGACCTGCCAATCTTGCAATCAACCATATCAGCCTCTTAACCACTGAGCCACCACATCTCCATACATACATGTTAGTATGTATGGAGATGTAATGCTTCACTAATTTTGTTCCTGAAGGAAGCCACAATTAATTTTAGCATTTTGCAAAAAAGTGTTTAAATACTGCATAGTTTTCAAAATCTATTTGTCATTTGGAAGTTATTCTGTGCAAAATTTGCATGTGCTGCAGAAAATGCTGTTTACTATGCAGAAAATGCAGTTTTCTGCAAAAAAAGTGCAAATTTTACACAGAATAAGTTTCAAACTGTGAAGATTCTCACCAGTCTGGAATTCTCTCACTAGAGTTTCCTGACACTTGAGAAACAAAATCTTTCAATCAATTTTTGATTATTTTCAAAGGTTGGAATGATCTGTGGAATTACAAATGCATAACCTAGAGTTACGCATTCATAAATTTTCAATATTCACGATTCCCTTGTATTCCTTAGTTTAGGGGACATGTACAGACCCTGAAAGTCCCCTTAATCCTTACTTACTGGAAAGCAGCTGCTCTGATTCATGGTAAGTAACAATTGGAGGGGGGTTGGGCTGGGAGCCACTATGTAACTCCAAAAGTTACACATTTGTAACTCCACCAAGAGAATTCTGGGCAAATATTCTTTCCCTCTCTTCATGACAGTAACATATTGTACTAGTGAGACATTCATAGTCTGTTCTTTCTTTTCTTAGTGGTAATCTTTAAAAAAATAATAGGTATATATAGCAAACCCATCCTGAAAGAAATGTGGCCACCCAGAAACAAGAACCATACATGAGAACCCTGAAATTTTCAAAAGTACAAAAAGAGTTTTCATATGTTGTGGGGAAAAGTGTCACCTCACCCAGATCAGCCCGATGGAAATTGAACATCTGTAGCTTTCATCAAAAGTTATGAAAAGTTGCTGAGGGTGGAAAACTGAGAAGTGAATTGATTTACATGAGCTTCTAACAATTTATATTGATGCTGGTTGGTATCTACTGTTAGAGTGAGGATATAGGGGGGTTGCAGACTCCCAGAAATAGTGCAAATTGAGTCCACTTTTAGGGTTAGGGTTAGGGTTAGGGAATCATGGGAACTGTATTTTACTGTGGCACCAGAACTCTCTGACAGAGAAGGTTCAATGTCTCAGGGGGGAAAAACAATTCCCATGATTCCCTAGCACTAACCCTAACCCTAAAAGTGGACTCAATTTGCACTATTTGCAACCCCCCAAAGTTCAACTTTTTATTGTAGGTCCCATGTGTATGTAAAATTATTGCATAAGAAATATCAGTATGGAACCCAACAGACTTTTCACCAGTGCTTTGCTTTGGTTTTGAAAAAGCACATTGTAGCAAATTTCTACTACACATATCTGGAAATACTCTTTGCATGTTCTTATCTGCAAGCAGGAAAGCAAACCAAGCCTCCTTGGGTTGAAATTTGGCAAGAAAATCATCCTTACTAGCCAGTCTTGTAAAATACTGATCTCCTCAAATGTGTTTATAGTGAAGTAAGGCTAAAAACCTAAGGAAGAATTTTAGTTAATCATCTGCTTTTTAACCAGCTACTCAAGAAACAATGTACAGATCTTAAACAGTAAGTCTGGAATGTGTTGAATGGCCAGCAGCAGTGTGGTTCTTTATGTGGAACTGTTGTGTTACACTGTGCCTTACAGGATCCACTATTTTAGATGTAAAGTGCTTTACCTATTTCAGACCAAGGTCTGAATTCAGTTTCAGACAAATTCTGTAAGCAGAAGCAAGGGCCAAAAGATAGGACTGTCCTGGAGGCAGGGATGGGGAGGGGAAGTCACACGCCAGCCGCCTCAACCCCTCCTCGAAGATGTCCTAATGCCACATGCCTTTACACATAGGCCGCGGTGTCAGGATGTCCTTCCAGTGCAGCCTTTTGACACTCTGCACCGGAAGGGGCGTTAAAGAACTGCACGCCGACTCTTATGGTGCCCTTTTTGCTGGCTCTGAAAGAAGTGGCATTTTGCTGCTCTTTTCCAAGGCGGCCAAAGGGAGGATCAGGGCTGAGGTGTCTGACAGCCTTGGCCTCGATCCTTCGCTTCCTGGGGCAGCCCAGGGATGCCTATCTGCACCCCCCCAAGTAAATTTTAAGAATTTAAAATTCCACCTGTTTGGCTGGAAAGGGTTTTGGTTAAGTTAGGGAAGAATGCTGGAGTGTGATTTCAGTTGAAAATATCTCAAAGTATAAAGAGGTTTTTTTTTCCTGGGTGAAAAAGAAGATGGGGATGGAAACAGTATTTGAAATATTTTTTTTTAACAGTTGAAAAACATGTTTTTAAAGAAAACATCTTTGTCAGGAAACTCTGATGAAGAGAATCCTGGACTGATGGGCAACTTTGCATGGTGGGATTTATTCTGCATGAAATTCATACTTTTTGTGTGCTGAGGACAGTATTTTCACAGTGGGGAGAAAACTGCTAAAATTACTTGTTGGTTCCTTTGAAAATAAAATGAGTGAATAATTAGTTCCCTACCACTTGTACCTCTAGCTATTACATAGAAGAGGAATGTTTGTGGGATTTGAAAATAGACTCTAAAATCTGATAATTCACCCAACAAGGAGATGCAAATAGGCTTGCCAGCTCTTCTTTTTCTGTCACTTCTTTTCATAGCAACTTGAGATGCAAAAACATTAGATGCTACTCTCCCATTCCTTACATCACTATGCAAAAGGATCTTTTAGCATCTTTGATACAGAGTGAAAGAAGTTGTAGTATTGGCTTTCATAAGTCTACAAATGCTGATACTACAACTTCTTTTGCTCAGTTAGGGCCTTTGCAGACTGCCAGAAATAGTGCACATTAAATTGAGGCACTGCCCTGGCTCAGTGCTAGGGAATCATGGGAACTGTAATTTATTCTGGCACCAGAGCTCTCTGACAGAGAAGGCTCAATGTTCCAGAAAAAAATACAATTCCCATGACTCCCTAGCACTGAGCCAGGGCAGTGACTCAATAATCTCAAAGGTGCCACAAGTTCCCTTTCTGATATTCCAGACTAATACCAGGCTATGTCTCTGAATTCCTTTTATCAGTGCAAGGAAAAGTTTCACCTCATATTAAGGACAAGGCAACAAAAAGAGTTGGCAATCCTAACAGAAATCAGGGTTTGTTGGCAATGCAGACTTTAAGTTTCAAAAAATGGCAACAATGATGGGGAAATCTTATCTCTGTGTATTTTATCTTATCAGTTTGCACAATGGCCCATCCAAGTGAAACATTAGCAGTGTGAAACAGGCAGTGAATTGCTCAAAATTGGATTTGAATGATACCTTGCAGTGTACATTAATTTTGCTGGCTCTGAGGGCACGGAACAACTGCACCTCATGCAATATGTAATAGATGGAGTATTGCCTTGTTCTAATTATTTGTACCATCATGGGAATAAATGTAGGAGTTCATAGCTGCAGGGTATAAGCAGTACTGGGAAATGTACGTGGCTTATGATCATGTAGTTCATTTATTGCCACTTTGCAGAACTCTTATGAAAGTCTGCCTTTCATATTCTCAGTTTCTCACACTAACATAACTATAAGCCAGGGGTAGGCAACCTTTTTGAGCTGGGGGCCGGGTTGCTGT
>CM034706.1:218795708-218813104 GCA_020142125.1 Phrynosoma platyrhinos
CCCCCCCCGGCCCAGCAGAAGATCTGAGGACCAGTGACCGGCCCAGGTAAGTAAACCTTGCCAACCCCTGACATAAATAATGAAATATTATTAAATATTAGCCAAACTCTTATTGGGGGAGAAGGCACAGCCTGTCAAATGCCTTCAAATCTTTGTTATATAAATAAACATTCCTTGTATTTCTTCTTCATCAGGAAAAAAATCAATATAGTTTTCCTGTTTCAGCAAAACAAATGTGTTTGAATCTTGGAGTTGAAAGAGACTTTGAAAGTCATATCTGCAGGAAATCGATTACCAAAACATCCCTGATGGCAATTCAGCCTCTTTTGGAACTCCATTACAGTTCATGCCTTCTTGCAGTTCTTCATAACAGATCACAGTGGATCTGATGGTGTGACACATTTCTCATAGGGCTTGTCTAGATTACTTTTATAAACTTTCTACTTTCTGCATTTAATGGGATTTTTTTGTGTGTACTCAGAGTCAACTATCTTTTGGTTCAACAAATTTTAAATGGCCATTGTTTCATATTTATTCCCTAACATTGAGGAAAAGTTGAAAAAGCTTCAGCATATTTATTTTATGTTTATCCCACTTTTCTTTAAGGAAGCATTTCAAGATGGCCCATAAGTGTTGTTTATCCTCACAACAATCCTGTTAGATATGTTAGACAAGGAAATAATAACAAGCTCAAGGTCATCGATCCAGTCAATTTCATGGCTGAGTCAGGATATGAATCTAGGTCTCAATCCATTCTAATTTCTGACTCTTAGCATGGTTTGAAAAGTTCCAGTCTTACATCAAAGCTAAAGGAATTTCCCTTAATTCTTGGATTGAGATTCTTAGGTTCCATTTTCCTCCTAATTCTTTCAGGCATCCAACACTTTTCCTTCTTTTTTCCTGAATCATGCTTCCCATTGGACTGGAGTCATGCAAATGAATCTGGAAACAATTCCACATGAAAGGGGATTTTTTTCATCTCAGACCGAAGCATCCTTCCTTAAAATCACAAGCCACCTTAACCTACTCTGATATGTAGCAGGATAAAATGTGATGCAATGTGCAGAGGAAGAACCAATGCAACACTTAACATGAATCTGCAAGGGAAGGGTTAGAGAGGCCAGAAAATTTCACAGGAAAAAGGTTTAATTGCATCATCTTTATTTAGTGGGCTGCCTTTACAAGTACAATGTAGGTATAATGTCTCAGTAGGAAAGTAAGTTACCCCATAATAAATCTGGTCTTATTACTTTTTTCCTCTTTCAAAGAAAAGAGGATGCAGAACCCATATGGCACTGTCATGCTGATTCAGCACTTGTAGTGCATGTACAATATCAGGTGTCTACACCATAATTATTCATGAATTAAGTCAGGGATGGGGGATTGTGGCCGTGGAGTTGCATCTTCAACACAAGGGGCTTTTCGGCACCCCTTGACCCCTCCAGAATCTAATTATGTATTCTTTTACAGGCTCATCTTCAAAAGCCGTTTATACACTTTTTAAATTACATGGTCCTTGTCTTTACACAACTCTAAATAACACTCTTTTTTTTCTAACTTCAGTGGCTGTATTTCTCTTGTTTTAATTAAATCTGTCATTAAGGGGCAAAGCAGATGGGCCAAATGGAGTGTTCTGCGGCCGCTCCAGCTGCAATTTCTCTGGGACCGGTCCCGAAGCTGGCCGCTGCCGTGGTCCAGAATTAGCCAACGGCAGGAGCAGGTTTTTGCTGCTGCTTTTCAGATTGGCTTTGGGTGGCATTAGCTGGTCCCAGAATGGCTTCCAGGTGGCTAGGGGGCATGTATCATTTGAACACCATGGCCCCAAAGAGCCCAGAAGGCAGTTTATTTGACCTGTCTGCTTCAGACCTAAGTTGCGTATAAGCACACCAATTAAGATCTTTGCCTTTCTTAAAAATCATCTGTCTTGATTTAAACTTCCAGCAATCTTGCTTAACTCATAAAGCAACCATCATCATAAAGCAACTATTTCAATTCTCTGACCCATTCTTTCTTTAAAAAGGCTTCTTATAGTGAGATGGCTAAAATTATCGTAGGAAAAAAATATTATACTTGTAGGAGAGCCTTTCTAATACAATGATTTTTGAATTCAGCATGTATTTTGACTTTATTAATATGAAAGTTAACAATGGCCTGAAACAGATGGGCCAAAAAGAGCAGCTTCTGGCTGCTTTGGGGCATGGAATGCAGATGACGCATGCCTCCGAATTGGCCAGAAGCCACTCTGAGGTTGCTTAAGTCCGAAACCACTGTTCAGGACCGCAGTAGTGGCTCACTTCCAGAGCAGGCCGTGTAGTCACTGTGGTCTCCGGCTGATTGGGGGCCAATTGGGGCTGGAGCAGCCAAAGGCCACTCTAAAATTATGGTCGGCTTCACCCCTATGTCAACCAAATCTTAACTTATGTCCAAGTTTCTAGAATCTCACATCTCTAAGCAACATCATTTCCCTCAACCAGACAAAACAAAAAGCCTCATAATACAATTTGACATTAAAGACTCCAAAGCCACCCTTTTTCTTAGCATAATATGTTTTAAATTTTATTCTAGCTTTATTTGCCTGCTAAACAAATCTGGTACTCTGTTTCTGCCATTGCACTAACAGTATTCCATTTCTTAGAGATTGTTTGAAAGAGAAAACAGCAACAAAGAGAAATAAAAGTTGTTGCAACCAGTATGTAGTATATATGTGAATACATACTCAATAGAGCTTAATTGGTAAGTATATATAAATCACATCCATCAATTTACTAAGTTTGTATTTCATTGACTACAACCAGTATGTAGTATCAAAGATTTTATACAATTTAGTAAATTTGGTATGATCTTAGCGGGAAAACGTATGATGTGTAGGGCATCATTAAGAGCAATTTAGGCAAACATTGTGATGCATTGGTTTAACTTTTTGGTTCACAATCTTTAGTTCTCCAGTGCTTTTAGACTTCAGCCCCAGAAACCCTAAACATTGACCATGTGTGCTAGAGTTTGGGGGATCTGAGGTCAAAAATTTCTGGAGGACTAAAAGATGAGACCCACAGAATTGGATTCAGCCCCTGAGGTATAGATGGGTTGACTGGTGGAAGAATGCACCACCAGTCTTTCTTCTTGGAGACAAGAAGAAATCAATTCCTTAGAACAAGAGTGGGGAACTGTAGAAGGGACAGGAGAAAATATTCATGCCACACACCCATGGTTTGCCCCATTGCCCCACACAACATGTTTTTGTGCATAGCTATCTGTGCAGCACACCCTATGAATAGGTCATTAGAGCCATCAGCTTTGACAGTACTGAGAAGCAGTTGGAAAAAAGTACAAAAGGGCTAGATGAAGTCTTGCATCCTAGATAGGCAAAAATAGATACTAATGATCCAGTGTGTGTGCATGCATATGTGTGTGTACATGCATGTGCATGTGCATAAGTGCATGTATGAGTTTATACATGTGTCCGTGTGTGCACACACAAATCTCTAAGAGACAAGGACTTTGGCCATGATGGCCAACCATTATTGTCATGGTGTTGCTTCTAGCTCTCGAAAATTAATTATTATCTTTAAGTATGTAAAGATATAGAAGGATTCCATGAGGGTAGAAAGGCAGTCTCCCAGATAATCCACCACCGGCTCAAGAGTGGGTTGAGGAGATGTCTTGTACAGACACATGCCCAGGAAATTACAACATTCCCCACTGAAAAGCTGAAGAATCACAAAGATTTATTAAGGTTGGCTAGAAACAAACAAATCTCCAAACAAAGATTTACATGATTACATTCAAAATACCTTGGATGGTCCATGCTGAACAGGGAAGGGAGAAATCCCAGGCTTGGTTGGTGATTTATTATGTTCTAGTGAATACAAACAGTAAGTATTTGAAGTGCAATCTCCATTGAAAAAGTGTTTTAAGAGTACAACTAAGTGTTGAGAGAGACGGATATCTGATTGGTCAAAACTTAAGATTAAATTAAAGTGTCAATTTGGACTGGAAATAATAGAAATACATTTGGTATCTCCAAGTTCAAAACAATTAAAGGGTATTCTCAGAATATCCACAAAGATCAGTGTGGCTTTTGCCAAAAAAACAATTAAGGAATAATGTAAGAACTGTTCTCAACATTATTGAATTTTTGGATCATCAAAATGATAAAAGGGCTGTTTTGATTTATTTATTTTTAGATGCAGAGAAAGCATTTGATATTATCTCTTGGAATTATTGATACTGGTAATATCTTTTGGAATTTCTTATTTCAAGTATTGGAGAAAATGGACTTTGATTAAAATATTACTTGGGCAACAAATACATTTTATTCATTTTAAAAGGCCCATATTTTAGTAAATGGCAATGCAACAAATGTGACTGAAATACAAAAGAGGACTAGACAAGGTTATCCCCTCTCATCTTTAATGGTTATCTTGCTGTTGGATGACCTGAGAGATATCAGAGAAGACAACAGACTCTATGGGGAGAGAGTAAAAAAAAAAGAAAAAAAAAAGAGCAATATAACCTGAGAGCATATGTGGATGATATCGTTTTAAAGTGAATTTTAATAAATCATGATTGTTGACTAAAAATATGACTTCAGAAGAGGACAAGGAATTAACTGTTTTTTCAGATTTATAAGTAGAAAGGGGGGATTAAATATTTGGGAATTACAATCATGAAGAACAATGGCAGGCTGAATATGGATGGCTCAATCGCAGCATCAGGCCATGCTGCTGGGTAATTTTTGTTGTTGTCTCCCCATCATACATACATACAGTTTCAAAAACACACCACCTGCGACTTCCAAGTACATCTCACATCTGCCCAGATGCCTTCCCATTTCATGGTTGCCCATTTGATCAGTCACACATGTGCGATGCTCCACCGATACAGAGCATCAGTACGTTGGTGTGCAAGTGATAAATTGGCAAAGCACAATCATGGAGGCCCCCCATACATACCCCCTACAGCCCCTTAACCCCATGCCCCCCTGTTGGACTGTCTGGTTTGTGTTTGTTGTAATTACATCCACTGAGTTGTTGCACCTTATTTTTTTCCGCTTTGCCACAGCCCTGAATTCACATGAAGATGCACATTTTCCAGGCTAAGACAGGGTATCCTGGCTTCTTTTTCCTCTGATTTTTAGCCCTGGAGTGTGGCTTCCACCCACTTTGGAGGTATACATCATAAAAATGCCCCACCTTCAAAGTAGCTGGAAGCCACTTTATTTTGCCCATCTGTTTCACCTCTTGGAAAAATGGGAAAAGTTAAATTTATTCATAATGGAAAGAGTTGCAGTAATAATATCAAATGTTTATGATAATATCAAATGTTTATGGGAGGGAGGTCCACTCATTGTCATGAATATTTTTCATGTTATAAGTCCAACCATGAATGTTGTGCTATGTTTCCATTTGTATTAGCTTTTGGGAACTGGACTGAAGGTAGTAGATATAGAATGTTGTCCTTTTTTTGGGGGGGGGGGGCTGAGCAAAATTGGCCTAAAAAAATCTACTGTAGGTGGTCACTTGCAAGTAAAGTGGGATGGCACTGAATATTATCTCAGAGAGGAGTAGAATTCTCTGACTGTTCAGGAAATCCTAAAAAAGATAATTCTCAGAATCTTTTCCCAGACAATTCCCTCTTTAGATAATTTGGTTTAGTTAATCTGGATCCATTTTTTTATATTGCTTTATCTTACTTTTTAATTACTCTTCAGTATTATCTTACTGAAGAACTGTATAAAAAAGATGAAAGAATAGCAAATTCACTCAAAGAGCCATTTGAAGATGAACCCACAGTTTTAGAAGGCAAAGTGGAAGCTTTTAAAGCACTTGAGAGAAAAGTCACCAGGAAAGTATGACATACCAAATATGATGTTTTGAGGCTACGAAGAGGGAATCAACTGAAATTCTAAATAAGATCTGCTGACAAATATGAAAAATAAAACAATGGCTCAAAGATTGGAAATACTTAAAACATTCCAATCCATAAAAAAGGAGATGCCAGGAACTGCAGTAACCACAGGACCATTACACTGAACTTTTATGCAAGCAAAGTGATGCTCAAAATTTCACAACAAATCCTTTTGTCATAAATGGGGTCAGATGAGGGATGATATTGCTAACTTACACTGAATAATGGAACACATCAATGAATTTCAGAAGAAAATCAACCTGTACTTTATAGAGCATAGCAAAACCTTTGATCGTGCAGACCATGAAAAACTAAGGATGGTTCTAAAAGAAATGATGGTAAACATTTGATTATCCTGATAACCTTTACTCAGGACAAAAGGCCACTGTAATGACAGAATATGCAGAAACAAAATGATTTTCCACTGGCAAAGGGCATTCAGGGGAAGTTGTATTGGCCATTTAGCAAATTCAAACAAAAATCCACCAGTGATACCTTTATTGGCCAACCAAAATGCACAATATACTTGTTGCAAGCTTTTGTAGCTCCATGGGCTTCTTCATCAGGCAAGATGTTACAAACCAAACAGGAGAAAAACAATTGGAGATGTGAGTCAGATGCCTACATGTTGTTTCAGTCTTTAGTTAAGATGGTATATAGTGGGAAGGATATCTTTTGCAGGCAGGGTCCTCCTCCTTCTGGCCATGTGGCAAGGGAGTCAGGCAAGTCTGCCATTTATCATCCTACCTGTTTGATATATATATGCAGAACTGTAACAGAACATATAACATATGTAGAAAAGAATTCATAAAGCTGGATTAGACTTGGAGGAAAGAGGCATAAAATTGGAAGAAGTAACATCACTAGTTTAAGATATGCAGGTGACACCATATTACTTGTAGAAAATAATGAAGATGTGGAAGGAATTCAAGAAAGAATGTGGAGAAGAGGGGTTAAAGCTGAATGTTAAGAAAATAGAAATAATGATCATAGATGATTTACCTAAATTTAAAGTGAATGATGAAGACATTGAAATAATCAAAGACTTTCTATACTTTGGGTCAGACATAAATAAAAATGGAGTCTGTTGTAAAAACAAAAATCAGAGATAGACTAGGACTTGGAAGGGCAGCTATGAAGGAACTAGATAAGATCCTCAAGTGTAAATATATATCACAGAATACCAAAATCAGGATTGTTCATGCCAGAGTATTTTCTATTTCTTTGTATTATTCTGAAAGCTGGACAATGAAGAATGCTGACAAGAAGAAAACAGACTAATTTGAAATATGGTGCTGGAGGAAATTTGCACAGATACTATGGACTGCCAAAATGAAGTCCTAGAGCAAATCAAGCCTGAACTGTCCCTAGAAGGCACAATGGCTAAAATGAGGCTATCATGCTTTGACCATATAAAGGTATCACTGGTGGATTTTTTTTTTACTTACTAGAAAAGACAATAGTGTTTAGTAAAGCGGAAAGCAGTGGGGAAAAAGGAAAATGGATTTGGCCTCTACTCCTTCTCAGTCACCTTTCTTAGCCCATTGCTATATGTGAGGTATAATTATTTTTTAAAAACAACAACAACACAGAGATTACATACTATCCCTCCCGCTGTTACTTTCTACACATTTTTTTAAAAAATTGAAATGACAAAGCATATATTCCCAGGAAAGTTAGCCCACCTGCTTCACTGAAACTATTTCATCATGACTGTTTCCTAACTCCTAATCTGTCAAAGAAGCTCTTCTTAGCTTTGAGAGAGATGCTGAGAATGATAACAGGGCAAACAGGGCTATTTTTTAACCCTTTGTTAGTCAAACATTCAGTTAAAAGTTTGGCTATCCTTTAAATAATTATGGTAGCATCTTCTCAATGTAAAATAAACTCCCAGCTCAAATTTCAGAATATCATATAGGTCTCACAGTGAAAACAACATGTTCTGTTTTTAACACTCTAATGTACTACTTCAGTATGCTAATGTACTAAAGTCAAAACTGCTGACTATTCTTGTGAGATTGTCAAAGTG
Source organism: Phrynosoma platyrhinos (assembly GCA_020142125.1). Taxonomy (NCBI): domain Eukaryota; kingdom Metazoa; phylum Chordata; class Lepidosauria; order Squamata; family Phrynosomatidae; genus Phrynosoma; species Phrynosoma platyrhinos. Next base: position 218,803,645 of record CM034706.1, read on the forward strand.
GATGCATGGGGTTAAACAAAGTCATAGAATCATAGAATTGGAAGGGGCTCCATAGGCCTTAGGGTCCAACCCTCTGCTTGGTACTGCATGTTGAAGATGCTCTACAGTAGGTAGCTGTCCAAACTCTTTTGGAAAACATGTGGAGAAGGAGACCTCACCACATCTCTAGGCAATTGATTCCAGTGATTAACTGTTCTCACTATCAAGAAGTTACTTCTAATGTTCAATTGAAATCTAGCCTCCTGTAACATAAAACCACTAGAACTAGTTTTTTCCTCTGAGGAGAAGAGAACAACTCTGCACCTTCCTGTTTGTGACAGCCCTTAAGATGTTTAAAGAGTGTGATCATGTTACCCCTCAGGCTTCAGTTTTTGTTGCCTAAATGTAGAATTTTGTATTTGTTTCTACTGAATTTCTTTTTAGTAACAGAGACAAAAGCAAAAGCCAATGAACTGTCCCTTTCTGATAATTTGTTGAAATACTGTTTAGCGGTATTTGATTTTATTGTTTGGGGAGTGCTTTAAATCAATTTGTAATATTGTAAGGCAATCATTAATGAGTCCTTGGTGGGCTACAATGAAGACACTTTCCCCCATGTGAACTGGAGGAGTAAGAATGGGTAGATTGGACAGGAGAAAGCAGTTTAGCTGGAGGCTTCTGGGTGAGTGGAGGTTTTATTTTGAACTTTTAATCTGCTAACCATGGTCCAAAATACACTGCAGAAATAATCCAGTCTGAGACTGCCTTAACTGCCCTAGCTCAATCATAGGGAATCCCTGGAGTTGTAGTTTGCTGTGTCACAAGAGCTCTTTGACAGAGGTTAAATGTTGCACAAAACTACAGTTCCCAGAATTCACAAACATTGGGCCAGGGCAGTTAAAGTGGTGTCAAACTGGATTATTTCTGCAGCATGTTTTGGACTCAAGTTGCAGATCCTCCTTACCAAATATATTCAGCACTTTGGATAGCTCCTTATCATTCAGCAGAACCATGGCAGACTCATACTTCCAATAATAGTGACAGAGTATGTGATAGGACTTGGGAAGGAGCACAGAAGAGATTCAGTTGAAGTAGAGGTAAAAGGAACAACATAATATAGTATGGGAGAGCCAGCATGATGTAGTAGTTTCAGCGTTGGACTGCAACTCTGGAGATCAAGGTTTGATTCCCTGCTCAAGCATAAGAAACCCCTCTGGGTGACCTTGGACAAGTCACAATCTCTCAGGCTCAGAGTATGGCAATGGCAAACTTCCTCTGAAGAAACTTGCTGAGAAAACCCTATGATAACACCTTAGGGTCTCCACAAGTAAAAAAAATAACTTGGAGGCACACAACAAGAAATAACAACAATGGAAGATGACAGAGATCTGAGTATGGTCAACATTATCATAGAGACAATGAACAGAAGTTTTGCCTTGACAGTTCTCTTCGTCATCAATTTCCACTCCCTTATTTTTAGTTATCCTCTGCTTTGAACTATTATCATTGCATGGGTCAAAAATCTAATTCTAACTATCTAATTTGGACTATGCATTTCAAAACAATTTCTTGTAGAAGTGTATAATAAATATGAAACAATAATAAAATAATCCAGATCACCAAAATGCACTGACATTTTCAATAACTGAACACTGAAAAACACAGAAGTTTTACCTAAATTCAATGTAGAAAGCAAAGAAATCAAAATAGTTAAAGACTTCCCATACCTTGAAACAAACATTGATCAAAATGGAGAGTGCAGTCAAAAAATCATAACATTAGGAATGGTGCGGGCAGCTATGAAAGAACTAGACAAAATGCTAAAGTGTGAAAATGTACAACTGAATATTAAAGATAAAATCATCCACACTATTGTATTCCCCATTACCATGTGCAGATGTGAGAGCTGGATAGTGAAGAAAGCAGATAGGAAGAAAATTAATTAATTCACGATGTAGTGCTAATGATACCATAGATGGCCAAAAAGACAAAAAATGGATCCTAGGACAAATCAGACCTGAACTCTCCCTGGAAACCAAGATGATTAAATTGAGGCTGTCTATTTAGCTACATCATGAGAAGGCATAACTCATTAGAAAATACAATAATGCTGGGGAAGATAGAGGGCAGTACAAACAAAAGAAGACCACATGCTAGATGAATAGACTCCATCAGGGAGACCTTTCGCCTGAGTTTACAGGACTTGAGCAGAGAGTTAGAGGATAGAGGGGCTTGGAGATGTCTAATTCATAGGGTCACCATGAGTTAAGGTTGACTCAAAGGCAGCTAAAAACAACAAAAAACAAAAAATGGGGGAGGGTGGAGGACCCTTTCTTAATTTTAATCTTTGGAAAACATCTTTCTTAATACATTCTCCAAACTCTGGAGTTCTATAGTTATTGTCAGCTCCATTCAGAGGCTTTATGAGAGAACAAGGTTGAGAATTTATGCCAGATGTACAGTGTGTTGGATCCTGGGTTATTTAGATAACCTTAGTTCCTATCAGTGGGAATAAAATTGAAGAATTTGTCCCATTTCAGTAGGGCCCAGATTCAAGTAACTTAGTTGGGAATTCAACCTATCCTGTCTTTTGTGAAGGTACTTCCTATAGTGGGAAATTTGGAGGAAAGAGAATGGAAAAAGCAGAGCTCATGAGAGCATCCTGAATAGTATTAAATAATGCCAGAATGTCACAATATACCTTTAGGGAAGGAAGCAGCATCCTAATTGTCTCTAATAGATTTAATGTACTGGAAATCACCTTGCATCTGAAACAGGAAATCTTGAAGGGTCAGGGGAAATTCCTGAAACCTATCTGTCTGGAAAATGGAGGGAAACAGAAGTCCAATATGTGCAGTCAAATTTATTGATCCCAGTTCTACACATCCCAAAGAAGTTTTAGGAAATGGATGTTCATCAGGGGGCTTGTCTTTGTGCTTTTAACTGCACTTCATACCTGCAATTTTTTTAAAAAACAGAGGTGTTGTGAATTTGGGAGGATAATGGCCACCACTGCCCCCAGTCAGAATTATTTTTCTTTTAAAAAACCCCACAACCCAACCCAGACCTAATTCTTTCTTGTCAATCAAAATTAATCTATCTTCTCTTTAAAATGCATTCCTGACTTTTTAATAGCTATTTTTTTTTTAAAAAAATCCTTTATGAATGGTTGCCCTGCACCTTTTTATTTTAAAAATGTTTTTAAAATCGGTTTTACAACATTAGCAGTAAGCTACATAGGCACTGTCTCATTTGGGTAGCCTGCTAAATGACAGTACTTATATTGAATGCTCATCTGATTTTTTAAAACAAATATGGTGCCAAAACATCCTATGAGTTGACAGGTGGCGTTGATCCTGACCTGAGATATAACTGTGTTCTGTATTTTGAGAAAGTTATCTTTTGCTGTTTCTCCTCTTGTCAATCAAGCTTTTATTGATAGTTTTTATTGCTGACATGAAAACAGGGTAACATTTAGGGAGCACATATGCTGAGGCACACCATTAAGCCTCACTTATGTGTTTGATTTCTCTAAAATATAAGAATTATTTGCCCTAACTGTTCTTCAGATACACTGATTTTGTGTATGAAGACAAAACATGTACATGTTCACATTACATTTTAATCAGGCTCTGAATAGTTACTTTTTCTTTCACAGGGTAAGGGAAGGAAGACTGGATCTGTAATGCAATGTAGGAGAGTGGCAGGGTTTAGATGCACCCTTATTGGACTATAGCTCCCAGGATTCCTCAGCCAACACAAGCAGTGGCCATGAAGGCTGGGGAAAGCTGAGAGCTGTAATAAAAAATAAATAGATTAAATACTATCCTCAGACTCTGCATGTGAGCATGAACAATTTACCACCACAGTAATCCTGACTGGACTCGAGGGATCTTACTCCTCATATTCACAGTATTAACTGATTTAGGAAGTGGAGGGTGATGGTGATCAAGGCAGTCTGAGAGTGAAAGGGTTAAATTTCTCTACCCATTCAGACACACTCCATTGCATTAATCTAATCCCCCTTCTCTGGCTCCCACAGAACCAAATTATATGATAACCTCTACATGTAGTTTGGTCCAAAGACTGACTCATTTCTGGCATATTGAAATGATGTTGTGCACCTTCATGTTGTTTCTGACTTTCAACTACCCAAAGGTGGACCTACCACAGGGTTTTCTTGACACAATTTGTTCAGAGGTGTTTCTACCCTTGCCTTCCTATGAGTCTGAGACTGTGTGACTCACCCAAGATCACCCAATGAGTTTCAATGGTCAAACAAGGATTTGAACCTGGTCTCCAGAGTCATAGTCCAATGCTAAAACCACTACACCATGCTGGTTCTCAGCATATACAATATATGAAATAAAACAGTTTCCCCACAAATAAGTGGGATAAAGAATGCAATCCAAATATGAAATTTTAGCCAAATATAGTTTTAGTGATCTGCATCCCTCATTTGTTGTGATATCATTGGTCAATGTCTCAGGTGATATTGATGCATCAGGAAGTTCCTGCATCTGTTGGCATTCCAGTATGTGTACCCTTTCATCTTGGTATACTTACTGCATTCATTTTCTTCTTCTGACAGTCGTGATTTCTGGATGCAATAGGTCTAGAGAACTATCTATGAAAATGACACATCAGATCTATCAGAGCACATCTGTCTGCCTCATCTCTATCTATCTATCTATCTATCTATTGTCTGTCTATGAGAATAAATATGATCAAATACCATAAAGCATAAGGGTTGATCTAGATAGAATTGCTGGCATACATTATAATATGTTTTAGTACACAGTGAATGTTGTATTGGTTTATGAAGTATTAGCATCCCAATTAATTTTAATATAATTTTCAAAACAACAGAACTTCCAGGAAAATATATAGATATATGCTCTCTCTATGGTATTGGCAACCAAATACAGATACTAGCCCCCACAAAAGGAAGAGCAATTTATATATTGCTCTTCAACATCTTCAACATCCTGTACCTTATGATGTCACTTGCTACCTATTCATGACTATGCTGTTTTTTCTTTCTTTTGGGAAACTCTTTTTGAAATATGCAAATTAATCTTTGACAGAAATTGAGAGTATAATCTCCACCCTCAGCCAGGTTGAAGGAAATTTCCTGCAAAGCCTTTCATGTATATAAAGGACAAGAGCTAGTAACTAGAATTACACATCACTACAACTCACAGCATCTTAGTAAGGTAAGCAATGGCATGTAAGATGGTTTTTCTATTAGTAAAGGATTAAAATGCATCATAATATTCTCATTGCCATAAAAATGAAATACATTTAATTGGTCAGAGAATGAAGAGGGGACTTAAGTTTTATTTATCTATACCAAGTTATAATGTAATCACTGAGTTATATATCTATGCCAGTAGTTCTCAACTCATAGCCTTCCAGATGCTTCAGATTCCAGAATCCCTGACCATTGGCTATATTGGCTTGGGCTTCTGGGAACTGGAGGCAAAAACAGTAGGGAGACCAAAAATTGTGAGCCACTGATCTGCATCTGATTATACAACAGAAATATAGGTTTAAATGCATGTTTATGCCAATCTGAAGTACATTTACTTAGAAGAAGCTTCCATTCATATCAACAAGACAAACTTATAAATAAATATATCAGGATAATATTAGTAACTAGCCTGAACTGCAAACCTGGGTTATGTACTGGGATATGAAAAATAAATAATTACAGTGTTTTAAAATAAGTGTTTACTACAGAACCACTGATGTCTTAACCTCAACTTTATAACATTTTCACCTTAACACAGTAGGGGAATTAAGATGGGAGAGGATATGAACAGAATACAAAACACTTGAGGCTGCATCTGTATAGCATCTGCTCAATGCTATGCAATTCTGGGAATTGCAGTTTGTTTTGGCACCAGAGTTCTCTGACACAGAAAGCTAAATGTTTCACAAAACTACAATTCCCAGAATTTCATAACATTGAGCATGACAGTTTAAGGGGTGTCAGCTTGGATTATTTCTGCAGTGAGGATACAGCCTTAGTTCAGAAAATACTTTACTATTGATATTTATGCTTATTGTTAACTGCAAGTTGACTTCCACTTCTGGTGACCCCATGAATGAGAGACCTCTCACTGTTATCAACAGCCCTTTTCAGGTCTTGCAAACTTGATTGATTTATATAAGTTGATTCAGGTTTTGATTGAGTCTATCAAGCTGAAAAGTCGCATATAATTCAGTGGAACTTATTCTTTATTTTGTATTGTACTAAATTACATCCTAAATGTCTTTTTAAAATTAAAATTGGATTTGGAGCAATGTTAAAAGTATATTATTTATCTTATTATCTGAATAACCCCATTTGTAAATCGCAATGCTATTTATCCAAACTTCTGATAGATTAATATTTATTATGCTTTAGACGTTGTGGATTTGTTCCTGTTCATTGTAAAACAACTGATGCAAATTCAGATTCATTTATATTCTAGAGATGCAAGCCCAAATTAAATAATTTTAATAATTTGATGTGTCATTCTGATATCATTCTGTTGTCTCAAACTGGAAATAAAGGTGGTTAGAGCAATTTGAAGTCAATAAATGACAAATGGTAGAACATTTAAATCATTTTAAGTGTTTTAAATATATATTGAACTTTTAAATATTTATTTTGATCTAGTTTACATGCTTACCATAAATATTATCATCTGCTAGCTGATGGAGAACAGGAAAAATGAAAATAGGAAGATGTACTTAGTTTTATTAATATATTTATTTTCTATCCCACTTTTCTTTTAATGTGAGACCCAAAATGTTTCTCTTAGCTAAATGATGAGTAAGTAAAGAATAAAATGCAATACACACTTACCTGTTAATAAGTTCCAGATAACTGAGTGTAACTTAAATCTGTTAGATTTCACTGTTAGTGTGCAAAAGAATATGAATGTTCAAAGTATGATTTTTGATCAAGATTCCTCAGTGTTACAAACTTTACTAGATTACATTTCTAAACCAGCAACCCATTTCTTTTCACAGAAGAAGTTTGGACTGACAAATAAAGATGGGGTTTGGTACTTTCTCCTGCTTTGTTCTCTTTGCATTTTTCTTTGCCAAGACTGTGATAGCAGAAGGAAGAAAACTCAACTTTGGCCAATGTGAACTCAGCACTGTATCTTTCCGAGAGTTAAGGGACAACTTTGATGCAATCAGAGAAAACGTAGTAAGTATCACTTGGAAATTCATAAAGGGTTCTTTTGCATTGTTTTCAAACTTGAACTGTTTGGCAGTTTTAGGTCAGGATTGCATTGGTGGCATACACCAATGTGACTCTCAGTTATAAAAGCATACATATTTTGATACATATTAAATGTGGAGGTATCCACTATCTCCTTGTGTAGTGTCCCTCCATCCAGCACAATGCAGCCTGATGTTTCAGGATACAGCCCCATTTAGTGGTAGAGAGAACAGAGAGATGTAGCATTCAGGTCCAAGAAAGCAATGGCTTTTCTGGTTATCCAACTGCATTTTGAGACTGTGCAGGTGATTCTTGCCCTCTGCCATTAATTGTCCATGTGGTGGGTGTTCAAACAATATTACACTTTGTAGCACATCCAGCATACTAATGGTGGCAGGTATTTACACTCTGCAAGCATTGCCATTGGATTTTGTCCTTAATATTCTCAGTAGAGTAATTCTTCTAATGGATGACATCATGATGAAAGAGCATTGCCATCTAAAGCACAGAGAGTATTGAAATTAGACTGCTTATAATTCCATATGTAAAAAATAAACAAATAATTTCAAGGCGGGAAGAAAATGAAACTATAGTTGAGAGAAAATCCCAGCATTTAGTAAATGGCCACTAACTCGGAAGGGAACATAGGAGTTATAGTTTTAAAAAGAATAAATTTTCCAAACTGAATAAATCCAAAAGTGAGACTAAACTTTTTTTCTCCTCTTCACCATCCATTATCTTCCTTTCCTATTGTCTCTTTTATACACATAGACACACACCAAACCCACCTGCATGTGCACACACATGCACCCTTACACACAAACATACACATATGTACACCCAACATTTTGCTTCCTTTTCTTTCCCTGATAATCTGTATTTAAATTGTTTTTACATAATGTAAGCCGCCTTGATTGCCTCAGCAAAAGGTGGGATATAAAAATAAAGTTTATTATTTATTTATTATTTATCCACTTCTTCACCTTGGTTCAGAACAGCCTGCATGAGAAATAATCCCACTTTAAGTCCCAGGCATCTCCAGTTAAAATGATCTCAGGTACATTGTCAGGACTATCTATTGTGGTACGAAAACCTCTTCTTGAGCAACCACTGGCTAGCTATAAATCAAAATTTGACAGAAGACTATTTTGGTCACATTCCAGGAAGAAGCAGATGTGCCCCAGGCAGTTCTCTTGCAGCCATTTCTCTCTTTAGGTACAATATACTTCTTATCAGCCTGATGAAGCAACATTCTTAGACATGTCCTGGTTGTTAAAGAGCATCCCCATCCTTACATGCCCTTTTTGGCTTTAAGAATTAAGAAGACACCTGGGATAGAGATTCTATCGCCAAACACACTATTTGAAAAATAAAGTACTCTTCTCCTTCCCATTAGGCTGAAGGGTAGATGTCACCCATCCTAGAAAGATGCCAAATGTGATTATGTGTATGCCAAAATTAGCTTCATAATTTCATGCTAGTTCATCAAACTTCTATCAGTGTTTCTATCAGACCAGATCAGTGAAATTAGAATTTACTTTTATTTTTGGTTTCTTTTACAAATTGCACATCTTTATTGATACATTTGTGCCTCAGTTTATCAATAAAATGCTTTTTCAAAAAGTGATTTCAAGTTTTATTTTATTTTATTTATATTTCACCCTTCTCCCAACATGGGCTCCAAGGCAGTGTGCAGCCCTTTAAAAACACAATACAATTAAAAAGTTTTCAGTACAAAAGTTGACACACAATTAAATCAGATTTTTTAAATGAATTAAAATACAGTTTTTAAAAACACATAAAAATGATAAAACAGAAACAATACCTCCCCCTTAAAAGCTTGGCCTGCCACATTGTATTGTTTGTTTATTTATTTAAGTAGTTTGTTTAAATGAAAAATGAGGAGAGATTACAACAGCACAAATCCCATGATTGTTAAACCAGAAACAAACATGACTATGGTAGATTTGGAACAGAAGAGGACATGAAGAATGTGTCCTCTTGATATCTAGACTGGATCCTATGTTCAGTCTTCTTCTACCAAAAAAAAAAAAAAAGTTTCTATAACAATTCTCTCCCTCACATACAGAGCCCACATACATTTTTGTTAACCTTTCTTTTTCTTTTCTTCTATTTATATGATTTGTCTTCTCTTTGTCATTGCAGCAAACCCAAGATAACAGAACAGATGTGATATTGCTAAAGGAAAGTGTCCTACTGGATGTCACGGTAAATACATCTTCTTTGGAAAACCAAAGT
>CM034706.1:218813204-218833371 GCA_020142125.1 Phrynosoma platyrhinos
GACTCAATTTGCACTATTTCTGGCAGTCTGCAAAGGCCCTTAGAGTTGCATTCATGAAGGTCTGTTCATGTTGACTGTAACACCAAAGGATTATTCCAATATGTGAGCAAACAGGATAGCCTCATCTGGTATATCTTTCAACTTTTTCCATTAAAGATCAATACTTGTCAATAGAGGTCACTCATTTTAGCATGTGTAATAAAAATGATGTATATATGTGAATCAGTTGCTGGAGGACATAGCCATCATTTTGTATATATGCTTGAAAGATTGAGGGATTTGACCATTCAAGCCTAAAGGTTTTTCTTCTTGCTTTAGATGTCAGAGAGCTGCTGTTTACTCCGTCACCTGCTGAGGTTTTACATTGAAAATATTTTCAGGCACTATGAACCAACCAATAACTTACTGAGAAGGAAAACTAGCACTTTAGCCAATGCCTTTCTTAGCATCAAGACAAAATTGAGAGAATGTGTAAGTATGATTTAATTCATTGATTAATTTAATTAATTTAATTGTAGCACATATGCCCTGCTCTATAGCTGGAAAGGATGTCAAAGTGCCTTATATGGAAAGGCCAAGTCCCTGCCCTCAAGCTTATGCCCCCCAAAAGACACCTTTTTGTTGTTAACTGCCCTCAAGCCAACCATGCTGATTCCCCCCCCCCCCAATTCCTTAGTTCACTCCATTAACCATCGTATATTTGCAATATGATTCCTAGTGCCTCTTCCTTTCCTGAGCCTCACTTGCACCTTTGGGATGTCTCTCTCCATATATGATTGGAGTCTGTGCTTCAGAATTTTGAGCACTATTGGGAAATAAAAAGGTTGGGAAGCAAAGCAAATTATATTAAATTAAATTTAAAAACCCGCATGCACAGATTTTTTAAAATGGTATGAGGTTCTTCAGCTTAATGGAATGGTTGTTGGATGTCAGTTGCAGTGAAGCCAAACCAATGGACTTGGCTTCCTAAGGAAATTAATAGCATCTGTGGTTTCATTCTTACAATCTACAGCCATCCCCATAGATTATTTGGTGACTAGCTATATTTATGTCTTACATGACTATAATGTTTACAACATCTGCATGCATTATGACTTATAACTCTCATTTTATATCCTATTGAAGAGGACTTAATGGTCAAGATCTCATTTGACTGCTGGTAGAAAGTAAAGCCTCGCCAGCATACTTACACTGCTGTTCTAGGGGATGAAGCCTTCTCCTTCTTCCTTGGTTTTGTAATGAAAGCCAGATGGCTCCTTGGAACAGCCACACTCTTCAGATTGAAGAGCTGCACCCAGATGCCATATGGCTGCCATTGCACATTTATGAAAGAAGCATCCTTCCCTGCCTACACCTAGACAGGGACAAAAGCTCCTCTATTTTCCATGGGAACACCCTCGTAACCAGTTGGGGACCAGGGCCTGGAGCTGCACCAGGAAGCAGTCTGGCTGATGTCAAGCTGCAATTTTGCAGCCAGGGTAAGAGTATAGTGCAAAGATATATTGGCTAACTCCTCACACAACACACACAAAGTACATATGCAGGTATAACTGGGTGTCATGTCAGCATCAGTCACCAATAGAATTCTGGCCAGTGTTAAGGTGGAAAGTTGGGTCATGATGTACTCAAATCCCAGAATCCTCAAAATGTTACAGTTATTGAAATATGTTGTTATAAATTAAACAGTATTAATGTGATATGAATTAAAGAAAGAAGGCTTGGTATCCAGGGTTGTTGATCCATAATTAAATTTTACATGACAAAAGGAAGCCAAATGAAAAAGAGATTGTTTGTTTCTTTGGCCTTGTTCTTCATTATGGTTATAATCATTTCTTTTTCTGTGTTTGTTCTCAGCATAATCAGAACAAATGTTCTTGTGGAGAAGAGTCTCACAGAAGATTTAAGCTTGTACTGGAGGAATATGAAAAGGTAAATTTGTTTGCTTATTTTCTCTTTCTGGCATTGCAGATTCTGCTGCTGCTTTAAATGCTGTATTTATATGTACCATTCTAGCCATGCACAAACTGACCTAAGTCCATTCTGGTCCCTCATCCATTGGGAGAAAGGTAGATTGAGATCTACTGTGTAGACCTTTCAGGAATTTGCAGCAGTTGTTTAGTAATAATAACAATAAAATGACCTCTCCAATTTAAATTATGCTACTGATATTAAGAATGTTTGGGATAATCCAGGCTGGGTTTCAGGGTGGAAGGTTCTTTGATACTGAATTCTAAGCGACTGTCTTTTCCACCAGGCTCCATCTTGCTGATGGATCTTGAGGTGCTGGAAAAGAACCAATTAAATTCCATACCCCCAAATCCTGGGGTGCTGTTAGGCATAGTCCCAAGGTATAATGCTTGTGTGTTTTCCCCCACACCACATTTAAGACTATAGTTCTTCCTATTCAACACTGAACTGCAAAGCTACTTCTTCAAGGATGTCCATCCCACCTCTATTTAAAAAGCTCCAAAGAAGGGTCCACCATCCATCTGAAGTAGCCTATTCCAGTTCTGAACAGCCCTGACAATCAAGAATCCTATTGCTTAGGCAGAATTTCATTTCTTGTCATTTGAATCCATTTGATAACTGGCCAAAAGGCAGAAACACATTAGATTTTTTTTCTTGTTGCTTGTGTGTTCTTTGCTAATGAACTAATGACTAATGACCTCAAATTCATTTCACTTCTGCAGCTTAATAAGAATACAGCAGCAATCAAAGCTCTGGGAGAGATGGATCTACTGTTTGGCTGGATGGAAGGCTTCTAGAATTGACCACAGTTTTTGTTTTTTTTATATAAAAAGTGTTAGGAGTTTTTTTTAAACTGCAAATGTTGTTTTTCATTTCAATATTTTAAAAATATCTATTTATATGTGTATTTATTTTGCAAAGACTTTTTTAAAAAAAATGGGATAAAGTTTTCTAACTCCTTGGCTAGTGTAGCTTTGAAGCTACTGAGCCAGTAACAGTTTGGCAAATGTAAGGACACAGGAGACCTGGGCCACTTACTGTGCTGTGTTTCTCCTTGAGGGACACAATCCACAGTCCAAATACTTACTGAGTTATAAAGTGAGAGAAAGAGAAAGCAGTACATGACTCGGACTGTACATCTACTATCCATTAGATAGGAATGCCCTAAAGAATCCACCACCAAACTCTAGGAAGGTACTTCATGCAATGGAGGTCTGCAGCAAGGTTGAATGGTGTACTTTAGAATGGCATGACCAATCCCAAGCTGCAATGCATTTTTTTCAGGTACAAGAAATTTGGCCATGCCATTCTGAAGTGCCCTACTTGACCACATCACTGAGAGTGGCTTCCTAGAGTTTATGTTGGGATTTGGGAGCATTTATGAATATGCAACATTGGTGACTATGGAACAGTTATCGATCCATAACTCTCGGTTGCAAATCTGTAACTGCAATGCAGGATGTTTCTCTCTCTCTCTCTCTCTCTCTCTCTCTCTCATATCCATCTATCGATCAATTATCTCTCAAATGTGCAGTGCTGTTTGTGTGCCTCTCATTCATTTTAAAGGGGCTTGCTTTGTCATTATTTCCAGTGTATGTGCCTGGATCTTAATCTGCAAGGAGAGTTCTTCATTTGTTTCTGATACTACAAAATAACTACCACTCATTACCTGGTCCTGAAATATAATGTGCTTTTTAATGTGTCACCCAGTAAGTTTACATGAATGTTATTTATTATATTGATGTTTTACAGTGTTATTTAAAATTTATTTATATGAAAGTAACAGCATTGTTATTTATTTATTGGCAAGGTCTGACACTGAGATTTTGCAACTTGACTAAATTATTGTAACCTAAGGATAAACAATTAGCTTTTTAAAAATTCTCTAACCTGTTTTATACCCTAAATATATTATATTTTTGTTTTAATGTTAATATTTTTATCTCACCTAAATAAAGATGCAGTATTTTTTTACCATGATCTATATGTTTTGATTAATTATTTGTGGGAGTCTTTTTTTTACATGTATAAATTTGCTTTTTTGCTTTATACGTATATTGATAACAACAAAGAACAAAGAAAACACACTCAAGAAAATAAGTCCATAATTTAAATGCTGTTCTGAATCTTATTAGTTATTCCTATTTATTATTTAGCATTCTTTATCTATAATATGGTACTTCCTCATATTTGATATGGTACAGCTGGTAAATCATTCTAGAATCATCAAACTCACTGAAAGCTTTGTGGTCTGTTACAGTATTTTGGAAAAGCATATTTCACTTACAGTTGCATTACACTGTGAATTTAGAACAGGGGTAGGAATCAGGTTGCCAACATGCCACATGTAGCCCAAGTGGGATCCTGTGCAGCCCTTCTCACCCCTCTGGTGCCTACATTTCAGAATTAATGACAAGCTACAAGCTCCATAATGAAAGGCAATTTTTTCTCAATGAAGTGAGCTTAGGATGTGTGTGTGTGAGGACATCTGCAATCTGAATTGTGTTGCAGATTGAAAGAGGTGATGGAATAAACAGTATCAGAAAGGATCAGCAAAAGCAATGCAAATATATATGCCAATCATCTCATGGCTTCACTACAATGTATAGACAGATTTTGCCAGAAATCCACAGAAAAGTATTTAGGACAATATTGGGTGGAATTTTCTACCACAGTCTGAAGGCAGATGCACATGGCCCAGAAGGAATGGCCTCTGGCTGGTCTGGCCCAAATCAGGTTGGGACCATGGTGACCTCATGGCTTGCTTTGCAAGTGGACTGCTGCCGCAGTCCCAAACCAGCCACCGACAGGAGTGGATTTAATCTGCTTCTAAAAGGTCCAGCTCTTGCCCTGTAAACACTGCTTTGGCAGGACTTCTGGCCACTTTGGGGGCATGCATCATTAAAACACCACACCCCCAAAGAATACACTTGTGGCCTAAGTTATACAACTTTGGGTATATTTAGCTATGTGGAAGAGGGCTTAAGAGCATTAGACTAGAATGGTGGAGACCAGGGTTTGAATCTCAGCTCAGCCATGTAAACTTACTGGGTGACACATGCTCTCAACCGCAAAGGAGGGCAATGGCAAATCCCCTTGGAAGAAGCTTGCCAAGAAAACCCCATGATAGGGTCGCCTTAAGGTTGCCACAAGTCAGAAATGACTTGAAGGCACACAACAACAAACAACAACAATAGCAGAGCATCGGAAAGAGTGTCCTGATGTACACTGGGCTGTTCCCATGTGCATCAGCACTCCTTAGCCAGTGTCCCAATGACTTTGTTTCATTATGCATCAGACCTGTTGTGCACTAGTCTTGATGAGAAATGGTCCTGTTGTACATTGGTCCCAATGCACATTAGGATACCAAGTAGGAGTGTCTATCCTTTATTATTTCTAAAAATCAACTCATTTGAAATGTGGTGCTGAAGAAGAGTTCTATGGACTGCTAGAAAGACCAATAAATGTATCCTAGATCAAATAAAGCATAACTCTCCTAGAAGCCAAGATGACTAAACTGAGACTGTTATACTTTGACCATATCACAAGAAGGCATGGCCCACTGGAAAAGATAATAATGCTTGGTAAGGTAGAAGACAGTAGCAAACAAGACAGACCAGATTCCACATTGGATAGATTCAATCACAAAAGGGCTAATAATAATAATAATAATAAAATTTATTTATACCCCGCCCTCTGGAAAACCAATCTGGGCTGCTTACAACAGTAAAATATACAATCCCCATAAAACATATATACAGATCATAGACCCCTCCCCCATCATAGACCCCTCCCCACCAACTTGATAGGACAACTTGAAGGTCTCTCACTCATGGAATCACCATAAGGCGAAGTTGACAACGGCAGTTTTCAACAACAAATGTCCCTGATGGGATGCCAGCCTTAATATATAAAAGCAAAACTTAGACTGCACACTTACCTAGGAATGACAACCGTAGGGAATACAATGAGACTTATTCCTATGTAGATATGCTTAGGTTTACAGTGTCTTCACTAAATCAAGTTCTCAGATTATGATATATTAAACTGAATAGCTTGCTTGATCTTAGCAAACATCTTGTCCTTTTGCCAACACAACAGTAAGAAAGAAAACAAACCCTAAAAATGACAATGTGACATAATAAGGGTGATGCAAACATGGACAAACCTATTGAAAAAGTCTGTGAAGGAAGTTTTTTAAAAAACACGATAACATATTTTCCCTCCTGTCTCTGTCAGTACCTTGGTTTGCTAAAATATATTACATAAAGCATGTCAGCAGGCAAAAATAAAACAAAACATTTCTTTGGTTTGCATCACTATTTTTGACAAGTCTCTGCTAGAAGGATTTCTCATCCCAGAAACAGATGATGTATGAAAATCTGATCATCTGGTAATATTGTGAACAGTTATAGAAAAGAAATGAAAAAATAAATTGCTGACTCCTGCTCACTAAACACTCTTGAGTATTTCCCAATAGGACACATTTCCTGTTCCTCCTCTACCTAGATGTGGAAATAAAGGGGAGCATGCATGACAGCAAGAAAAGGAAATAACTTGTGGTTTGTAAAACAAGGACTATTTTGATCATGGAAAATCTATTCCTATATGGCAATCCTGGAAATGCCTAATAAGCCCTATTAAAAGATTAAGTTTAAGGGATGTTCTGCCAGAAGATCTATTGAAACAAGTCTTCCCCAGGAAGCTTTCCTGGAAGTGGTGGGCAACATCTGCAGTCAAAGCCAAGTGGCAAGCTGCTGTTTAAATCTTTGGCAATCTCCTCCTGTGTAGCATTACTCCCAGGGCACTATGGGAATGAAAATGGTAAACCTCAATGGAATCTGGAATTTCAGTTTCTCACAATATTCCAGAGCATGGGATTTGTGGATTAAATAAACACATGAGTGGTGACTATGATGAGAAATTTCAATGGCGGCTTACCTCCTGGCACTGATCCATGAACCCAAAAGAAGAATCAGCTGTAGGCCTTGCTGAGGTGCCAAGGGCCTGGCAGCTAATTAAAAATGCTACTTGCTAAAATTGGGCCTTATTTTGTTGTGAGCCTGATTTACTGGCCTAATGGCTGTAATAAAAATGATTGATTGGTTGTGAGCCTGAAATAGATTTTTGAGGTTTGGATAACTAAATCAGTCCATTCCAGCAGAGAATTTTCTTACCCCTGGTGGCCCGGATGATATCTGTACATTCCTGCATTCTGATGCTTATTAACTGTCCTTCCTCAATACAGCTCAAATGTATATATGAAAGATAAAAAAGATAAAATGGATGGAAAATCCATTAAAATTATACATTAAAATAAAATATTTTTGAAATATTGCATGAAATTGGCTATGACATATGATCAAAGTGAGAGGAAAAGGAAAGGACATTCTGTAAATAGACAGTCTGTAAGCACTTAAGAATGCTGTGATCACTAAAAGTTGACATGGGTTTCCCAAAAACAAGTCATGCTGGACTAATCTTATCTCATTTTTTTATGGAGTTACAAGCTTGGTAGATAAAGGGAATGCTGTGAATGTAGTGTATCTTGATTTCGGAAAGGCCTTCCACCAGATCCCCCATGATATTCTTGCAAAAAGGTAGTAAAATGTGGGCTAGACAATGCTACTGTTAGGTGGATTTGTAATTGGTTGACTGACCAAACCCAAAGGATCCTCACCAATGGCTTCTCTTCATCCTGGATAGAAGTGACTCATGGGGTGGGGTGCCACAGGGTTCTATCCTAGCCCCAGTGCTTTTCAACATCTGTGACTTAGATGGTGAAATAGATGTCATACTTATCAAATTTTCAGATGACACCAAATTAGGACAGGATCAAAATTCAAAATGAGTGTAACAGATTAAAAATCTGGACCAAAACTAATAAAATTAATTTCAACAGAGAGAAATGTAAGGTACTATACTTGGGCAGTTAAAATGAAATGCACAGATATAGCATGGGTGACACTTGGTTTGACAGAAGTGCAGGCAAAAGGGATCTAGGATTTGTAGCTGACTACAAGCTGAACATGAGTCAGCAGTGAGATGTGCACCTAGAAAAGCCAGTGCAATTCTAGGTTATATCAATAGGAGTCAAGTGTCTAGATCGAGGGAAGTAATAGTGTCATTCTATTCTGCTTTGGATACTATGACCAGTTCTGGGCACCACAGTTCTGGGCACCACAGTTCAAGAAGGATATGGACAAGCCAGAACGTGTCCATAGGAAAGCATCTGGAGATCATGCCCTATGAGGAGTGGCTTAAGGAGCTAGGCACATTTTGACTGGAGAAGAGAGAGTTAAGAGGTGACATGAGTGGTATTAAGAGTTAAATTGGTTGCACAAACAAG
Source organism: Phrynosoma platyrhinos (assembly GCA_020142125.1). NCBI lineage: Eukaryota > Metazoa > Chordata > Lepidosauria > Squamata > Phrynosomatidae > Phrynosoma > Phrynosoma platyrhinos. The sequence goes on from CM034706.1 coordinate 218,821,522, forward strand.
TGCAATTTTTTTTCTTGTGGGAGAGTCCCAAGCAAGTTGCATTCTGTCATAATTGGCTTTTACCCTAAGGCTGCTACATTCCATGCCTAGTGATCGCTTATCCTTCTTAAACAACGTATGGGTGACCTTTGCCCCAAAAGAATTGAAACCTGTCATCATCCTCATCCCTTCCAGAGAAGGAAGGTGGAAGAAGCAAGCTTTCTTTCATTCAGCAAGCACAGGACTTCTTTAGGGTGTCAGACAAGGAGGGTTGGGCGCCCTGGAGCTAATGCTTGAAGGAAGAAACATGTGGTGTTGTTTTTAACAGGTCAACAGCCATAAACTACGGTTGTTTTGGGGAGGCTAAAGGAGGAACACAATTTTATTTTTATTGTTTTGCTTCCCCCTTCCCCTATCATTGACTTGGTATCGCTCAGAAACCAAACTACCTAAGTTCATTTCTGATGCAATATTGCTCACTGGATTTAGGTTTTTTTTAAAATAAGGAAAAGAAAAGAAAAATAAATCTCTACTGGATAGCCTCAAATTTCATTATGCAAGTATTATACCTGATGCTAATGCCAAATTTAAAAAAAATGCTCAGTTCATTCCTCAAGTGCTTTTGCCACCATTTTGTTCCTTTGCACAATTTTCCTTATTCTTTGCCATCATAGCCATGGGCACATATGCCCACTTTCCTGTTTCATGCAATTGGCTGCAGTGACTCACAAAAAATTGTTTATTAGCACCTGAGATGCCAGTTATGGAAAGTTGAGCATTGTTACACCATCAAAATAATTTGGTGGGTCACCACAGCTAACAGGATTAAACAGTTGGGATTGTATATTGTGAGGGCAAGAAGAAGAAAAAATGAAAAGCACAATAGGAAAAACAGTACCAAAGTGAAATCTCATGTTGGGAGAAAGATGGGATATAAATTAAATTAAAGTAAAGTAAATTAGATTAAATTACAGTTGGTCCTCCATATCCATAAATTCTTTATCCACAGATTCAAGCATCCACAGCTTAAAATTATTCAGTAAATATATAAATTCCTAAAAAGCAAACCTTGATTTTGCCATTTTATATAAGGCTCACAACTTAATGGTACTTGAGGATCCACTGATTTTGGTATCCATAGGTGTTCTGGAATCAAACCCCAGCAGATACCAAGAGCCCACTGTATATTAGTTGTGTGGGAGGAAGTGGCAGGGGAGAGAAAATATAAAGAGACATAAAAAGTTAGTTAAACCCTTGTAAATGTGTTCCTTCTCAGTTAAATCCTTGGACCCCGTTAAATGGCACATCTGAGTATGCATACATTGATTTGCTTTTACAACAGTTTGTGTTTGTGAACGGGAAGAGACCACATAACATCTATTCTAAGATCGCTTCACTGGCTGCAGTTTCCGGGTGCAGTACAAGGTGTTGGTTATTACCTTTAAAGCCCTAAATGTCTTGGATCCAACCTATCTTTGGGATTGCCTCCTTCTGTACAATCCACCCCACACACTAAGGTCTTCTGGGAAGAACTTATTGCTACCTATAAAAGCTAAATTATCTGCAACTGCCCAAAGGACCTTTTAGGCTATTGCTCCCAGAATTTGGAATGGCCTGCAGGATGAGATCCATCACTTGACTACCTTAACCAGCTTTAAAAAAGCTGTTAAGATGGATCTCTTCTAACAGGCCTTTCCTGAGTAGGTAACCAGCTACCAAAAATAGTTATGCCTGCCCCTGATTTCCGTTACAGCTATTTTAATTTATTTGTCATTTATTGCAATATTTTTGTAGTTTGTTATCTTTAAGTATGTTTTTAAATTTTGATTATTTAATTGTATTTGGGGGGGTATTATTATTATTATTATTATTATTATTATTATTATTATTACAAGCTGTTTTAACAATTGTTTCCTTATAGACACACCATATTCTGAAAAAAATTCCAGAAAATATATTGAGCTCTCTTGTATCTTAGGAAAGGAGGCTGCTTGTTTGAGCTGGGACCTGACTTGCAAAAGATCAGGAAGCACACCAGGTCAGTACCATGGACTGTGCTTAAACTTTAACAGATCTCCAGCATTAAATTATACAAGGAAAATATTGAGATTCAATCACAAAATCCCTACCTTGAAATTGCCAGTTGCTTAAACCTATTCAAAAACATGAGCTTACATCCAATTGTTTGTCTCAACTGGAACAGATTCACTCAATGGTGAATATACATTTATGTAAATTCCTTGATATAATGGGTTGACTCTAGTTGAGACTAGCAACTGGTTTTAGATTTTCTAAAATGACATTAATTTTACTTAATGTATATCCCTCCTTTCTTTCAAGATGGGATCCAAAGCAGCTTAAAATATAAATTAATACATTTTTTAAAGTTAAAATAACATATTATACAACAGTTAAGAAACATTTAATAAACAATCCAATAAAATGTTTAAAACAGTTTAAAACACTGACTGGGAACTTGTTCAGTATTTACAAGACTGTGAGTAAGACATATGATCTTGTAACTTTTGGGATTCACATTTATGGTCATTAATGACCAAATATGAGCCCTAAAACCTTCCTTTCCAGCCAGACAGCACATCACCTGCAGGGTTTCCAAGACATTACATATTGTAATGCTGGGAAAATATGGCTGGAAACTAGTATCAGCTTATATGCAACTAATTACTTAATGAAGCAACTTCTCCTGGCCAGATGCTATCCCTCAACCATAAATATTTAATATTCACAATCACTACTTAGTCAGAATTTTGATACAATTGCCACAATCTTAATTCACTCCCTCAACCTGCTTTGATGGGCAACAACTGCATGGAGAAAAGGAGATCCATTCCGCCTGGCACATGCTTGAATGGCATTTCCATCAGGGATTCAGGCCAGAAGTTACTTTGTTAAGTACTTAGTTAAGTTAAATTGATACAAGATTCCAGCCAATGTCTGCAGTAGTCTCTTGGTTATAGGGTGCATAGAACACACATAGTTGGAAAGACCCCTTGCAGTCCTGCCACAACTGCTTCTTGCAATGCACTCTGCAACTGGGAGAGCACTGCAATCATAATTTTTGAGCATCCCAATCTGCAGCACATCAGAAACTCTTTGGTTGGGGTGCTGCCTGGCTTAAGAGGTATAGTACAACCATGGATTCAGTGTCCACAGCTTCATTTATCCACATATGAAAAAATATGTTCTCTCTAGGTATTTTTAGGTCCTCCTGTGTGATCCTATAATATGTTTGGGATGGAAGTCATTTGTCTCATTGAAAACAATAAGGTTACCTATTATCTGTAATTTGAGGTATCCACAGGGAGGTCTTCGAATGTAACTCCCATGGAGATTGGGGTTGTACTGTAGGTGTTGGAGGGGCACTGGTGGAGGTAGCTACAACAATGGAGTTTTATCATTGTAGCTACATCTGATGAAGGAGGATATCAGCCTTTCAGAGAATAATAAACATTTTTAAAAGTACAAACCATTAAAAGAGCCTTCGGTCACCTCCAATTAAAAGCTGAACACCTGTTTAAATAAAAAGTATAATTCTGTTTCCTCCATTGTTGCTTCTGAGTGTGTCAAAATGATAATTCAATTTCTGAACTTCATCACCTTGGATTAAATTTTCTAAGCACCACTAATCAAATATCAACATTTGTTGTTTTATAATCCATAATGGCAAAGAAAACCTCCAACCTTGTGATTTTTTTTAAAATGTGTTGGATGAAAAGGAAACAGACAGATTCATCTGTCCAAGCAGAGAGATTTCAGTACATAGATCTTAAATGTCTGGCTCTGAATCCTTGTATACAGCAGTGTTTGTGGTACTAAATCAGGGTTGCCATCTGTTTTTTTCCTGTCTGGATCCTAAGTTCCAGCAATGACATGATCTTCTATGAGCTAGAAATAGCCGTTAAATATGGCTGATGTAGAGAATCTTATTCAGTTTGTTTTTAACAAAAAATGACAAAAATCATAAATGTCATCACAAATTTAATGGACAGAATTTGAAATTTTAAAAATTCAGTTTTGACAAAGAGTGAAACTGGTATATTCATCCACTTCAAAGGCAGTCCACTGGCTTTGTAATTTTTTCTGCCTTTACAGAAAGTGATGCAATGCTGGAGGTGAACAGAGAGTGTACACACCTGTTGGGAAGCATTCCATGCAAGAGGAAGAGCTACTACCTGTCTGGAAAACACCTCTGACAGCTTAGGTGCAAGAACTGGATATTAATTATACTGGAGAGGCAAGTTTTAAGTGAAAGGAAAGGATAGGGATTGGGAAAGGCAGAGAGACCTTAGAAAACTCCTGTTCTATTTATAAACTTTTAACAGTGTCCACCTATGCTTTTTCACAGGCAGGGTGGAACTCAGGAAGTGACTTCACTCACTAAGCTGTAATTTAAAATTTCTGGTACCACCAACTCCTAAATCTCTTTGCAGCAACTGAATTATTTAGAGCTCATAGTGAGGTTGCTCTAGATTAGGGATGGGAAAATGCAGCCCTCCAGATCTTGTTGTACTTCAACTCTTCATTGGTTATGTAGACTATGTTGGACATTTTATGTATTACATTCTTCTTTCCCTCCTTAGATAGACAGGGACTTCCCTCTATCTATTTCACTCTATCTAAACGTGTGACTTTGGTCACTTACTCTTGGAGACTGTTTAACAGACCCTCTCTCAATTCTAAACAGGAGCTTATCACTCACCTTTTTAAATTGGCTTACCTCTCCCGACTTAATTTTTTTAAAAATTTTATTAGTTAAAATAACATATCACACACATCAACTATACAATGTACAATTATCCATTATAAAGCTCTGAAAATGTGAGAAAAATGATTACATGTACTGTATATATGTAAATCATACATATGCTGTGTTCATATAGATCTACTTCATTTTACAAAAATGTCTTATTATTTCTTATCTTCCGTCATCTTCTTTTGCTTTGTTCACATACTTTATTTATTCTTGGCTTTCTTATATATTCTATTATTATTTCCATTTCACAACATATTCATTTCCATTCTTCCATATTCCCTTCCCTTCCACTTTCCCTTCAACATACATTCCTTCTACTACCTTCTTCTACCTCTCTCTATCTACTACCTACAAAACCTTCTTCACTTTCCTTTTACTTTTCCTATCTCTTGTTCTCTTCCCTCATCTTCCTTCTAACTATGTATCTACTTATCCAATCCTTCACACATTCTCATGCCTTTCTAATCACATACTCTCACCTTCTTCACTTACTTCTCCCTCTCTCTCTCTCTCTCTCATTCCCTTCCTTCCCATTGATTAACAGTTTATTAATAACTTTTATTGCCTTTCAGTATCTGAGCTTTAATTTTGAAGCTTGTCCTTATTTCCTATTGGATTTAATCTACCCATATAATTCCAGTTTAGCTTGCTCTATTGTTTGTTTCATGATATTCTTACCATTTATCTACATGTTTTTCTTATTGGTAATTTATAATTTCTTTTCTTTCTAAATTCCCTACTATTTCTATATTTCCCCTTCTCAACCAGGACCAATACCAGAATTCATATTATTATTATCTTATTTTCTATTCAACAAGACAAATCATTCTTTGCAATTTCGTGCCAATTTGCCTCAGGATATTTCGTCACCGGTTTCCATTCTTCTCTCATTTCAACTAATGTATTGAGTTTTAATCTTTGTGTTAATTTATCCATTTCTATAGCCTCATATAATTTAATTAACTAATCTTTTCTACTAGGAATAATGTCTGTTTTCCATTTCTGGGCATATAGTATTCTTGCAGTTGTGGTCATGTAGAAACAAATTTTCCCATTTTTCCCCCCAATTTCTATATCAAACATGCTTAGTAGATAAAATTCAGGTTTCAATTGTATATTTGTGCTCTGGTGGCCATTTTCTTAAGCCAGAAAACTCCCAGCTTTGAAAAGAGGTGAGCTGAGTGCCCCTGGCAATGAGGATGGACCCAGGTGGTAGATTTGGCAGCAAAATAGCTGTGATAATATCAGGATGCCACCTGAATTAAATTTTAAGCTGGGAGAGGTAAACCAATTTAAAAAGCTGAGCGATAAGCTCCACAGTCTCCTCTCAGTACAGTAGCTGTCTCCTCTGAGTGAGGAGTAACAGTCTCATCCTGCTATACCCAAACCATCACCAGTTAGGATAGAATTTAGTTTGTTATATATTTATTTATTAAAGTCATTATTATTTGTTTTTAAACTACAAACTGCACGTTTGTTGTTTTTTGGAGTAAGTCTTTATTCTTTAGGAAGATTTAGAATAAATACTCTGCCCCACACTTTTGCTGTTAGGAGCTCTGGTGGTGCAGTGGTTAAATGCCTGTATTGTAGCCACTCACTCATAAAACCACAGGGTTGCGAGTTTAATACTAACCAGGGCTCAGGCTTGACTCAGGCCTGCATCCTTCCAAGGTCGCTAAAATGAGTACCCAGCTTGTTGGGGGGCAATGAACTTACAGTTGTAAACCGCTTAGACACCGCATAGTGCGGTATGAAGCGGTATATAAATGAAGCTGCTTTGCTTTTGTTTGCTTTCTGCTGATGAAAGCTGAACTCTAACAATTTTTTTGTTTCCCTTTAAAAGTGTTAACACTCTGGGAAACTCAAATTGCAGCCCACAGACTAGGGCTACTGGGACTTGCAGTCCAGCAATATCTGAAGGGTCATGTTTGCCTATTGTTGTTCATTGGAATTTGACTCTGCAGGCTGTTTTGCAAACCTTTCAGTGATTCAGAACACTGTGGTATTTTACCTTTTAAAACTGGTGGACTTCCAAGAACAATTTTTTTTTTAAAAAAAGCCTCTGGTTTATTAGGTGTGTGCGTGCGTGCGTGCGTGTCTTCAAGTTACTTGTTGACATATGGCAACCCCATGAATTTTATGTAATTTTCTTAGGCAAGGATACTTAAGAGGTGGTTTTGCCAATTACGTCCTCTGAAATACAGCCTACAGCATCTGATATTCACTGGCAGTCTCCCAAGTAACCAGGGCCAACCCTACTTAGCTTCCAAGATCAGACAGGATCTGGTGCCTTTAGGGTATTTAGGCACTGAACATTTATTAATTTTACATGATGAAATTGTTTTAATTTATTAAATGAGATTATAATATACAATAAACCTGTGTTGTTTTGTATGCTATTTTATTCCATTTAGTGTGAGCTGTGGTGCGCCATTAATGGCATGCTGAGCTGTGAATTGTTTGCTCTTGATTTGCAGCAAATTATTACATCCCTCTCTTCCTTCTCTGACTGGGAAAATATTTTAGTGGTATGGTACCTGCCCAGTTTTACTTTTCTTTTGAAGAATATTGTGAGGATAATTGACATTTTGTAATGTTTGATTGCTTGTTGCTATGTGCCTTCAAACTGACTCTGAATTATGGTGATCTTGCCTTTGCAGACTGCCAGAAATAGTGCAGATTGAGTCAACTTTAAGGGTTAGGGTTAGTGCTAAGGAATCATGGGAATTGTTGTTTTTTTTCTGAGACATTGAGCCTTCTCTGTCAGAGAGCTCTGGTGCCACAATAAAATACAGTTCCCATGATTCCCTAACCCTAATCCTAACCCTTAAAGGGGACTCAATTTGCACTATTTCTAGCAGCCTGCAAAGGCCCCTGATCATAGAATTTTGAGAGCTAGCATGGTGTAGTGGTTTAATCATTGAACTAGGACTCTGGAGATCAGGGTTCAAATCCCAGTTCTGCCATGTAAATGCATTGGGTGACCTTGGACAAGTCACACACTCTCACCCTCTGACAATAGCAATGGCAAACCCCCTCTGAAGAAACTTACTAAGAAAACCCCATGATAGGTTCAGCTTAGGGTCAACAAAAATTGGAAACAACTTGAAGGCACACAACAACAACAATAAATCACAGAGTTTACTTGGCAGGATTATTTTCAGAGATTTGTCATTGTCTTTCTTTTAAGCCAAAAGAGTGTGACTTGCCCAAGGCCACACAGTGCATTTCTGTGCCTGAATTGTAATTTGGATACTCTTCTGACCATTATGCCCTACTGGCCTTGTAATATTGATCACAAGTGGAAGCACAGTTTAAGTAATCTAATTCTTCCACACCAGATCTCCAAAGACAAACAGCCAGCCCCAGACCCCAAGGCTTTGTGTGTCTTTGTTTGTCTTCCTCCATGTCCCAAACTCCAAATTACATGGTTTCTTTGCATGCTGAGACAATTAGTTTACATCATCCTTATCTGAGGATGGGGAAATCTGTTTTTTCCCCCATTCAAAAGACTTAAGGAAAATTATCCAATCATTAGAGGCCTTTGTAAAACATCATGGAAAACCCTGAGTCTACTACTCTTCTTCCAGCATGTCCAAAACTCAGGGGAACTCTCTGTAAAATTCAGATTTCTGTGATATTCTGACAAGAAACCTATAACATTACATTTGCTATACAAGATTTGAAAAAATGGCATGGAAACAGAAAAGCTTCTTGTTGTTAACTGCCATCAATTTGGCCTTGACTCATGGCAATCCTATATATGGCAACCCTATAAACAAATCTGCTCAGATCTTGCAGACTCAGTGTTGCAGCCTCCCTGATTGAGTCTATACAATTTGAAGTGTGGTCTTCTTTTCCTACTGCCTACTGTCATACCAACCATTATTGTCTTTTCTATCATGTCTTCTCATGATATTGCCAAAGTGTGCCAACCTCATCTTGGCTTCTAAAGAAAGTTCAGCCTTGACTTGCTCTAGAACCCATTTGTTAATCTTTTTAGCACCCAGAATTCCAGAGTCTTGATAGGACACCCACAATTAATATATAAATAGGGGAATTGCAGTAGCTCAATTAAATCAGATGAGAAGGCTTGGGCAATTTAAAGTGGGGATCAAGCCTGTGTATACTGGTTCTGAGAAACAGAATTCAAGAGTGCCAGTTGCAAAATTGTTTTATTTATGAGTCAAAAGGCAATCACCATTCACACAAAAACACTCATTGAAGGAACACATTCAAAAACTAACAAAAGTGGTAGCAGATAATGATTTAAGGGATTGCAGAGGGCAATACTGTACTGATTCCAGGAGCTCCAGTCAGTAAAACTGGGAAGAGAAGTGGCTCAGAAAGCTGCCTGGGGATCGTGGCATGGCCAGCAATGCTGGTGGGTCAAGCAAGAAACAGACAGATTGTCTGTCTGACCTCAAGTGAGACCAAATTTTTGGTGCTTATGCAGACATACATATAGGGTAAAACCTGTCCCAGAATTCAGCATAAAAGGGTAGCTCCCAGGAAAGAAGAATGAGAAGAGAAGTTGTGAATGGTCAGACAATCAGTGTAAATGTCCTTGGACAAAAGAGTATCACTCCCAGAGGGAAGTATACTTGGATTTCTTTTTACTTGCAAGCACAATTTTTTATCACCCACCATTATCCTTATTGGTGAAGGTATTCACCAATTATGCTAATTACGATTTTGATTGATCTATCCTTGGCTAAATAATAATAATAATAATAATAATAATAATAATAATAATAATAATAATAATTTGTACCCCACCCCTCTGCCAACCAATCAACATGCTCTTGAGCGCCCTCATGCTGAGTCTCTTGGATCTCCTTATATGGTAAGGCTATTTTTCGCACACTGAGGCATGCTTGCGGCTAAATATTTTTAACATCCCTTTGAAAATATCTTGATATCAGAAAAGAGAGGGATAAAGGGAGGCTAGACCTTGTAGTAATACATGGGCTCTTTAGAACTCTTCTCTAGCACCACATTTCAAATGAGTGGATTTTCTTCCTATCAGCTTGCTTCATTGTCTACATAGAAATGGGAAATAGAATGGCATGGACAATCCTAACTTTAGTATTCAATGATATATATTTGACACTTCATGATTTTATCTCATTTTTTCATAGCTGTCCTTCCAGGTCCTAGTCTTTTTTTATTTCTTGACTGCCATTTCCATCCTGATTAATGACTGAGCCAAGGTATAAAAAATATTAACATTGAACTATTTCAATCTCTGAATCATCAGCTTTAAAGTTATGTAAAGGTACTAAGTTTAAATGTTTCTGACCCATAGAAGAAGGTTTTTTTCATGTGAGGTGCTGCAAGCCTATTGTTACTGCTGTGTTATGAGAAGCCTAAATACCTCCACACACAATGGAAGTAAGTAATAGCAGAAAATAAAAAACAGTAACAAAAGAAAGTGGGTTTCTGATGTGCTGGCAATAACTGCCATTTTCTCAGATATGATTATATCTGTGTGTGCCTCTTATTCACACTAACGCGTTTGAGAAATTCTGCTTCTCTCAGCAGTGGACTGTGGAATGTACATCCTGTGCTAATCTGATATCTGGATTTAATGGTACAAACATGCTGCTGCCTTAGGGGTTACTAAATGAAGCACTAACATGAAACTACTCTTTTTGTTTTGAAAGGGAGTATATTGATACTGCAATTAACCAGGCAAGCAAATAAATAAATAAATACATCACAAGCACAAGTCTATTTGGGTCAGCATATTAAGGCTGCAGCACAGTATAGTGCCCTCACTTATTAGCCTGTCTAGCAAACAGACATACAATTAGCCATTAAGTATGTCTACAGATGAACATGCAAATCTTCAAGCACAGCAAATGTATTTGGCAATAATAATGACTGGCATTCTGTATTGTAGTTACAGATTCATAGCCTAGAATTATGGATCCATAATTGAGGTAATTATAATTGTGATTACAATTGCGCACCATTGCCACAATTGTAAATGCCCCCCCAAGCTGACCTTAATAGGCAGCAGCCCCTTTATTCTATACACATTGTGAAAGCCTAGATTTAACATTTTTCCATTTGAAAGGTCTCTCTATTGTACAACACAAGCATTTTATCTAGTGCTGGCCTTGTGTATCCCGACTTGAGGATTTCTAAGGATTGTAGTAAAGTTGAGGGCACCAATGAGGATAAATCCATGTGACTTTAGGATGCAAGAAGAAGGCAGATCCTGCAGTTCTTGCTACTAAGAAAAGGAATATGCTTTTTTTCAGATTGAATTGAACTTGCGTGTGAACCAACTCAAGTGTCCAATCACTCAGTACATGCCTAACTTTTCTGTGGCTCTTCTTCCCTCCCTCATTTTACTGAAGGACTGAAATTGCTTTTCTGTTGAAATGAGGACAGTACTTGTGCATTATTTGAGAGGGATACAGGGACTGTAGATTCATTAGAATAAAGCTGTGTAATGAAGTAATGAGTTACAAGTAATGAATTGCTTCCGATACTACAGTACTACTACTAATAAGTAATGAGTTACATCTTCATGTAACCAGGGAATAATGACATTATATTCCCAAAGAAACTTAATAAATAGAAACAACTCCTCTTTCTTTGATGGACCCATAATCCATCTTCCATTTCTTTTCCCCCAAGTTTTTCTATTAGAACATTTAAAAGGTATTTTAGAGTATAAGTTTTCAAGTTTATGCATTTTTTAAAAAAAAATCCCCTCTTCCCCAAATAACTCCAAAAAGCAAAATGTAGTGCAACAAAGTAACTCTTTAAACATTATAATAAGTGATACTAAGAAATTAATGGCTAGCATTCTGTTCAGAATTTATGATATTATAAGATGGACTTTGTTGTTGTTGTTGTTGTTAACTGCCCTCAAGTTGATCTTGACCCATGGCAACCCTGTAAATATCCAAGACCCCCCTGTCCTCCACTGCCCTGCTTAATTCCTGCAAAGTCATACCCATGACCTCTTTAACAGAGTCCACCCATCTAGCATGTGGCTTTCATCTCTTTCTACTTCCCTCCACCTTACCCCTTCTGCCTTTCCACCCCTTCCACCAGCTCAGAGGGAGGAAAAACAGCTG
>CM034706.1:218833471-218859047 GCA_020142125.1 Phrynosoma platyrhinos
GATATAAATAAAAATTATTATTATTATTATTATTATTATTATTACCCAGCATTATTGTTTTTTCCAAAGAATCCTCTCTTCTCATGAGGTGTCTGAAGAACAATAGTCTCAATTTGGTCATCTTGACTTCCAGGGAGATTTCTGTCTTGATCTGCTCTAGGACCCATTTATTTGTCTTTCTGGCTGTCCATAGGATCCTCAGCACTATTCTCCAGCACCATATCTCAAATGAAATGATTTTCTTCCTATCTTCTTTCTTAACTGTCCAGCTCTTGCATCCATACATGGTAATAGAGAATGCAATGGTTTGTATTATTCTAACTGTTGTGCTCAGTTGTATAGCTTTGCATTTTAGGATCTTTTCTAGTTCTTTCATAGCCACCCTCTGCATTCTTAATCTTTTTCTGATTTCCTGGCTACAGTTTTCACTCCTATCAATGTTTGATCCTAAGTATGAGAATTCTTTTACTATTTCTGTTCCTCATTGTATAGCTTGGATTTATGTAGATTCTCCCTAGTCATTTTTGTTTTCTTTATGTTTAACACTAAGCCTGCCTTTGCACTTTCTTCCAGGTCTGGGAGGTTTTCTGCTAGTATTATGGTGTCATCTTCATATCTTAGATTGTTGACATTCCTTCCTCCTATTTTCACTCCTCTTTCTTCTGTGTCCAAACCTGCTTTTCTTATAATATGTGCTGCATATAAACTGAATAGGTAGGATGATAAGATACAGCCTTGTCTGACCCCTTTGCCAACTGGGAACTATTCTATTTCCCTGTGTTCTTTTCTGACAGTAGCCTCTTGTCCTAAGTACAGATTCCTCAAAATCATAAATATTGAAATTCATGTCTACTGTCATTGGACCAGTACAATGATTGAGGATGCCCCAAAACACCAACATAGGGATTTTGAAGTCCTGGAAAGTGGCGTGATGGGTGAAGAAGTGGCTGTCAAGAGAGGGGTTGATACTTTTCCACATACCATACCACTGCCCAGCAACTTGGAAATCACTATGCACATGGTGCTTCTTGGCTTCTAAGGTGGGGTTTAAGGGTGTGTGTGTACGTCACATCAGAAGACATAACTATGCCTCCTGATCCAGGATCTTGCCCATCATTTTTAAACACATTAAGGAGTAACAAGAATCAATGTGTTTTTTTAAAAAGAAACTTTACTCTCTCTGAGCACTGCACCATGATCAAGTGTATGCCAGATGATGTGAACATAATTCCCATAATTCCTTGCCATTACGCAAGCCAGCAAGTCATGGCATATAGTACAGGAGAATACAGAAAACACCAAAAGTCATTAGTTGACCCAATCTGACAGAATTTTTTTTAGCTCTTTGATAAAACTCTATGATGTAGCTCAGCAGTGCTCCCTGGAGTATCTAGAATGCTATTACCATAATGGAATAGTTGAACTGACTCGTCACCTCTCTTTCTTTTTAAATTTACATTTTTAAAATATAATAGGCCACAAGTTCTAACCATCTGGGTTTCATGAGATGCAAGTTTAAAGTTGCTATGAAAGTAAATCCATAATAGGTAGCTGCCTAAGTCCGTTTGACTGTTAATTGCATTTGGCACATAGAAATTTACCCAGCATTTTTCATACTGATAATTCTGTTTATAACTTTAATTAAACCAAAGCTGCTAGCACCTATGATCTTTAAAACCAGTTTCACACCCAATTCCTTGCAAAATGAACCAAAATCAGCAATTTTTAAAAATGCAGAAGTTTGCCAATTGATTTTAAACTTGCATGGAAATGTTCAGGATGTCATCCTAATTCTAAATATTAACTGTGTTCAAAATTAGTTTGGACATTCACCTGCAATATTTGGACATTAACCAGCATTGCTGTCAAAGGCCATTTCTCAGTAAAATCTTCCCGTATGAAAAACTGATTCCTAAAGCTATTGTTTCTGTTGTTGGGATTTTAACAGGCTTCCCCCACATCTTTGGTATCTCCCCCAAAAAAATTTTGCTTAGAAAAAAAAGATTGGGATATATTCCATCATGTTGCTAACTTCTATAGGTAATAAATGGCTAATATCTTATACTCCCATGCTGAGGTGGATTTTTGCTATGTTTTCTTTTGGCTTTAGCCATAGAGGAAGGAATTGGCAAAGTCATCTCTGAATATTCCTTGCTTAAGAAAACCTATGAAATTGATGAGGTTGCAATAAGATAACAGGTGACTTGAAGGCACGTACATACATACATATCCAAGCAAGTAGCACAAGTTCTTGATCTAGAAAATGAATTATTGTATTATGCCAGCACTAATCTGGAAATATGTAGTGTATGTAGTGGCAGCACAGGCTCTTAAAGTTCAGATTATCCCTGATTTTTATTAGGACCCTTTAAGCCTGCCTTCTGGTCTTATTCTACAAAATACATTAGCATGTGTCCATGGCATTAGGTAATGTGTTTCACTCTCAAAATTATGAGTAAAAACTACAAAATCAGATTCTGTACTTGAGTCAAGATATTTATTGGTGAAATACACAATAATCATTGCAAGATTATACATACAATATTCTAAATTATAAATTCACATATCCTAAGGAAAGTTGTTGTTTCTTGCTGTCTAGTCATTTCCCACTTATGGCAACCCTAAGGATTTGTTCAGATTTGTTTCTTTAAAGCTGAGAGAATGTTGCCCAAGGTCATCCAGTAAGTTTTTACAGCTGAGCAAGAATTTGAACCCTGGTCCCTGAGTCCAATATGCTTATCACACAGCACCTAAGGAATGGGAACATAATGGAATGCAAGGGAATGGAACAGAGCAAAAACGCATTTTACTGCACGGGAGAACTCCATTGATGCTGCCGGGAGTCCCCGATCCATTCCCCAGCCATTCCTGGCAGCCCTTCAAAAATCAGCTGCCAAGAACGGCTGGGGAACGGATTGGGGACTCCTGGCAGCATCGGTGGCATTCGCCTGTGCAATAAAATCAATTTTTGCTCCATTGCGTTCCCTTGCATTCCATTGCATTCCCATTCTTCGAAGTGCCGTGCGATAAACTTACTAGTCTAACACTCAAATCATTACACCACTCTAGTTCTTCAAAGAATACTAGCTTACAAAAAGCATTAGCATTACAAAACAAAAACCAACTACGTATGTCTATCTTTAGTGCATTAATTTTCTGAGATCTATCTTTCTCCTTTTCCAGAGCCTATCAACAGCTAAATCCAACTTTCAAAATTTCCCCAGCCAGCATGATCATATTCTGGTAGTAGTAGTAAAAAAAAGAAAAGAAAAGAAAAGAAATCTTTCTAAATTCTGAACGCAGACTGATTCTATAGATTAACACAACTATATCTTTTAATTCTTTCTAAACTCTGGTCTTGCATATTGTGCGCCTTGACTTTGGGAGCGGAGTGTCATTTTCTATATAGGCAGCAAAATGTCATCAGCCAGGCCTAGTAGGGAGAAGTAATGGTTTTTTCCTGCATCTTCCTCTTGTCTCTCAAAGATGGGAACCTGTGGCTCTTCAGATGTTCGACTACAAGTTTCATCATCCCCATCCAGCATAGCGAATGATGAGGATAGTGGGAGTTGCAGTCCAACAACATCTAGAAATGTCAATTTGAATTACCCTAGATTGTTGGTTAAATCAAAAAAGGGCATATATATATATATATATATATATATATATATATATATATATATTAGTAAATATATTTACTTAATTTTCAAAACACGCAAGATTAAATCTAGTTCCTAATCCTTACTAGGGAAATTATTGCATCAGCTTTAAAAGTGTTTTACCTGAGCCAGCTTAAAAGTAGAAGTGGGCAGCATCCTGATACTATCACATACATTTAGCCACCAAAATTGTTGCCTGGCTGCAGCCCAGCTCCATCGCTGCTCCAAGGGGCGCTCCAGCAGCCATTTTTTCAAGCTGGAAAACTCCCACCTTCAAAAAGAGATGCGAAGAACACCTCTTGTAGCAACAATGGAGCCAGGCTGCAGCCGGGCAATGATTTCGGCAGCTAAATGCGTGTGATAGTATCAGGATGCCGCCTGCGCCTAATTTTAAGATGGCTCAGGTAAAACGCTTTTAAAGCTGATGCGATAATCTCCTAGAATAGGACCACTGAATTACCTGCTGAGTGGTGAACCAACATATATACTGTATGGGTACTATAGTTGGGACTAGCAATTGGATTTCAGTTATTTCCCCCATTTATTTTTAAAGTATCATATTCTAGAGGTGAGATAAGCAACTGATACATCATTAGGTGGCCCTTGGCAAGATTAGGATAATACTAATTCTGTATAATATCAGACTAATTCCAAGAGCACAGTATACTGTGCAGCTTCCGAAGCCTCCAGAATTCTGAGTCAAAATGTGTGGTGAGGTAAAAATAAAATAATCTGGGATATACTGTGCTGAGCTCCTTGGAGAAAGAATAAGACACCGATTGCATAGTTGAAAGGATAGGTAAACTTACAAGTGTGCTTAATAACTTTGATTCAGTTTTTAACTTTGGGCCTAAGCAGACTGCCAGAAATAGTGCACATTAAATTGAGGCACTGCCCTGGCTCAATGCTAGGGAATCATGGGAACTGTAATTTATTGTGGCACCAGAGCTCTCTGACAGAGAAGGCTCAATGTCTCAGAAAAAAATACAATTCCCATGACTCCCTAGCACTGAGCCAGGGCAGTGCCTCAATTTAATGTGCACTATTTCTGGCAGTCTGCTTAGGCCCTTTGATTCAGTTTTTTTAAATCTTCTAATTAATGCTGTATTTTATTTAAATACAGATTAATGCTGTATTTTATCAAGTTATGCTCTCATTAAGATCTCCTACATTACTGTTTTTCATATACATAAAAAGACTGACAAAAATGAGTACAAAGTTTCTAAACACACACACACACAAATTTAATTGCATTAGTTTAAAATGTTATAACAGGTTCATTAGATACAGTTTTTTTTAAAAAAATCACATTTTTAATTTGGAATGAAAATAAATGAAATGTATTTTGATCTTTATGCATCCTATCATATCATCAGTGATAGAACTGAAACAATTTAGGAAAACATTAAAATTAATTTAAATTTCAAGGCAATATCAATTAACAGAACTGTCTGTTCAGTGATTCTTTTCATAGCCCGCCTGAATGATTATTGCATAATTTGCTTCTGCCAGTCTTTAGAAATGTTTGGGATAAAACTGTTGAGCATTCTTCTAAAATCTACTGTTCCTGGGAGCTTCTTGTAGGAGGAACATTCTCTGAATTCAGCAGGAATGTAGTATAAGCCATCTCAACTTCTTCTTTGGAGCCCTGGAAGAAGGAACAGAAACTTCACTAGATTTAATCTTGCATGTTTTGAAAATTAAGTAAATATATTTACTAATGGTATGTATATTAGCCCAGGAAGCAAGAATAGGTGCAATACAGCAGACCTGGCTTCATGAGACAAGATCTGAGACAAGATCATACCTAGTGCTCATGGTATGTAACCATTTTGGCTACATAGCAGCTGCAAAGCCCCATAGCAACATTATCAAGCTCCATTGGGATATTGCCATAGCTGTTCAATGGCTGTGAAGATGATGGGGAGGGAAGGAGGTGACTGAGCTGTGGGGACTGCCTCTCATCTTGCTGCAGTTCATTAGAGAAAGAGAAAGAAAGAACAATAATAACTTGATAACATTATTCCTCTTCCTTTCTTTAGTAAATTTCAGTGGAAATGAGAGGCAGTCCCCACTGCACAGTTGTTGACTTCCTTCCTCTCTTCCTAGCACTTGCACCATAGGGCTTGACAGCTGTAGGGGGTGTGTGAGGCAGGAGGCAGGGTGCAATGGGCTAGACAACAGAGATGACTGGAATCCAATAGCACTGAGATCCTATTAGACCTAGTAGAACATGAAGTTTTGCCAAACAACATTACACTGAAATTCTGTAAAGGTGAAGGTTGATTCTTTTCCCCTGGCTTTCCAATGGCAACTGCAAAATGCTGGAGCCAGTGGCTCTTTGTGTCAGGGATGGAGATGTACCTGAATGCTGCCATTGAACAGCTGGGGGAAGCATTGAACAGCAGTGGGGGAGAAGTACCAGAGATCTCCTTGTGCAATATGCAATAAAGCTATCCCAGTGTATAAAGGGGCGCCAGACTTTGGAGCTTATCGCTTGACTTTTTAAACTGGTTTACCTCCATCCGGCTTAATCTTAATTTGGGCAGCATCCTGATTTTATCAGATTTTTTTGCTGCTGAATTTGCTGCCCGAATACAGCCTGGGTCCATCCCCGCTTCCAGAGCTACTCCATGCAGCCATTTTCTTGAGCTGGAAAATTCCCAGATCCAAAAAGAGCCGTGAGGAGCGCTCCTGGAAGCGGGGATGCACCCCAGTTGTATTCGAGCAGCAAATTTGGTGGCAAACATCTGATAAAATCAGGATGCCGAAGATTAAATCAAATAGAGGTAAACCAATTTAAAAAGCCAAGCAATAAGCTCCTTTGTTTTATTTCCTTCTCCATTTTCTTGTTACATAACATAATAACAATGCAAGATATGTGTGAATTGATATTATGCTGTGCAGCCCTTGCTATACATCACACAATTGTTTGAGAGACTGAAAACAATGCTGCTACATGTAACAGACTTGCCAGTGTTTGTTCAAGGAACTTTAGCAAATGTTCACTTTATGCAGATATGAAGTGTACTTAGAAGAGCTGTACTTACATAGTATTTAAAGATACAGGAGCTATCTCCTCATTTGCCTCTCAACAACTTATTTTTAAAATCCCTTTTCTTCTACTTTAGAACAGTACTATATCAGTGATTATTGAAATTTGCCATATTTTATAGTATCACTATTATAATGGCTAATAATGCTCTTCAAACGCTTTCACAGTCACAGAAACTGTTCTTCATTATTGTGTTGTTGTTGTTAACTGCCCTCGAGTCAACCATGTCTCATAGTGACCCTGTGTATGAGGCATCTCCAAGACTCCCTGTCCTCCACTGCTCTGCTTAGGTCCTGTAAATTCAAGGCCATGTCCCCCCCTAATTGAGTCTATCTATATGACATGCAGTCTTCCTCTCTTTCTTTTATTATTATTATTATTTCTGCTGCTTTCTACCTTCCCTAGCATTATTGTCTTTTCTAGTGAACCATGACTTCTCATGATATGATCCAAAGAATGACAGCCTCTGTTTCTTCATCTTGACTTCCAGAGAGAGTTAAAGTTAATCTGATCAAGGACCCATTTGTTTGTCTTTTTGTCTGTCCATGGTCTCCTCAGCACTCTTCTCCAGCACCACATCCCAAATAATTTTATTTTCTTTCTGTTGGCTTCCTTCACTGTAAATAGTGGTGGGGAATATAATGACTTTGACAATTCTGACTTTAGTACTCTGTTGTGTATCATTACACTTTAGATTCTTGTCTAGTTCTTTCATGGCTGTCCTACCCATTTCTAGTCTTCTTCTGATGACTTGCTAGCAATTTCCATTCTTATCAATATTTGACCCAAGGTACAGAAACTCTTTAACTATTCTGATTTCTTCATTATCTAGGGTAAACATATGTACCCCCTCCATGATCATTATTGTTGTTCAGTAGTAAGCCTGCCTTTGCGTTTTCTTCTTTTACCTTCTTTAGTAATTCTTTCAAGCCTGTGATGTTTTCCACTAGTAGTATGGCATCATTCGCATATCTGAGTTGTTGATGTTCCCTCCTCCTATCTTCAATCCTCCATCTAAGTCTAACCCTGCTTTTCATATGATATTTTTTCCATACAAGTTGCACAAGTAGGGCATTGGCATTCCTAGGATTAGTGTCACCCAGTGCAGTCGCTCATGGTGTCACCCCCATTGACCTCCTCCTCATATTTCACACCATACAGAATCTGTAGTAATGCTTTTTTCACTAATGTTACTTGTAAATCATAATTCCCATATACCACTGAATGTAATGTTAATAGTTGTGACATAAAGAACTAGCAATATTAAAATTATACCTTAAAATTACAATATCATATGCACAACCTAAATGTATTTACACATACATAGTGAAGATTTCGTTAAAATGTGATGTTTTAAAACAAAAATTAAAAAGAATATTTTTTTAAAAAAAGCAAACTTTTTTAAAAAATTAAAAATTTGAAATTTGAAATTTTCATTTAAAAAATACTGGGGCTTCTCCTTTCTCCTCCCACTAGCGTCATCCCACTCCTACCATCTCTAAAAGCTTTTTAAAGGGAAGCAGGTGAATGCCAAAGCCCCTTTCTGCCAAAAGGTAGGTTTTTGAGGAGCAGTAGTGTCACACACCCCTTTAGGGTGTCACCTAGTGCAGTCCACATCCTCCGCACCTCCCCTCATGACACCACTGAAGTAGGGGGATAGAATGCATCTTTGCCTGACCCCTTTGCCAATTCTGTTCTAACAGTAACCTCTTGTCCTAAGTACAGACTTCTTATCATGACTTTCAAATGTAGTGGCACTTCCACATCTTTAAGAGTGTTCTATAGTTTTTCATGATGTATGCATTCAGAGGCTTTGATATAGTCGATAAAGCACATGTTGATATTCTTCTGGAATTCCTTGGTGTGCTCCATTAGCCATCATACGTCTGCAGTGAGATCCCCAGTGCCTCTTCCTGTTCTGAACCCCTTTGACATCTCTGGAATTTCTCTCTCTATATATATGATTGGAGTCTATACTGCAGAATTTTGAGCATAATTTTGTTTGTGTAGTAATGCTATATATAGTCCTATAGTTGCTGCAGTCTTTTTTGTGGATTGGGATGTATATTTTCCAGTCTGTTGACCACTGTTTTGCTTTCCATATTTGTTGGCATATTTTAGTTATTTAGTTATATGTGTGGATTATAGCAATTCTATTGGAATATCATCTGTTCCTGGTGATTTATTCTTCCCAATATCTCTTATTGCAGCTTCTACCCCACTCTCTGGAATTTGGAGTTCATTTTCGTTTGATTCTTCATTCCACATATACATTTTTTTTCTTCTCTTTTATATAGCTCTTCTGTGTATTGCTTCTATTGCCTTTTTATTTCTTCCTTATCTTGTAGGATGCTCTTTTCTGATTACAGAACATCCCTGCCCCTGGTTTGAACTTTCCTTTAATAAAAATACCAGAAGTCATTAAAAGGCATTTTGGTCCTTATATATTTGTAGTTTGGAATACATAGCAGATTGCTATAGCAATCTTAAAATAATGTTGTTTGCTCTTACCCTCTTTGCCTTCTTTGATTTACCAGCCTCTTTGGGACTGCTTGATTTACCAGCCTCTTTGGGACTGCTTGTAGTAATTGTATCATCTGTAAAGAATGAGAAAGATTAAGAGAGTGAACATTAAAAGAATAGGAAGCTCCACTTGTTCATTATCTCTATACCGTTAAATGTACATTTCATTGCTGAATTACTCACTATCTTTGCTGAAAAACACCAAGTTGCAACTAAAATAATATTTAAATAATGATATTTACCATCCATACCCCCTATTTGGGTCTCATGGGCTTCTGCCATGCACACGTTGTCCTTTGCCCCATACTGCCTTGCATTCTCAAAATCTGTCATGCTGATGTTTGTCCTATAGCTTGCAACTGAGACCAAGTCTAAAGGAAGGAGAGAAAATGGTCAGTACAATGCATTTCTTGCCACCACTGTTCCCCAGAAGATTATTACATTTAAAACACATGCTATAACCCTCCAAGCACCTCTGAGGTGCTCTGACAATAGATAATGCTATCTTCTTGGAAGGGCACCTGATGTACCATGGATTTGATGAAATCAGCATCTCATTGTTATTACAGAGCAGGATAGTACCTGAAGGATGGTATGTCAATCACCTGAGGTCCCACATACAGCAACAGAAAGCTCTACTGTACTTGTGGTCCCACCAGTGGTGTGCGTCAAAACGTAGCATGACAAGTGGGTCTGCTGTATTCTTTTGTACCTTTGAGGTGCAAACCAACCTGGCCTAGGAACTGGCGTTCTTAACTCCTTCTCATTGTGTTCACTTGGAGGTGGAGAGGAAAGCAAATAAGAGGGAGGGAAATGAAAAATCTTGCTCTTTTGGACCCTCTTAGCAGTAGCTCTCTGCCATAGAATCTTCCTGTTACCACCAGTGAAAGATTGTGGCACAAATTTGCAGTCAGGATGTTAAGAATATACTCAAATGTTCTCATTCCTTATGAGGAAGATTGCCTCAATGCATCAGGACTTCCATTTAAGAAAATGAACTGATATGAGGTTTTCTTTTTTGCATTTCTGTACTTTTTTTTGGAAAAATATTATGCAAAATACAATGCTTTTTGTTCAAACCCCCCCTCCTCTTCATGAGTTTTTTCTTTCAAAGTTCTCAAATACAAAATAAATCAACAATTGGTCTTCTTTCTGAGCAAACAGATGTAGAATTTTGCTGTAGGTGATCTAAATAAATAGGCATTTACTCCTGATTTGTCTTTTCTTTTTATGAAAGCCACAGAAATTGCAAAATGAACTCTGGATTGTAAATGCTAGAATGAAACAATATTTAAATTAGCTCAGTCTATTTAAAATTAAGCAGCAAGTACAAAAGTTGAAAATTAAGTTCTATGCAGGCCACAACTGGCATAGACTCACCTGAATGTTTGAAAAGCCTAAATTTCACAACAAAAAAGACAGTGCCCAGAAGTAGAATTATGATTCCAACTGAGATCAAAACAGAGAGAAGTATCGTGGAATTTTTACTTTCTTCATGGCTGGAAAAAAGTTGAATTGACATGGTACTGAATTTACAATGATATAGAAAAGATGCTACTTCATACCTACTAATATTCTTCAGAAGGAAAGCAGGCTGGTTCAAATTTAGCATTACAGCAATATACCTACTTTCTTCCCATGCTCTGCTTCCCATATTGTCTTCTGGCATAACTACAAAGCAGAATTCAGAAGTTTCTACTTTGAGTTTTGATTAGCCTTAAATTGCTCTATAATCTGAAAAGGAAAAATTGTAATTCATCTTACCTATAGTTTTGTTGTGCTGTTGTTGTTTTTAATGACCCAAGTTCAAATGATACTCTCTGAACCTGGCTAGTTTTCATTAACTCTAATTAAAATTAATCACAGTCTAGAATTCAGAAAACAAGGTGAAGTAGAGTTATTTCAAATGGAGGAATGTGGGCAGCATCCTTTTAGTGACATAGGTGCAGATAAGGTGTGATGTGTGGTTGCATATGTCTCTTTTTGGACAGATCACAAGGATCTATTTGCTAGTCCTCCATGACACATTCCAAATTTCCATTCTGGAACCCCAGGAGGGGGTGCTGCTGCTGCTGTTTATTAATGGGATGGGGAGGGAGTGGGGAGAAATTCATATGAACAAGATGCTGTGGGCTGGACAGTTTTGGGAATCCTGAACCCCACCCCTATTCTCTCCATTAAACCACAGAATCAGAAAACCTGACTTTTCCCTGTTTCAAGATGCATGGAGAGCTTCAACACATAGCAAAGACTCTCCTCTTCATATTGTTCCTCTTCACATATGGAGAACAAAAAGGAAGATCTAGCTAACAACAGAACATGTTGAGGGAAGACACCAAGAGGTGTGCTACCACATAAAATGGACAGGCCACTGCTGAAGTTCCCACTATATTTAACACCAAAATTTAGTGACAACTTTAGCAGATTTCCATGATGTGAAGGAAGACAGCAGAGCATCAGATATACCACAGAGCTCCCTACACTGCCAAAGCAGAGTGTCTCCTTCCCTTCTCAAAGTAAAGGCCAAGAAAGAAGTCTATTGTTGTCAGAGAAAGCAGGATCAATTTGCAGGGCTGTAACACATGGAAGAGAGCTACAAAAATGGTTGAGGATGCACATTTTGTTCACCTATGTTTTTAATGAATTCAGAACTGACCACTGTTGAGTGCGTGCACACACACACACACACACCCAATATATTCTGTTGATCTGATCAAATCTTTTCTTTGCAAACTGTTACCAGGTTCTGCCAGACTTAACAGAATGAAGGTAGGTCCATGTGATTAAGCAAGGAATTTTAAAATATGTGATAAGGTCTGCTTTTAAAGACAAAGCTGCCTGAAGTGAGGCATTCAAAATGCTTCCCCTACTTAAAACTTGGCTTCAGAGCACAAATCTTTTTCTCCCAGCCATATACAGTTCTGGGGTCCAAACTATTATAAGTGAAGCAAAAAAGGTCTTGGAAAAAGAAGATATAGGGGGTTGCTGGTTGGGAAGGCAAGTTGCCATGGCTGGGGGGGGGGGTAGGGGTGGTTTTGCTCTTTAGATTTCCTACAGATCCCAGACTACATACTACATAATCTTCAGACTATGGTAGCTGGGGGATTCTGGGAGTTATATTCTAATGTATAACTTATCCAAATTTTCATATGATATCTTTGAATTTAAAACTAGAACTTCCTTCTGTGCAGTTAGAGCAGTTCCATAGTTACATGGCCTCACCACTGTTCTATCTCCTTTGGCACTCATCAAATGCAAATTGTTTATTTACCCCAAGCATGAACAACATGGAGATTGCTGCTTCTTTTGCTTCTCTGTATATAGTAACATCCTGAGATCCCCTTCAAAGTGTTTACGGTTACTTACCTGCCTGCTGGAGTTTCAGCCTTGGCTACATCATTGGCTTTGTTTAAGGGAGAGTTTCTATTTTCAGCATTTATTTCAGGAACAACATCATCACTGGGTCCCTCATTGTGATTAGAAGGCTCTTCAGCATTTGGAAGTACTATATAGAAGTGTTTGAATAAATAATAGCAACACATGAGAACACAGAAAGTAGAAGAAAGAAAGAAAGAAAGAAAGAAAGAAAGAAAGAAAGAAAGAAAGAAAGAAAGAAAGAAAGAAAGAAAGAAAGTCAGTTCGCGTGCCCAATATCCAGGGTAACAATCAGATCCTGGAAGTAACTAATTACAAATAATGAGTGTTGTTGTGCGCCTTCCAGTCATTTCTAATTTAGGATAAATCTAAGAAACCTATCACAGTGTTTTCTTGGCAAGATTTGGTCAGAGGAGGTTTGCCTTGGCAATCCTCTGAGGCTGAGAGTGTAACTTGCCCAAGGTCACCTAGTGGGTTCCAGAGTCATAGTCCAATGCTCAAACCACTAGACCACACTGGACTTATTGACTCCCAGAAAATGTCTATAAGATTTCTGCCTGGTTTGTTAACAGGATATGAGGGAATCTGCTGCCTTTTGCTGATGTTTTTTATTCTCAATATGGCCAAGGCTCACATCCAAAATATATAGAGGGATTGAGATTGAGAGAGAGAGAGAGAAAGAGAGAGATGTATTTGTTCTACAAGGGGATTTGATAGTCTATGAACAACTGGTTTTTCTGAGGCAGAAGAGGGACCTATTTTAGGTGTAATTTTTCACATTTTTAAAAATGCTCTTCTCTTTTCTTAGGTATTCTTAGGTCACTAGTTCTTAAAATAACAGTGAACCTAACCATGCTGTTAAGCCTTGTTCAGCTCACTATCAGCTATGAAAGAAGCATGGAAGCACTCACATATTATAACATAGCATAAGTGTAGAGTTAACATTCCCAATGCACCTGTTTAAAGGTAGATAATGTGGAAAATATAACCTTGCAATGTTGTTCCTCTGATCAGAACTGAGGCTCACCTCCTTGCACTTGTAGATATGTTGCATATGTTTCTCCATAATGGCCTCCCTTTCGGACTCCACACCAATACCATCCTTGATCTGACAGTGATGTTTGGTCGAAATTCAGAGACAAAATTCTACTGCCTTTGTCACAGCTAACTACCAAGCCAGTCTGGTTTAGTTCAGATGTGATAAGAGGTTCACATCCAGTGTTTTTCCACCTGCACCAGTACTTCTCATAATCAGCATATCTACATGGATAAGTGCATGTTATAGTCAATGGAGAGCCAGCAACAGCATGGATTTCATTGTTTACTGCTAAATTGGGTTTTCCTGTTTCAGAAAAGAGAAAAAAATGAAAAGAAAAATGGGTAATCATTGAATATGTTGAAATCAAATATACATAGTACCTATTCTTTAACTTCAGTAAACTAATGAATGGCCCAAGCAACCTCTTTCTCCTCTTCCTCCTCCTCCTCCTCCTCCTCCTCTTTGTACCCCTGGTACAAATGGCTGGGAAACGGAGGAGTTCCAAGGCTACTTGAAAACATTTGTTATTTCATGGTGCCATAGGGCAGCTCCTTTCTGGATACATGTGGTTCCATGGTGGCCAGAGGGCCTTTTGCCAACTACAGAGCTTCTGGGTGTGAAGTTGGCCTTTTCCTATCCCCATGCACTTTGTACTGAGATGAAAGCTCCATTAGCACTAATGCAAATGGCAGATGATGGGATGTTTAGATCTTAACAGGAAGGAAAGGGATATACCTCCTGCCATGATAGTAATTCTTGCTCACTGCACAGCACTCCTCTTTGCACTCCTCTTCAGTCAAAAAATTGCATTAAATCAAATAAAACTTTAAATGTCATGTCTAATTTATTCCTGTGTGTGGATTATGTACACCAACTGGAGTTAAATTCCTTTGAAAACAAGTCATCATATTTAGAACTTGACAAAAGAAGCATAAAAGTAAGAAAAAAGAAACTTGTTTTGGTACCTTCCACAATCTTCAGCTCTGTGGATGATTTCCTTTCATGTTCTCCACTTGTCATACACCAATAGTATCCTTCATCCTCATTATGCAGTTGGTTCAATATGATGGTATAGGTGCCATTCTCTGGACTATTGTGCATTACTATCCTCCCCTCATAGGTATCCAGCACGTATCCTAAGTTGTTTATTAAGATGGTACACCCATGTTCTTTCCATTTGCACCAATATTTGAGAGTATTATTCTCTTTCGGGTCATAATGACATTCAACTGACACCGAACCACCCCAGACTCCATTTAGTATTGGTTGTGCCTTGGGAACCAAAGCCTCTGGATAGAAATAAAGAGCATGGAAATATATAATTATATTTATACTATGTTATAGCCATATTGCAAATGTATGAATGTAAACAATAAAATAGATTCTGGGTCTGAAACCTGACAGATTTAAGAAAACCAGAATTCTCCACTTGTTACCCACCTTCATAAACATGTATATCCAATTTCTTGGTTTCTCCTTCTGCACCATAGTTCCCAGCTCCACAAAGGTATAACCCTGAATCTTGCTTCTTTAGTTGGGTCATAATGATGCTGAATGATCCAAGAATTTCAAGATTGCTTAACAGAACTCTTCCTTTATATAATGGGTCAATAGTTCCATGTGTATCAATGATAGTGGAGCAGGTAGTCTTTGTCATCCTGCACAGGTACTTCCTATCACTTGCATATTGATCACCAAAGGCGCAGGATATCATCACAGATCCATGTTGTTCCACGTAAAAGAGCTGAGCTTCTTCAGGTACTACTGAACCTGATGTAATGACATAAGCCATTAATGGGTGAGTAGCTATATCTATGACCTATTTTTAGTTGTACTATGTTGTACTGCAGTGCCATTTTGTACTGCATTCTTTTAGATACTTTATCACAATGCTTCTGTGGCAAATTATACCATTATTCCATATATTATGAAACATGACTACATCATATTACTACACCAGCTATCACCTGTTTATGCTGCATTGAGGTATAGCAGGCCTGCACATCTAATGATACTGCTACCAGGTGTGCACAATTTCTGATATGATTAGCTATTTACTGCTTACATCACTTGTTGCCTTGGACACTCTCAAATTGTCCAGATTTGTTTTAAAGTGTCAGACTTTCTGAAATAAATAGTCCCTTACTGATAATACAAAATTATTGTTTTGACTTTTATAAGGTGTCTTAGGACCTTTGCTTGCTGGATTGGGGCCGCAATAACCACACACCGCAGCCCTGATTCGGTACTTTGCTCTAAAAATGTCAATATTTTTCAGTGCTCCTTTGGCACAGCATGTGTAGACGCTGCAACAAAGGAGCACCCTGACACCTCCCGCCATGCGGTGGGGTGCGTGGTGTGAAGCCGGCGTGAAGGCAGAGTCGATGCGGCTGGTGTGCAGTCACCATACTCCCACTCTGCCCCTAGGCCGGCTCTTTATGCTGGTCTGCTCAGCTCCTTAGACTATCCCAATTTTCCATGATCTCAAATGAGGTTTCCTTACAGCAAAAATTTGATACAAGAGACCTGCCTTCCCCAAACCAGTGCCCTCCAGTTAGACTGAAGTGCAGCTCCCATCTTCCCCAGCTATCATGCTGAGCTGAGCTGACTAATGATGGAGTGACTTATAGTTCAGAATTTTCTTAAAGACATTAGGTTGAAGAAGGCTGTAACAGATTTAGCTCAAGTATTTTAGAACCAATTTTAAATTTATAGCCAGTTTATACAGAAAGAAGAACCAACTCTGAAACAATGCCATTTTAATTACTAAAAGCTGTTCTAACACTGAAACAATACTGCAAAAATATTATGCTTGTACCTGCAGAAACATCTAGCCTGACCCTGAAGGAGAGTCCTTTGTCATTGAGACCAACGCCACATTTGTATGGTCCCATGTCTCTTCTTCCCAGCTTTGACATTTCTATGATGAATATACCATTCTCCGGATAGTCTGTTATTGTGGTTCTGTTTTCATATTCTCTAGCGACATAGCCATGGGAAGAAACAACAGTTATACATTGCCGTGTTGACTCCTTGCACCAGTATTTCCTGCTATGTCTATTCACATTTGTGCGAGGGTAGAAGCATTTCACAGTAGCAGAACCTCCAAGCAATCCAGTCACCTGCTTTGGTCCAAAGATGGGACTTGAATTTGAAACTAAAGAAGGAAAAAAAAAATGTCACCAAAAAAAGGGAGCTAAAATTACAGAAATATTCAAAATACAGATCTTCAACCAGACCAAATGCAGATCACAGATCACACATAAATGCATTTTCTTATTTAAACATAAAGCTCACTCTGACCTATAATATGACGTGTATCTATAGCAGGGGTAGGCAACCTTTCCCCTTTAAGGGCTGAGGGACTTCAGCTCCCAGAATCCCAGGAGCTATTGGCCAACATGGGACTATTGGCCAACATGGCTGAGGCTTCTGGGAGCTGAAGTCCCTTGGCCCTTAAAGGGGAAAGGTTGCCTACCCCTGATCTATAGGATCCCTACATACAATTGGTAACACTGGCCTAAATCCAATTGCCACATAAGAGCAAGCTCATGGAATTAATGGGATATACACAAGTGTTGTCTGATCATTCAAAAAATGAGTCAGTGGATCTTGTTAGGGTATAAATCTCAGAAATAAAGAATGAATAAAGAATTGTTAAAACACAGACATATGCACTCTACTAATTAGCTGACACTGTCTTCTTGTTTCCTTTGTTCAGCACATAACTATCTGTTGTGGGGCTTGTTACATACATTTAAAATGACTGTATGTATCTAGTTCAGAGTAGAGGCTATTACCATTCTGCCACATCTATCACTCCCCCATTACACATTCCAATTAAGCAAAGTCAGTTAAACATCTGTAAATTCCATACATATATGGCTAAGCACAGTTAGAGAAGACCCACCAAATCAACAGAATTTACACAAATACTGACTTACAAAGTTCCTACTGAATCCATGGTTCTACACTAGTTGGGGTTAACAATTAGGTCCATTTTGTTCTCCTGACATGTACACAGATGCTGAGATCATTTGTCATGAGTTTGTTTTGTACACAAATTAGTTCTTCTACACCAGGGGTAGGCAACCTTTCCCCTTTAAGGGCCAAGGGACTTCAGCTCCCAGAAGCCTCAGCTATGTTAGCCAATAGACCTATGTTGGCCAATAGCTCCTGGGATTCTGGGAGCTGAAGTCCCTCGGCCCTTAAAGGGGAAAGGTTGCCGAGCCCTGTTCTACATCAACATTTACAAATGTTCCAGTCGGCCCTGCAGAGATGGTGCCTTTAATTTCCCTAGGGGTTGCTGAAATACTCACTTGCAGATTCAGTTTGGACAATAGCCAACAAAAAGATGAGGCCCAGGACAGCCATTTCAAGAAGTGGTCCTATACTTGTGACCCAGGTTCTTTGTGCAGACTGAAACTTGAAAACAAATCAATGTATCTGTAAAATAAACAATGGCTAAGATTATCTCATACATATATACATACATACAGAGAGACAGAGAGAGAATAAGAAGGCTTCAATAGCCAATCAGTTAAATAATGTTGAAGTATACTTCAAAATTTTGCTTCAAAGTATGCATGAAGCAAAATCCTAAGAAGGAAGATGGGAAAATAGGAATCAGGAGCAAATTTGAAGACATTCAAATCTTGCCTGGAAAAAAATGAAAGTGTACTAAGGGGATGCTTTTAGTTTTCCAATCTTGTAGATAGGAAGCCTAGACGATTAAGACTACATGATGTGCTGCTTATTTTAAGATTATAGAGGTACCATGCAGGCAGAGCTTGGGAAACTACTTTTGAGAGTAATTCATATAATGATGTGCTGAAACTGTTCACAGCTGAGCTGTGGTGGGCTAATATTTTGAGATCTAAAATATCACCCCACTACTGCTTAGTTATGGAAGGCTTCAGCATGTTATTTTATACATTCTTCATAAAAGCAACTTCCCAGATCTTCATATAGGCCAGATACGGAGGAATGATCCACTTTACATTTTTGTACCAAGGCTACAATCCTAATTCATGCCTTTTTCTCTGAAGAAATCCTGCTTTCTGTATGAATGCTTAAGATGCTGTTTGTTGTTGATGTGTGCCTTCAAATTGTTTCTGACTTATGGTGACCCTAAGGCAAATCTGTCATGGGATTTTCTTGGCAAGATTTTGGGGGAGGAGGTACCATTGCCTTTCTTAAGGCTGAGAAAGTGTGACTTGTCCAAGGTCACCCAGTGGGTTTTCATGGCCGAGTGGGCATTCAAACCACAGTCTCCAGAGTCACAGTCCAATACTCAAATCCCTACACCACACTGGTTGTACTTGTAAACATATAAATAAACCTGTAAGGTACACACTGTATAAGAATTAATCTCTGCTTTGAAAAAAAAATGTGTCTGCTTATTCTATGCTGATAATTCTGCTGTGGGTGTTATGAGGTATTAAATTACCATACACACTCTTGAAAAGCACAGTTGTTGTTTACAATCTCATTAAGTCTACATCCATGAGAATGCTGGGGGGGTGGTGGGAAAAGTTGGGAATTTAATGCCCTCTATATGTCTTGGACTACAATAAGCCTCAAATGGTCGGTAGATCAGGATTTGGGGATGGATAGTCCAAAACATTTGGATTCCCCAAGTTGTCTATACCTACATTAGAGCTTGCTCAAGGTTATTGCTTCGGGATGAACTAGAAATAAACTTAATCCCTAACATAAAGTCCCTAACATAAAGAAAACTAATATTTTGGAGACTGCTATGCCAGTAGGCTGGCTTCAACTGTAATGTGTTCACCAGGTATATAGCTACTTATCAAAAGCACCATCACCAAACTAACAAAAACAATAATTAATTTATTCAGTGCAGTCTGAGTGTTGAAAGGATTTTCCCTATTTTCTCCAAGTATTATAGCAGCCAAGATCAAGGATACAGAGTGTAACTTTACAATCACAGGATTTTGTGACAATCAAGCATGAATTGCAACACAGTGTAACTGAATGTGCAAACAAGCATGAAATGGATGATTGCAATGTGCACTGCCCATCTGTATGTCAAATGCACAATGCATAATGGCATCGCACACACAACTCTGCTTCCACAGTCTTCAGCTGAATATTGTATTCTTCACTGGACAAAAATGTCCAACCATTTCTGGAGGGGAACTAACACATGCACAAGTCGTTAACAGAAAACCAGCTATGAATTCTATAAGGAAGGCAAATGGGTTGCAAATGGGGAAGTATCTGCTAATCTGCTTTATGAGTGTGCGTCTGGGTTCAGTGATGCATAGAGAATTGCAGCCTTTGTATAGCATCTGCACCAGAAATTCTCTGTTGCTGAGTAAAAGAACTAATGCATTTGCATTTAAAAGAAAGTTGAAAGGGTCAGTTCCTCATATCAGTGAAAAAAATGTCAGACAGTGGATCTGGAAGGACCTCACAGAATAAAAAAAATAACAGGACCATTGCCTTTTGCAATGGTGGCTTCCATGTCACTGGGCACTGAATCCACTCCAGTTTTGAATGCAAATTTTACAGATGCTACTTGAGATAAAATTGCAAGATAATGTTGAATACAAGCTAAGGCTGTGTGACAGAAAATCCATGTCCCTCCATATCTGTAAAAGTGGCCTTAGTCATTTGTATGTGTATATATAGGAAGAGGTCTGACATATATATACAGGCTAAGTCTCCCTTATCCGGAGTGTCTGGGACCAGAAGTGTTTTGGATTTTTTTTCAGATTTTGGAATATTTTATATAATGAGATATCTTAGAGATAGGGCCCAAGTTTCAACATTAAATTAATGTATGTTTCATAAACACCTTATATATAGAAGATAATTTTATACATAATATTTTTAATAATTCTCTGCATGAAAAAAAAGTTTGTATGCACTGAACCATCAGAAAGCAAAGGTGCCACTATCTCAGCCACCCATGAAAAAAGTTTTGGATTTTGGAGTGTTTTGGATTTTGAAATTCTGGAAAAGGGAGGCACAATTTGTATCAGCACACAAGTAAGGTTGCCTGTAGAGATATGCCTAACATGATGCTAAGAAGGAACATATGGCTAGTGGGAGCATCATCATCATCATCATCATCAAGTGCCAGGTAGAGCCAATAGAGCCCAAGGCCACCTCATTCTTCCTTGTAAAGTCAATCTCAAGTGCCTTACACATGCAAACATTTTTAAACACACAACATTACAATTATTTTTTTTTCCATTTTACAATTCAATCTTTCCCTAGAAAAGGAGCGTTTACCTCTTCTGGCATTGTGCCGATGCCGATGCATATCTTAATTATAAAATGCCTCTGTGTTTACTTCTTAGATTCAGTTTAGTAGGTTAAAAGAAACAGTTTGCTTCATGAAACATCTACAGCAATTGCTTGTTCAGCATTCATTGGATTATTGCTTACAAGCTGGAGAGAATAAATGTTTTACTTTTACACGATGACTAGAAATTTAATGGATCAATGTCTGATTTGCGCGATAATGATATGAACCACTAGAGGGCAGTGGCAATGCATCAATCATGCATATACCAAGAACTATAGTCTTGTAAATATTTTAATTTTAATGCTATGTAAGCAGAATGTTTTTAAAGGGGAGGGTACAGAGTCCATCAGTCCAGATGTCATATATGGGACCCCATACATGAAATCTGGAGCAATGGACCCTGTGCCCACCCCCTTAAAAACATCCTGCTTACATAGCATTAAGTTTTGCATGGCACACAAATGGAGACAGAAACATCAAAACTGGTATTGGTGCTTTGTTGCCATCTCATTTCTTTTGAAATCCTACTATCCTGAGGTCCATAAACTTAATGAAAAAGAAGGCAGAAGGGAAGGCTATCGGATCAACATATATATATATATATATATATATATATATATATATATATATATATATGCTAGGGTCTGTCAGTGTCTTTAAAAGGCTACTCTCTCAAGCCAGCCTTCTTAATCAGTCAAAATAAAAATTGGCTGATAAACTAGCTTTAAGATAATTTTGCAATGAGCCGGACAAAGCCTCAGACCACGTTCCACTTTAAAAGGGTTTGGCATATTTTGGAAACTGTCTTTGAATACACATCCATGCCAAACATCTGTCATTAAATCAAAAATGGGGAGCAAAATCTACCTTCTCCATCTAATTTAGTCTAGTTTCCTTCCTTTTTGTATTTCAGGGATCGATACAAACAAGCCGTTCATGCCTCCACAGACAGTTTGTCATAGCCAATATTAACATGGTCATACATACAGTTACCAACAGGATGTTCTTCACATTCACGCTCCAAGACTAGCTTTCACCACCCACTTTTTTACATCTCCCAAATATTTTTTCCTTGTATTGTTCTTGTTGTCTTTTACTTACAGTTCAGTAGGAAGAAAATGATCTGTATGCTAAGCACCTGAACAGCTGCTAGAAACCACTCCTTAAAATCCTGACAGAGTTTCTGTTCTAAATTTGCAATAGATCTAACCTTTACTCCTTTTTCATCACTCTTTGGAATGGGAAATCAGAGTCCTTTTGTGTTTTAGTTACTTAGTGTTTAGGATATCAGTTAATTTGTGTTTACTCCTTTTAGTTTAGATTTTTCATATAATGTTTAGTATAATATTAGTTTAGTTTTAATTATACACACACACACATGTGCACACAAGACTCAATATGGTATAGTGGTTTGAATGTTGGACTATGACTCTGGAGAGTAGGCTTCGAATCCCAGATTAGCCATGGAAACCCACTGGGTGAGCTTGGACAAGTCACACTCTCTCAGCCTCAGATGATGGCAATAGCAAACATCCTCTGAAGAAACCTGCCAAGAAAACCCTGTGATAGGGTTGCCTTGCAGTCACCATAAGTCAGAAATTACTTGAAGGCACACAACAACTCACTCTCTCTGTATACACGTACATTATTTTTATTTCTATTTTCTTCTTTTTTCTTTCTCTGTTTCTTATGTTGAAAGTACATGTGAGGTATGTGAAGTGTGTGAATTAGATGGTTGTTATGTGAAGTAGATGGCTTGTTCTAAAACTAATAAAAATATTATATTAACCTTTCCTCCTCATCATCTCTCTATCACAAAAAGAAAAGCAAAGAGCAGAGAGTAGTGTTTAACTTGGATTTTGTCCCCATTGATCACTTAAGTCCATGAAATTTGCAAGTAACTCTTTGGCATCTTTCAGTACAAGGGACAGTGAATTTTAATGACTGGCAGTGGCTACCCTATATGGACTTTATCACAACAGCCAGCTGTCTTGCTAGAATCATGCTAGTTTAAGAATGCTTTGGCATCATTTTCTTATCATATTTTCCTCCATGTTAGCTTTTTGGTGACCCATGGTTGTGTGAGCTGTTTTCCACACTGCCAAGCTGGTAGGAGGAATGGTGGGAATAAGCAATTACAGCTGCCAACCACATCTTGAGGCCAGCTGCTGCATGACTCTGTAAGAAGCATATCTTAAGGACAACTTCTTCCTTGCAAATGTTCCTAGATGTAAAAATTGTCTTGACACTAGGTAAGCTGAAACTGTTAGTGTAACCATACCCCTCTTAGCCTAGATATGTTGGGAACTACTTAGAATTACCCTGACTCTTTCCTAAATGTATGTCAGCATAATGGTTATGTCCCTGGGCTGTGGGAGATTCTGGCATAACTTGCCTCCTCCCTTGCTTTGTCCCCTTTCAGCTCCCTTTCTGGCTCTTCTGCAAGTTGATTTCAAGTAGTAGAGCCGTTGTGCCAACAGATCCTTTTGCCAGCTGATGTCCAATATCAGCCAGCAGACAAGGGTTATGACAGCAGAAGGGCAGCTGACATAAGTTTCCCAGGCTGAATGTTGGTCCTAGTCTGCAGCAAACTGAAGCTTCACTTAAATGACTTTCTCACTGTGTAAAAAAGGTAGCATTGGAAAAGATCTGCTGTGCATCAGTGTTGTGCAGAGTAGTTCCAGTATAAGATATTACAACACCTGTCTCCTCTCCTGCTTTTTGTCACTATTTCAGCAGCAGTAACACAAACAATCCTTTAAGAACTTGACCTGAGGGATCCTCAAAATAAGACACTGTGGCCAACATGCCTGCAGAGACTTCCTTCATGTCATGGCATAAATGGTGGTCTCCATGGCCACCTTGCCCATGGTGCCAGAGAGCAAGGTATTGGGCATACTAGCCATTCTGGTCAGGCCTCTACTGCTGTAGATGGAGTGCAAGCTTCAGGTTTGTCCAAAACAATACCAAGAAATAGCCTCAACAGCAAGCAGGAAAGTATGGGTCCTCATAGTGGCAGCGGATGGTCCTTTTGTCTGTGGATTGAAGAACAATCTGCCACACACACACCTCTGCTGCTTGAGGCAAAGTTCTCACCCTGTCTCTTGGAGGGCCAGCTCTTGTGCAAAGTGCCTCTGTACATGTAACTGGCCAGGCTTGCCAAGTATTTATTCCATCCAGGAAGTGGTATTCTTCAATGCTCATGTTTGCTAAGATTGCCCAAGGAGCACTATGTAAATAGCTTGAAGGATTTATTCTCTGGACATCAAGTGATGGACTTTGTTATAAGGGGTAATTCCCAGCAATGAAAATTTTTTGTTTCCTCCTTTGGATGAAAGATGCTTTGTTGATCTTTCTTCCTGCAAAGTTGCACAGTGGCTACTTGTTTCAGAGGATTAGTTGATTCCCGGTCTACAAGAAAAAATGACCTTGCACTTTCTGAGCCTAAAGTAAACCACCACTATCACATCCCAAGGCTGAGGTACAAAACAAAAAAGCTGACCTCGATTTTAGAAACTCTCAAACCAAGGACCTCTAGCTGTTTGAAAGCATGGAGCCTTTTCCCAAATGATCAAAAAGTTCCTTCTCACTAAGGACTCATTACATTATAAGTAATGAATTATGTGGTCTGGACAAAGGTTAAAGGTCTTAACAGTGTCTTTTCCTATTCTAATTCTTAATGAATGGAGAACAGCTGACTGATAGGAATGCACTCTTTATTAAGATGGACTTCTTAATTTTGCTGCAACCAAAGCTTGGGAAAGTGACCATGTTGGCTGAAGAATTCTGAGTTGTCACAGAAATTATCACAAAAATCAGCTTGCTCTGAAGGATAAATATCTCTCCCCCCCCCCATGATACACATGTGTTTTTGGTCAAAATCTGTAAAACAATTGACATCGTAATAATTCAACATATTTCTCAGCATTTTTCCTGATAAATTATTATTATTATTATTATTATTATTATTATTATTATTATTATTATTATTTGTATCCCACTCTGTTCTCAGAACTGGGACTCAGAGCGGCTTTACAATATTAAAAAAAATAATACAATTAAAAACATAAAAGAGGTGCATTAAAAAAGAATTAAATTATTACAATGTTAAAATAGATAACTATTAAAATAATAAAATACATTTTAAAAAGAAAACTCGATAAAACACTTTAAAATGAAACACTTTAAAATGATACAACATCTCAAGCTGGTCTTTTACAAACATTCAATTTTTAAAAGCATGTCTGAACAGGTAGGTCTTAGCCTGCCAGCGGATGGGCAACAAGGAGGGAGCCGTTCTGGTCTCCCTAGGAAGGGAGAGTCTAGGGGCAGCCACTGAGAAGGCCCTCCCTCGTGTCCCCACCAACTGTGCTTGTGATGGTGGTGGGACAGAGAAAAGGGCCTCTCCAGAGGATCTCAGCACCCAGCCCGGTTCATACAGGGAGATATGTCTGCCAAATAGCATGGATCTGAGCCATATAGGACTTTATAGGTCATAACCAGCACTTTGAATTGTGTCTGGAAATAAACTGGCAGCCAGTTTATTTCAACAGGGATGTTGTATAGTCTTTGTTACCTGCCCCAGTTAACAGCCTGGATGCAGCTCTTTGGACCAGCTGAAGTTTCCAAACACTCTTCAAAGGCAG
>CM034706.1:218867121-218882502 GCA_020142125.1 Phrynosoma platyrhinos
CCGAACCTCTCCTCAGAGATAGTGGATGGGGGGGGGGGAACGGGGACAAGAAACAACCCATCCCTAGTCCTCCTGTGTAGGTGGACTAATAAGGCAACTCTTCAGACCCGTTGATTTTGGGAGGAAAAAAAAGCAAAACTACAGGATTAAAGGAAACAGCTGTAGAACCTGTCCCAGCTGCCTACGATGTCCTGGCATTTGATAGCGGGATAGGAAAGAAGAGAAGTTGCAGCCAGCCACTTTGCTTAGGCACTGAATGGCCACGAAGAGCCCCACACTTAAAAAACAATTTGGAAGAAATATAAACTGACAACAAAAGATAAAATGAGGTGTGTCTACTTAAATTTAATAGTGAGTGCCCCAGATTTATAAGCTTTCGGAGATATCCAGGACCTCCGAAGCATATGACGACTTGGTGAAACCGGAGGAGAAAAGGAGAAGTTAATAGATAATGTTGGAGAAGCCAGAAGGTTGTAAAAGAGGAAAAAAAGTAAATACATTGTAAAGGCTGTGAAAAGGCAAGACAGAGAAAATTAAGAACAAAGAATATACGGACACGGAACCTGTAAGTCTGGAAAGACGTTAATTAAAAGGGGTGGTAACCCAGAGCTATACAGATACTTGGATGCTAACTTTCATAAACATTCAACCCCAGGGGGAAAGAGAAGGAGAGACTTTATTAATATTAAAAGACTGCATTTAAAGGACTTAAAGTATACAAAGCTTGAAGAAGATGGAGGACTGAGATTACAGAATACTAGAAAGATGTTAAGTAACAAAGGTTCTTGAGAAAAAAACAGCTGGCAATAAAGAAAAAAAAGGTGAGAAGGTGGTAACAGAGGAGGGGATATTTAATTAAATTTTAAAAAATGGACTAGAGGGAACCTGGACCTGTACTGGAAAGATTTAAGACAGAGATATAAATAATAGTATTATCTTTAGAATTGGAAAAATAATAGAGATAAAAACTTGAATATTGAAATATTGAACTATATTTGGGATACAAAATATAAAGACTAAGATAACAACTCAAGGACATTACACAAGCATACAGAAAAGAATTCATTGTTTGATGGACACAAGAGAAGCAACAAGAAGAAGAGAGAAAGTAAGGAGAAATTAATCTGGTAACCACTTGTGATTGAATTGTACTGATTGAACAGAACATTTTTCTGCTACTGGTGTTATTTCCTCTGTCAAGCTTTGCCTTAATTGCATAATATATGTTAGTGGATTTAAGAGTGTCACACTGGTGTAAGGTGGGACTTGGTTGTTTAAACAATCAGTATTTGTAAATATTCCATCCAAAGAAGAAGAAGAAAAAAAGAGGGGGAATAAGAGAGAACTTGAATATAATAGTAAATAGCTAGAGAATACAATTGTAATATAGTTACAGAAGTATAAGATACAGTAATTTTCTTTCCTCTTTTGACTCTTGATATTTATGTCTTATCTTTTTTTTTGAGAGAGAGAGAGATTTTACATTTCATATTATTTTCATATTATGCCAAGATGGATGTGTGAGATTAAGAATATATAATTCAGGGACGAAGCTGTAAATTCCGGTCAATAGTTAATAGCAGAATTTAATTAATAACAAACTTTAATTAATACCATTACATAGAAGAAAATTTGCTTAAATTGGGATAACAATTATATTTGATGTTTTCTTTTTTTCCTTTTATGAATATTTTTACTTATATTTACATTAAATTGAATTGTTGAAAAGGAGAAACTTGAGAAAATGGTAACTCTCAAGAAAAACATTACACAGCCTCAAATATCAACCGCAACACAAAGAAGAGGCTCGATGGAAGACTCTATAAAATAATTGATCCAAATATGCTAGTTTTGGAAGAAATAAGGAAAATAAGACAGGAAATGAAAGAATCGAGAAAGGAAATGAAGGAAGATTTAAGAGAGGTTTGCCAGGAGTTGAGAGAGGAAATCAAGGAAACTAGGATGGATATGAAAAAAGACTTCAAAAAAGAATTAGATTGGATAAGTAAGAAAATGGACAAAGTTGCATCAGACTTATCTAAGACGCAAAATGAGGTAGAAAAGATTAAGGAAAAAACTCAACATCTACAGAAAATTTCCAAAGATTTGAAACAACAACAGACTTTACAAACCTTGTGTGAATGAATGAATTGAGATACCGGGATAGATGTGTCAAAATTCAGGGCCTTCCAGAATTGAAAAATGAAGATCTGATATCAAGAATAATAATACCCCTTGCACAATTTATTGGATATGACAAAGAACATCTGATATCAGATCTGGAAAAGATCTTCAGAGTTAGCTCAACACAAGCAAAAGAACACAAAGTCCCGTGAGATATAGTTGTATGTTTTACGAGATCCATTACAAGAGATAGAATCATTCATAAAAGTTATGAAAATAAATTACTGATTGAGAATAATAAGTTAAAAATTTTCAAGGATATTCCTCCATTATTGATATTGGAAAGACAAAAATACAGATTTTTGATGCAACTACTACAACAAATGAATATAGAATTCAGATGGGAAAGAATCGAAGGTTTATAGATTATAAATAGACAAAAAAGATACAAAATTGATAATATTGATAAGGCCAAAGAAATGGAAGAAAGGCTTTTAAGAGATAGAAAAGAAAATGGAAAGGAAGAAAATGACAGAACATTTCACAGAAAAGAATGGAGAGCTAGTAGAGACAAGGATACAAGAGGAGAAGAGGATAACAACAACTCAAAAGGAAAACTTAAAAGAGATATAAATCAGGATTTAGAAAAAACTACAGAACGAGAAGGAAAGACCAAGACAAGATTGAAGGAGAAATGACCTTAGAACAAGAAGAGTCCACCCTTGGACAAGAAGAATCAGATGGACAAAGAGTAAATACACTGAAACAAAAATAAAACAAACAAAATAAATAAAATAAAATAAAGATTACACAGGGGCGGTTGGGGTGGCACAACATCAACAATTTAATAAAAGTGATAAAATTAAACTGACTTTCAACATAGCATCATGGAATGTTAAAGGTTTAAACAATAAACATAAAAGAAAGATGGTCTTTTACAGAGTGGAAAAACTTAATTGTGACATCACCTGTTTTCAAGAAACGAAAATTAAAAACAATGAAGCTAAATATCTTAAAAATTCAAGACTGGGAAATTACTATCATTCACTAAATGAAAAAAGGAAGAAAGGAATAGTGATATATGTGAAAAAAAGTATAATGTGAAGGAAATTTTTAAAGATAAGGATGGTTCAATGAAAGCAATAGAAGTTACATTGAAAAATCTAACTTGTCTAATTGTTGGCATATACGCACCTCTAGAGAATAAGGATAATTTTTTTGAAAAAGTTCATAAGGAAATTAAAAGGTTTGAATATAGAGAAATAATACTCCTTGGAGATTTCAATGTTGTTATTCAACCAGAGCTAGATAGATATTCAATTTCAAAACATATATATTAAAAAAAAATCAAGGTAAACTCCCTAAAACCTTCTTTAAGTTACAAGATAATACAATTTAATAGATATCTGGAGATATAAGTATGATTTATCTAAAGAATTTACATTTTTCTCTGAAGTACATAACTCCTTCTGTAGAATAGATTTATTTCTAACTTCTAAAACATTACTACCATTAATACAATCAATGAATATAGAACCTAGTTACATCTCCAGTCACAATCCTATAATCTTGAAGATAAAGGAAAGAAAAGGAGAATATATATGGAGATGTCCTGACATTTTACTTAATGAAGGGAAAATATTAGATAGAATTAAAAAAGAAATGAAACTCTATTTTAAAGAAAACAATACAGAAGGAATGTCATTCAGTACTATATGGGACACAGGTAAGGCAGCTATTAGGGGAACCATTATTAAAATCCAAAGAAAAGAGAAAGATCAACAAAAAGGAAATTGACAGAACAATTGAATATAAAAGAAAAGGAATGGAAATTAAAAGGAGACAAGAATTTAAAGTTAGAAGTATTAAGTCTACAACAACAATTAAGATCACTTACAATTAATGAACTATACAAAAAATATCTAAAATCAAACAGAAACAATTTGAATTTGGAAACAAGGCAGGGGAACTTCTAGCTTACAAACTAAATAAAGAAAAAGAGAAAAAATTAATAAACTAATTACTAATCAAACGGGAAAAAGTTACTAATCAAAACGACATCAAAAAAAGTTTTCAAGAATTTTTTCAAAATCTATATAAAAAGGAACACCATTTAGAAAATGAAGAAGAAGCAATTAACCAATACCTTGAAAGCCACAAAATATTACAATTAAATCACTAACAGAAAGAAAAATTGAATCAAAGCATTACAATTAAAGAAATCTCAGAAGCAATTAAAAATTTAAAACCGGGGAATGCACTGGGACCTGATGGATTCACGGCCACTTATTATAAAAAAATGGAAAATGTGTTAATTTTATCATTATATAACCTATTGAATAATATACAAACTGAGGGAATTCCCAAATCATGGAAAGAAGCATCAATCGTATTAATACCGAAAGAAGGAAAGGATAAAAAAAGAAATTAGTAACTATAGACCCATTTCCTTGATCAACGTGGACTACAAAATCTTCACTGCTATTATAGCAACAAGATTGAAAAATATATTAGCGGAGGTTATCCATGAAGATCAAAGTGGGTTTTTACCTAAACGCCAAATCAGAAATAATATAAGAGCAGTCATAGATATTCTAGAACACTTTGAATATAACAATGAGAAGAAACTTGCACTAATTATGATAGATGTCAAAAAGGCTTTTGATAGAGTCAATTGGGTTTTTCTGTTTGGTGTTATACAAAAAATGAATATTGGTAATAGATTTAATTCCTGGATAAAATCAATTTATAAAGATAAAAAAGCACGAATTATAGTTAATGAGGAAAAAATGGAATCAATTAATATTGAAAGGAGCACCAGAAAAGGGTGCCCATTATCATCTCTTTTATTTATATTAATACTAGAAATCTTAAATTTTGAAATTAGAGAATATAAAAATATAAAGGGAGTGAAAATAAAGGATTGGCATTATAAACTTAAAGCATATGCTGATGATTTAGTTTGTTTTCTTGAAGAACCTAAAGATAGTATAAAACAATTAATAACAACAATTAAAGATTTTGGAAACTACTCAGGATTTAAGATCAGTGAAGAAAAAACAACTATATTAAGAAAGAATATAAATTCAAAAGAAGAAGGTGAACTGAAACAAATAACAGGATTTAACTTACAAAATAAAGTAAAATATTTAGGTATTATATTATCTAAGAAAAACGTTGATCTTTACCAAAATAACTATGAGAAAATGTGGATGGAAATTAAAGATGATCTACAATGATGGACAAGATTACATTTAACATTCTCAAGCAGGATAGCTACTATAAAAATGAATATGCTTCCTAGGTTCATGTTTCGTTTCCAAAACCTCCCAATATTAACAAAAGAACATTGTTTTGGTAAATGGCAACAAGAGCTTGTGAGATTTCTTTGGGAAGGAAAGAAGCCTAGAGTAAGGTGGAAAATACTGACAGAAGAAAAGGTAAAGGGAGGAATGGCTTTACCAAACTTAAAACTTTACTACTACGCTTCCTGCCTCATGTGGATACAAGAGTGGAAAAAATTAGAACATGGAAAACTTTTAGAGCCGGAAGGCAGTAACTTAAGGTTTGGCTTTCATGCGTACCTTTGGTACAACAAACTGGTAGCCAATAAAGATTTCAATTTCCACATGATTAGAAATGTACTGTTGAAGACTTGGACTAAAATCAAAAAATTATTCTATTTAAAAATGCCATTATGGATTTCAACACAAGAAGCATTCTATTGACGAACAAAAAACAAAGGTGACAAATGGATAACTTATAAAGATATAACATACATTGATTCTAAGAAATCCATTCCATTTAAAACTATAGAAACTTTACAACAAGAGGACACTAATATAAACTGGTTTTTGAATAATCAATTAAAGATGAAATATAAGGAAGATTTAAAAACATGGGAACTAGATGAAAAAGATAACGAATTAGAGAAGATCATGTTCAAAGAAGAAGACAGATATATATCCAAATACTATAAAGTTCTCCTTCAAAGAGATTTGGAAAATGAATCAATTAAGGAGATTATGATAAATTGGGCAAAGGTCATTGGAGAAACTATAGATTTAGAATATTGGGAGGAATCGTGGAAAATAACTAATAAGTTCACTCTTTGTCAAAACTATAAGGAAAATTATTACAAGATGTTTCATCAATGGTACCTGACACCAACTAAATTACAAAAAATCTATAAAACGGTCAACTCAAATTGTTGGAAATGTCAAAAGCCTGAGGCCAATTTTATACATATGTGGTGGCACTGTCAATCTGCAAAAAAAAAAAGGAAAATGATTACAGATACAATTAAAGAGATCCTTATGATTAAAATAAAACCTGATCCTAAATTATTTTTATTAAATATGGTAGACAAATTAGAGACAACAGTAAAAAAAGGATACTCTATACAACTTCTGTATATAATAACCACAGCTAGAATATTATATGCTCAAAATTGGAAAAAAAAAAAAGATGACTCCGACAGAAGAATGGATAATTAAACTACAAGAAATGGCCAATATGGACAGACTTACTACTAATTTCAGAGGAAAAAGATTGAAAGACAATTGGAAAGGCCTGTGGAGTTTAATTGAAAAAAGGGGGTGGAAAATGTGTTAAAAAGAGTATACTATTTTTCCTCCTTTTTTAATAGAATCTTATTTAATAGGAAATGGTTATTTGTAAATAAATATACAAAGGGGAACAAGATT
Source organism: Phrynosoma platyrhinos (assembly GCA_020142125.1). Classification (NCBI taxonomy): domain Eukaryota; kingdom Metazoa; phylum Chordata; class Lepidosauria; order Squamata; family Phrynosomatidae; genus Phrynosoma; species Phrynosoma platyrhinos. The sequence goes on from CM034706.1 coordinate 218,873,952, forward strand.
CTTGGGAATAGAAAGTATATGTTGAGTAAAACACACATAAGGAAGTAAATGATAAAACAGAAAATAATGTTTGAACATGAAATCTAAATATTTAATTTGGAAACGAAGAGAAGTAAGAAAATCCATATATGAAGATATGTGTTTTGTTTGTTTTGTTGTTACTAATATCTAAAGTCTTATGTGATTTTATGACATATGTTGTAAGTTTTGGGGTGGGAAGGGGATGTCAATTTTGTATATGATAGTATGTTATTCATGTTTTGTAATATTGTATATTTGTATATATATATATATATATATACTTTTTTGTTAATAAAAAAATAAAAAAAATAAAAGCCACTCCGCCAGCCCAAACACCAGCAATTGCGGCAGTGGCATTGGACTCAGGAGCTGGGCGGTGAGCATTTCGGCCCACCCCCTCCTCCCTGGAACACCTGGCCCCAAGCGAGCCTTCAAAAGCTGTTCCGCCAGCCCAAACACTGGCAATTGCAGCAGCGGCATTGGACTCAGGAGCTGGGCGGTGAGCATTTCGGCCCGCCCCCTCCTCCCTGGAACACCTGGCCCCAAGGGAGCCCTTAAAAGTTCAGTCAGCATCTGGATAGGGCTTTAACTCACCCAGCTTTAGTAATATCTGGATTTCTTCCTGGGTTGTGTAAAAAAGGCAGAGATTAGGTAGAGATATTCAGTCCACTCCTCTTTAACTGTTCACCTTGTCGCGGCGAGATAGACCTCCTTGAGCATTATCACCAGGCTCTTCCCCCTATATGGTTGGGAAATAAGGGGAGGGAGGTCATAAGGCTGCATAACATATTAGTTGCCAATCCTGATTGGGAATGATCAGAGAGCGGGAATTGAAGTTGTGCAGGGCAAAGGGAGGTATGGCAGGAGCAGAGTGAGGCAATGTTACAAAAGAGGGTGGGATCATTGTTTAAAAACTATCTCATCCTCAGCTCATTCTGTTTCTCGAACTGGTCTGGAGAGCCTACCAGATGTTCCACAGAACCTTACCCTGCTCCTTTGCTATGCCAGGTCGGTTAAAAACAAGACCCACATTATCTATGATCTCCTCTTAGATGAGGAAGCTGACCTGGCTTGCATTACAGAGACCTGGCTGGGAGAGGATAGTGCCATAACTTGGGCACAGGCCCTCCCAGCCGATACTCTGTCAGTGAGCAGGTAAGGAGAAGTGGGCGGGGGGCGGCGGTGGGGTGGCTCTAGTTCACAAAAATAACTTGAGCCTTACCAGGACACCTGTCCAGAACACAGTCCACTTTGAGTGTATGTACCTAAACCTGCAGACCAGGGATAGTTTGGGGATTCTACTAGTCTACTGACCACCCTGTTGTCTAGCAGACTCCCTAACCGAGCTGACACAGCTGGTCTCAGAGTTGCTGTTGGAGTTGCCCAGACTTTTAGGGCCTAAGCAGATGGCTTAAAAGGCCATCTTGGGGGCAGGGAAGGGGAGGGGCAGCTGCAGGCTCAGTGCCCCAACCCCCTCCCGAGGTCATCCTCAGAGCAGCCAGCCCTCCGCACGGCTGGTGCTCCGAGGAGGACCTTCCGCTGCAGCGTTCACAAACGCTGCGGAGGAAAAGTCGCCGAAAGTGTGCCGCAGCCTTTTGCGGCACACTTTCAGTGACTTGTGAAAGGAGCGCTGATTTAGCACTCCTTTCAGGGGCGGCACAGCTGCACCGCAGGATCGAGGCATGGGGATACCTCAGTCCCGTGGCGCAGCTTCCCAGGGTGGCCCATGGCCACCCATCTGCTTAGCCCCTTAGTCTTGGGTGACTTCAACATCCCTCTTGAGACCAGACTGTCAACTCTTACAGGCGCAGCTCGGGAGTTCATGGATTCCATGACAAACATGGGCATATCCCAATTGGTCAGCGGGCCTACTCACTGTGCAGGTCATACTGTCAGTGCTGTCTTTAGTACAGAACAGGAATATCCATGGGCAGAGGTTATTAAAACCACCGCATTGTCATGGATGGATCATTTCCTGGTTAAGATGGAGCTAAGAGCCACTGTCTGCCCCACTGGAGGTGGTGGACCTATTAGAATGGTCCACCCTCGAAGGTTAATGGAACCAATTAGATTCCAGAAAGCCTTGGAGAGTTTAATGGTTGATAATGCCAGTGATACTGTCGAAGCTTTGGTTAATTTGGAACACCAATCTCACCAAGGCTAGCGACACAATTGCTCCCAAGCGTCCTTTCCAGCCCTCTCCAAACCGTGCGGGCTGGACAACGACTAGAGTACATCTGGTGAAAGACTTGACTCTTATCTGACAAGACTTTTCATAGGAATTTTCTTGATTCATATCGAGAGGCAATAGATGCAGCGCAGAAATCTTTCTCCTCTGCACATATTGCGTCTGCAGAGTCCCGTCCAGCAATGTAATTTTGTATTATTATTATTATTATTATTATTATTATTATTATTATTATTATTACCTCACTTGCCCATCTGCCCATCACCTTCCCAGACCCAGAAAGGGCTGCTAGGGAGTAGGGTGGCTGGATGGTCAGGCAAGCAAGGCAGTGAGAGGGGATGAAAGGGAAGGCTTCTCATCTGGGCTTCTTTGTGGCCTTGGCTCTCTCATTCAAGGGAGCCAAGAAAGCAGAGAAGAAGGGACTGGCGGTCACCCATTCAGACTTTTCCATGGCCTTGGCTTTCTCAGCCAAGGGAAAAGAGGGAGAGAGCACATTGCAGAAGTCAAAAGAAAATGGGAGTGATCAGCCCTGAGTTAGGCTGGACCAGATGATGTAAACTGCTTCTAATGCACAGGTGGCAGACACAGGAAGCAAGAAAAGAAAGAAATCAGTGCTAATTTCTAATCTGTAACTCTCTAATCTGTTAAAGTCATTCTTAATTCTGATCCTGCCCTTTGGGGTATTATGTTAGCCTTTATTAATTGTTCTCTATGCCCTGCACAGTCTGTGATCCTGACAGTGATGGTACCATGTTTTGCTCGGTAGCTTATGCTGCACCTGGGAGAGGAAAAGTTGCATTTTAATTATTTAATTAGTGTGATTTGTGTGCTGGAGTAGGTTTTTGTTTTTTTTGTTTTTTTGCAGCAGAAATAATGTCTGAAGGAAAATGATTTTTTAAAAAGTTTTTATCTGAGTATAAGTCACCCTAAGACAGGGGTAGGCAACCTTTTTGAGCTGGGGACCGGGTTGCTGTCCCTCGGACAATTGAGAGGCCGAAGCACAAAATAAATAAATAAATAAATAAATATATTTTTTTAAAAAAATTAAAAATTAAAAAAATATGCATGCACACTGTCTCAGCCCCAGAAAAGCCATGATAGCAAAACCCCTGTGGAAATTTTGCCATGAAACCCCCAAGAACAAGTAATAACAACAATAATCAATATTATGATGGTGGGCAGCGGCAGCAGCAGGACCAGCCTGAGGCCGGTCCAAAGGCCTCGGGGGGGGCGCATCCGGCCAGTGGGCCTTAGGTTGCCTACCCCTGCCCTAAGAGGTAAGGTGAAAATTTTTCACCTGATATGGTGAAAAACCCATTTTCTAAAAAATATACTCCATAGGAAAATATTTAATGGAGGAATATTATACACCTATGGGTGTAAATATATTTAAAATGCATTCAGTGGGCTTTAACAAATACATAGATCAAGTCCAGTTGGTACAGTTGTTTTAGACTCTGGAGTTCATGGTCTAAAGGTGTCTCCCCCTTTAGATGGTAATGAGTATTCCTTTGTTTCAAACTGTTGGTAAACCATGCCTGATGCACTTGAGGGTCTTGTTGTAAGTTCAGTCTTGGTCTTCTACACCAAAGTCCTGATCTGAATTCACTCCAAATCGAGTAATGTTTGGCCCACACTGTGTCTTGGGATCGACGTTTCTCATAATGGTGATCACAGACTTTATTGTGACAGATTTCATCAGTCTGGTAATTACATACCAGTGCTCATTTCTGTAAGTATTAAAGCACTTCTGCAATATTATTTGTACAGGTTGCTTATGTTTAATGTTAATTACATGATCAAAAGGTATAGTGCTGAGCACCTGAGGAGGAAGATATTCCTTTAAGAAGTCTCCACAGGTGGATGGATGTACAGGGTTGGAGCTAAGAGTTTCAATAACAGGGTTGGAGCTTAAAGCACTTTCATTTCTTGTGCCAGTTTTACTTAGGGAGTCCAAGAACAGAGACACAGAGACAAGGATTTCTCCTCCTTTGGACACACCAGGAGGATTAAAGTGATCAAAAAGGGAGAACCTACACAACTAACCAGGAGCGTGAGTAGTATTTGTTTACTATTGCTGTATTTCTAGCATGATCTCACAAAAAAAGGAAAAAAAAGAAAAATGGGAGTCTGAACATTTTTGCTTTTGTTTTCTCTAAGCCTAGCCTTAAGTTCTCTAAACTTTCTAGAGGGGATCAATCTGGACAAATATCTGCTGCACAATTACTTTGAATATTTGCTTACATTTTAAACTATACAGTTTATAATGGGTCCATGGTAGCTTTTTTAAATCTCCAGTCACAGAACACATTTTATGTGAATGCCTCAGTTAATTTATTTGAGGTTAAACCCCGTTGACTTTGATATAACTTACTTCTGGGTAAGTGGTTTTAGGAACTCAGCCTGGGAAATCAGCCTATGTGAATATTTTTAGAAATAGATATAAAAGAACAAATGCCTTATTGAGAGGACAATAGATTTTTATAGGCCAATAACAACTCCATTGTTTTTGATATATTGTTGCTGTTGATGTCTGTGTGTATGTATCTGTTAATGTAGGGTAGGGCTGAAAATATTCTAGAATAAGTACTGGGACAGTAAGTGAAAGTTGTTCCTGTCCATTGCTTTAGAGCAGTCTTTTCCTAACTTGACACCTTGTAGAAGTGTTGAACAACAATCCATATACTCCACAAACAGCATTCTGATTGGTAGTGCTGACTGGGACATAATGGAATTGTAGTCCAACACTTCTGGGGGGGGGGAATATCACTCCGAAGGAGGGAAGCAGCCCAGGATTACACGGGTTGCCTTGTGCAAGCACTGTACCACATGAGTGACCAAAAGTACTTTGGACTACCTCAGAAACATTAATTTTTTAATTTTTTTTTTACTGAAGCAGGAATCTTCACATTTCTCTTGTGTTTTGCTGTGAGCAGAATTCAACAATGACAATAACAAAATATATTTTTAAAAATCCTCTTTTGAAATTGCCAAAGTAAGAATTTCACTTCAGTCAAACCTGAGTAGCAACTTGAGATGCTGTAAGGTACTAAAAGGCCATCACAGGAGACAAACTAGATAATATGTTAAATGCTATGGGTTCTGATAATCAAAGTGTTGCCTTTGGAGATAACTCAGATTCTCCACCACCCTTTTTAGCCTCCATGCAGAGGAAATTGAGTTTAGTTATAAAACTGGGCATCAGTCTGGATTGAGCCTTTCAGTGCTTACCTGTGAGTAAAAAAGAAATCTTCTCATAGCTGAATGCTATACACTGAATCTATCCTTAGTTTGCCCCCACTTCTCCTCCCCCTTATGAAGGAAGATCTGCATCAACCCATCCAATACAAACCACAATGGCTACAGGCAAAGTATCTGTGGATTGGACAGAATGATGCATGCAAAACAAGAGGCAGCAGATGGGGATTGTTGCTATTTGCCATCAACTTATTATCCATTTACAGTGATCTTATGGATGAGAAATCTCCAAAATCCCCAGCCCTGCTCAGCTCTTGCAAATTCAGAACTACATTTTCCTTGACTGAATAAATCCGCCTATAGTCCACCTGTAGTCTCTTTCTTTTCCTATTGCCTTCTCTTTTCCAAGCAATCTTTTCCATTGAGTCATGTTGTCTCATGTAATGTCCAAAGTACAACAGTTTCACTTTAGTTATTTTGGCTTCTAGTGAGAGTTCAGGCCTAATGACCCATACATTTGTCTTTTTAGCAGTCCATGGTATCTGTGGAACTTTCTGCAGCACCACATTTCAGAAGAATAGGGTTTTTTTTTCTCTTGGCTGTTTTCACTATCTCTCTTCTTTTTATAGCATTACAAGCTTGATAGATGAAGGGAATGCTGTGGATTTTAGTAAGGCCTTTGACAAGGTTCCCCATGATATTCCTGCAAATAAGCTAGTAAAATGTGGGCTAGACAATGGTACTGTTAAGTGGATTTGTAATTGGTTGACCAACCAAACTCCAAGGGCGCTCACCAATAGCTCTTTTTCATCCTGGAGAGACATGACTAATAGGGTGCCACAGGGATCTGTCCTGGTCCCAGTACTATTCAACATCTTTATCAATGACTTGGGAGTTTATCACATTTATACCCATGCTAGATGCAGGCTGTAACTTTATGAAGGCAGATCATATTGCATTTCACCATCTCTGGGCTGTATGCAGCCCATATGCAACCCAGTCTTCTCCTGCATCTTTTCAAGAATGGGCAAATTCCAAGCATATGGGCTGCATACTGCCTGGTGACAGGAAAATGTGATAAGATCCACCATCTTAAAGTTGCATCCTGTGTCTATCGGCAGAGCAAAGACAATGCAATAAACTCCTTAGATGATGTAATAGAGGGCGTGCTTATCAAATTTGCAGATGACACCAAATTAGGAGGGGTAGCTAATACCCCAGTGGACAGGATCAGAATCCAATATGCCCTTGACAGATTAGAGAAATGGGTCCAAACTAACAAAATGAATTTCAACTGGGAGAAATGTTAGGTACTACACTTAAACAGTAAAAATGAAATGCACAGATATAGAATGAAGGACACCTGCCTTGACAACAGTACATTTGAAAAGGATCTCAGTGTCTTAGTAGACCACAAGATGAATAGGAGACAACGGTGTGATGCAGCAGCTAAAAAGGCCAAAACAATTCTAGGCTGTTTCAATAGGAGTATAGTGTCTCGACTGAGGTAAGTATTAGCACTACTCTATTCTACTTTCATCAGACCTCAAATGGAATATTGTTTCTAGTTCTGGGCACTTCAATTCAAGATGTTGACAAGCTGGAGTGTGTCCAAAGGAAGGTGATCAAAATGGTGAAAGTTCTGGAAACCATGCCCTATGAGGAGAGACTTAGGGAGCTGGGTATGTTTAGCCATGTGAAGAGAAGATTAAGAGGTGACATGATAACCATGTTTAAATTTTTGAAGGGATGCCTTATTGAGGATGGAGCAGGCTTGTTTTCTGCTGCTGCAGAGACTAGGGCAATTACTACATGCAGCTTTTAAACTGTATGCATCCATTCCTAAGGCTTCACTTTCCCTATCACATCCCAGTCTAATATAGGGAGTATGTGTATATAATATTAAGAATGAACAGCTTATGCAAATAGGAGGAAGAAAAAACAAAGTGGCTTTATACACAGAAACTTTGAGACATTATATTTTTGTGGGTAAGATGTGAACAGGATGGTGTGCATTTCCCATCTTGGGACACTCAAGGGAAAGGAGAGGCATGAATCTCCACTTGCCTCTTTGCAAGTTACCACAGAAGTACAAAAACATGACATATATTCACAATACTCTCAGTTTTAGTACACCAGCATAAGCTTCCCATAAATGTACAGTTATTCACAATTTTATTCTGATTCTAAGTCAAATTACATACGGTAATATGTTGAAGCATCCTTTGAATATAAATTTAACTCTGTCTTGTATCCTGTATAATTTGGTTTTTGTTAATTATTTGTAGGTATGTCTCATTGATCAAACGCATCAATAAACTGGCAGCAGCTAAGCCTCAGTTGTGGTTAGAAACATTAAGAACATTAGAACAGCATCTTTGTTGGCATGTAAATACAAATCCATTCCAAAATTTTCTATTTGAGGACAAATTAATCATCATAATCCCAGTTTGACACAAGTTGGCTGGAAAATGGTGTGCTGCTGTATATATTGCAGATAAACCAGCATAATGTAGTGGCTTGACTGTTATACTATTATTCTGGGGGAGCAGATTTTGAATCCCTGCTCAAACATGGAAACCCACTTGGTGACCTTTGGCAAGACACACTCTTTCAGCCTCAGATGAATGCAATGGCCTTCCTTCTCCAAACAAATCTTTCTAAGAAAAACTCATGGTGGTAGAGACGCTATATGTCAGAGTCAATGGCAGATAACAACAAGAATAATAAAACTGACTTGTGAAACCTAGTGAACTAAAATGGGTAATTTTAGTAGCCTAGATTTTTTTGATGGAAACAAATTAAACTTTAGTACTAGCAGCGATGGCTTATATTTTACTTGGATTTCAAATATTATCTACTAGTTGCTTAGAATTGTGGGGTGGATTTGTGATTAATGAGCTTAGAAGATAAAGCAAAATTGATGTAATTTCTATCACAACTAACTCTCAAACTGGATAAATTCATCTTCTTTCCAACATCCACAGAGCATTTCATTGTGCTGTGACTTTTTAAAACAAACAATTAATTTTTACAACCAAATTTTATCATCCTGCATAAAGGGTGTAGCTTTTCTTTGATGATAAATACCGGGGGAAAGGTGCTCAGAAAACAGCCTTCATTTTCTTTAACATATACTGTATT
>CM034706.1:218886689-218901206 GCA_020142125.1 Phrynosoma platyrhinos
TCTCCAAGGGCCATGAAAACAGCCCTGGGCGCCACATGTAGCTCACAGACCACACTGTCTCCACCTCTGGTGTATTGCCTAAACAATATTTGCCTCATATTAAGCAGAGCAGAAGGATTTCCTTGTTTTCATATTTGCTAGCTAATACTTAACAAAGAACAAAACTTCTTTTTTTTTTTAAGGTGCCTACCTTTGCAGAGAGAGAACTTCTGAATGAGCTAACAAACCTAGAAATGGGAACTTTGTTTTTCCATAAGGGAATCTTATTCCATTTAAGAAACAGGTGTGAAGACAGAAGGAATACCCATGGAACTGACATTGTACCTGCCTGCCTTCAGAAGGGAACAAGGTGTGCAAATTAGAACTGGGTGTACAATATGCCTGGAACTGGCACCGCTCCTAGACACTTAGATATTCTTTCTTTGATGATTTACCAGCTGCACTCTTTACAGGAAAAGGGAGACTTTGCAATTATCATACATGCCATGGTAGTTTTCAGACTTGCATTGTGCCCAGTGTGGGTCAGACTACTCTTGAACAGAGTTTGGAAATTTTAGTTGAGTTAAAATGCAGCTGGAACTGACTGCATGAACCTACTGAATCAGTATTTAGATAACTGCACCAATAGACACCACTTTACATGGGCTAGCCATCTGCAGATTGGAGCTTAGACAGCTCGCCCCACCCCCATATTAGACAATGGTGGTGCATGCCCATGGGCACACAGATGTGGGCATGTCACCACCAACTGACTAATATGGGTTTGAGTTTCCTCAGGTTTTCCCATCTGTGTGTGGGTGGAGAGAGAACAAACCCCTGTTGATAGGAAGAGCCCACTGTATCAAATACAAGATTCTGTTGTTGATGTTTAGGACCCCACATGGCTTGGCATCAGGGTATCATGAGGAATGCCAGTTTCCTTGCAACCATCCTCAAGGATTGGGATCTTCTGCTAAGAACTTGCTCTGAATACTTTAGATGAGGTGAGATTGGTACTCACAAGGAAGATGGAGGATTGGACATCTTCAAAAAGAGGTTGGATAGCTACCAGCTAGGAATGCTTTAGCTGGAGATCCAGCATTGTGCAGGGGGTTAGATTCGATGTCTCATGAGGCTCCTTCCAACTCTATCATTCTTTTGAAACCAGTGGAGGTTTGAAAGCTTGCAACATGTATATTGTGCAGTTTGGTTGGCCAATAAAGGTATCACTGTTTGGTGGATTATTTATTGGATTTGCTATATGGCCAACACAGCTGCCCCTGGATGATTTCTGGATTTTAAGATACCACATTATAGCTGCAACAGAGGAATCCTAAAGAGAGAACCAGTGGAGTAGGACCTTACTATTTGTGGTTTCTACCTCCAACAAAGGTAAAACATTTTTTTCCTTCTTAAATTGGGACTGGATTGGCATGTTTTATCTCACCACCACCTAAAGATTTCCTGATGCAAAAGCATAAAGGCTTATTGAGAAATTCAGTGCCCTCTACCTAACAAAGGGGCCTGTGGCCTCACAAGGATGGAGAGAGATTGGATTGCAAAAGAAGTATCTTTTTTGTATTGCAAATGGATATTTAATTTCCTGGACTTTGAGAATCTCCCAGTATGCACATGACCTGAAGGAGAAGGTGCAAACATAAAAGTAATACCCCTCCAAACCATCTAAACTGAGAACAGAAACACCAAAATGCAGGCCTATGACTAACATCTTCTCCATTATGGTTTTTAACACCTTACCTGATGAAGAAGCCAGTGGAGCTTCAAAAGCTTGCAACTTGTATATTGTGCATTTTGGTTGGCCAATAAAGGTATTATTGTTTGGTGGGTTTTTTATTAGATTTGCTATATGGCCACCACAGCTACTCCTGCATGTATTCTATGGCTTAGTTATGGGGCTCATGTAAAAATTTATGACTTGCTTGTTCTGCCAGGCCTTCAGCAAACAAGTTCATCATCTACTGCTATTCTGCTATATGTTCTGAAATTAAATTGTTGTTTTTGTTATTCTAGTGCACTGTTGTTGTATGGACTTTATGGTTGATAGCCAATGGACCTGTGAACCCACTGAACAGAGACTTGTGATTCCAACAGATTGACTGATTTCATGGATAAATGGATAAATACTCCAGCTCAAACTGTGCTTGCAAGCTCTGGCCACCTTGCAAATTGTACCATTACTGCAAACTACAATGCAGCTATGCATATGGGTTATCCTGGGTCAAATTGTTCCTGCTCTAAGACAAACCAAATATGAGGGAGAATACTGATGATTTTACTTACCATCCATCTTTTGCTGCCTTATCTTAATAAGCACAGCAATAGCAATGGCAGCAAGAACCAGAAGAAGGACAAGAGGAATTGGTATTACAATTGAAAGCAGATTATACTCAGTTTGTGAAGCTCTGAAATCAGAAACAGGATAAGGATTGAAAAGAGGTTTGGCAATCATCCTATATAAATTCTCACTTCATTCTGAAGTAAAAGAACATATGCCTGGCTGGCACTGGGAAGTGGGGGAACACTACTCATCTGGCTCTTATGAAATCAGTCCCTTCTCATCATTATTTCCTGCTTCTTCAAAGTTTTGGCAATGCGTACTTTTTTAAAAATTAAAAATTGATTAAATTGAAAGATATTTATATCCTGCCTTGTCAGAGAACAGCCAAAAGGCAGCTCACAAGAAAACAAGTAAATAATCTAACAATTTAAAACATCCATCTCTAACATAAAATACAATAAACAGCAGCAAAAAACACACATATTAATTAAAATATTAAGCAGCAGAAAGTGATTAAAACAGCAAGGTAATAACTGGGAATAAAAAAAGTGGGCCTCCAAAAATTACAGCCAAGGAATAACCTCATTAGAATGAATGATTGCTTAGCTCATCACATCACTTTAGTTCTATTACAACACTTTACTGTAAATATAAATCTATTTCAAGTACATTAATTTATAACGGCTTATGGGATCTGTAGCCTAGCTAGGGGCATGGAGAAGAGGAATTGCTAGCAGAATTTTTAATACTTTCACAATGTTAGGATTCCCAAGATTATCTGGTGAAAGGGTGGACTAGTTTGTCAGATAACTGCAGTATGTGTTAGTGATCTGGACAATGTCTTTAATTTTTTTTTTTTTACTGAAAGCCCCCACCTCTGAGAATTGACACCGATGCAGTACAACCATCATTATCCCAAGTGGAGCATATTCCTTTCACTATTGTTCCTGGTCAAAAACGTTTCTCAAGTTTTCATAGTGGTTCTAAGCTATGCAAAATCCGTTTGACCAAAGTGAATAAAAGAAAGAGAACTGCACATTGTGAAAAATTATCTCTGTTGTACAGCCTTCAACTGTCTTCAATGCTATTTGCCTGTGTCCTCCTGTGGCTGCATCTGCACTGCAGAAATAATCAGGTTGACACAATTTTAACTGTTCTGGCTCAACGGTATGTAATTCTGGGAACTGTATTTTGTTGTGGCACCAGAACTCTCTAACAGAAAAGCTTAAATATCTTGCAAAACTACAAATCCCAGAATTTCTTACCATTGAGCCATGACCATTAAAGTGATGTCAGCCTGGGTTGTTTCTGCTGTGGGGATGCTGCCTAAGAGGCCCAACAAGAGTGGTCCCAGTGAATGAATAAGATTTACGTAAGTATTGACTCACCTTTCAATAACTGAGTCAACATATCTATAAAAAGAATTCAGTCCTCTATCTGTTTCCAAGGCAGTAATTTAAGAGCTGAAAGGGGCACACTTACAATTGGACTTATAGTGGCTGGGTCTCAGTTGAGCTTGAAAAAAGTTGCTTCTTTTTTACTATAAATCTCAAAATCCCTTGGAAGACAGTGAGAAGCAAGCTAATAGTGTGAAAAGTTCAAAACATCTGAATGATTAGGGAAATTGTTCTTAGATGGTTGTGCGAATTACAGTATTGATACAATGATAGAGGATCCTTTGCAACCATAGGTGAACTGAGATTGGTTGGATCTAATTTTTTCAACTGATATTTCTGTCAGCCTTGTTTTTTGTTTACTATCTTAAAAAGGAATTCCAACAATACAATAAAATCAACACTGGTGAAAGATGGGCATGCCAACTATTGGCTCATCCTTGTTTCTTGCAAGATAAATTCTTCAAGAGAGTTTCCTCACAAAGTATCTAAACATGCACTGCTTTTTAATTATGTTATTTTGAAGAATGGGAACATCATGATTTATGAAAGAATATCTTATATCTTCTGAATAGTAAAATCCAAAGCTCCAAATTTTGGGTTGGATCCATACTTATGGTAGTTCTCCTATGACAGACATGCTGAAATTAATGGAACGTGTTAGTCATGGGTAACTTAAACCATAGGCTGCCAAGAAGGGAAATGGCCTCTGCATACATTGATATTGCTCCAGACCATCTTAACTGACAACAGAAGTAACATCTGAGACAGTAGGCCTGGGACTCTAACATCATCATTTTAATTCTTCTAGATGATTTTTGACATCTTTGCCTGATGAAGAAACCAGTGACACTTGGAAGGATTGCATGATGTATTTTGTGCATTTAATTGACCCAATAAAGGTATCACTGTTTTGTAGATTTTGGATTTTGTTGTATTTTGCTGTATGTTCAACATGGTTACCTCTTAATAATAGTTTCTGTATGTCTATTATAAACATAACTGAGCCTGAATCCAACCCAATGATACCTAGAATGCAGCTCTTGAATATTGGAAAACATAATAATAATCCATTCACAGCTCTCCAATATGCTATTCAATCCACTTTTTTTCATTGTTTCTAGGAACAGCTGAAAAACTGGCCAGTAGGGTAACCCTTGAAGTGATAATGGTCTGCTTTGGAACTGATTGGAAAAGATTTTGAAACTTAAATTTCAGATAAAATGATAATTGCCATTGAGTTAGAGAATGTGCTTAAGTTAGTGAAAACATATAATTCACGTTACTTTTCCTTGTAGATGTCAAATGCAGGTGTCACATGCCTGTGGGAAGCATTTTCTGGCTCATATGAGGCTTGTATTTCACTTACAATGTTGGAAAAAACAGATTCTATTGAAAGAAAACACAAAGATATTTGATGATTATTTTTAAATACACATTTTTAGGAGTGTCATTTCAGCAGCTTTATCTTTACAATACTATGTGATCCTATCTATAGGATGCAGATTGGTTTCAAAAATTATTTTCAGTAAAAAAAAAATATGGAGCAGAAAATGACTTTTCTGATACTGTGGGATCAAACTCTTAAAAAAAAACAACAGTATCATTGGATTGCAGGAGCTATGCTGGCTCAGGGATGGTTAACATTTTAAAGGCATTCCTTCAGGACATACCAGGGATCCCAGCCAGGGTTTGGAAAGAATCCTGCCTGAAACCCTAAGGATCCACTGTCAGACAGAGCTGCCAGTACTGGACTAGATGGGCCAATACTTTGACTCAATGTAACACAGATTCTGATGTCCCTAAAACCCTCAGCCAACAGGGACAGGAGAATAGACTGAAGGAATGCAAATGGTTGGCACTTATGTCCATGTGTATTAAAATTAAAATGGTGGTGTGTATCCTCCCACCACAAGCCAAGGGTGGCAATACATAGCCCATAAGATGCACTGGACACTCTCTACAAAGGAAGGCAGGATTGATGTCAGAAAGCTATCCCGCCTTCAATTTGCTCTGTTTTCCGGCATGGATTGGAGAGCACACCAACCATTCCACAGAAACTTGACTTGCTCCTTTGCAATGCCAGGTCAGTCAAAAACAAATCTCAGATCATTTATGATCTTCTTCTAGATGAAGATGTTGACCTGGCTTGCTTTACAGAGACCTGGCTGGGAGAAGACAGCGCTATACTTTGGGCACAGGCCCTCCCAGCTGGGTACTCTGTTAGTGAGCAGGGAAGGGGAAGTGGGCAAGGGGGCAGAGGGGCTCTGGTTCCTAAGAATAACCTTACCTTGATCAGGATATCTGTCCGGAAAACAGTCCACTTCAAGTGTATGTACCTGAGCCTGAGGACCAAGGATCGTTTGGGGATTCTGCTAGTATACCATCCACCCTGTTGGTTAGCAAACTCCCTAACTGAGCTGAGAGTTGCTGTTCGAGTCACCTAGACTTTAGTCTTGGGCAACTTCAACATCCCACTTGAGACCAGTTTGTCAAATCTAACAGGTGCAGCTCGAGAGTTCATGGAGTCCATGACAAACATGGGCCTATCCCAATTGGTCACTGGGCCCACACATTGTGCAGGTCATACCCTTGATGCGGTCTTCAGTGCAGAACAGGAATATCCGTGGGCAAAGGTAATAAAAATTTACAATAACTCACAGTATTCTGTCCTGATCAGACATCACCATCCTTACCATGACATGCACCTGTTACAATCCAAACATACTTTGGTTTTGGCCCATACATTTCCTCTCCAGGAGTCAATTCAGAGCAAAAGGGCATTTCCTACCTTTCCCAGGCACTTGCTGTACTACATTATTGGTCACATGCCCACGCTGGATGCTTTTTTAAAAAACCCCACATGCATGTGCACATACATACATCTGATGTGAGTCAAATAAACCAACAGTCTTTCTTGTCCCATCCATATGCACTTCTATTGGTAGGCATGCATATCTGGGGAGGTACATGCCTACTTGAGCAGTATCCCAATTCCTCACATGTGCTCCCTCTGTCATTCTGATCATCTTCACAGATAGTCTGTGGCTAAAACAGAGGTTGTGGTGGCATTTCCCCCTCTGAATTAGCAGCTTTACTGCAAATCCCTATTGCAATCTGCAAGCAGGTAGGCATTGCACCACATAGATTGGCAAGAGTAAATGGGAGATGCCTCCAGCAAAGACTTTATCTGGCTGCTTGGAAAAGGCTGGCACCAGTAACTGGAACAGTAAACAGTCCTGCAGCATTTCTCAGGAGCTCAGATATTTTTATTGATGTTGTGTTTACCCACATAGTGAGGAGTAGTGCAAAGTTTTTATCATGTTGGTCTGGTCTAATGAGCATTGGGTAGACATTTTTTGTTTGCCATAATCCACTTGTGGATTTGTATGCCATGATCCTCTTCACCCTTGTGGGTGCATGTTGGAAGAAACCTATGCATTCTTTTCCCCTTCACAATATACATAGGACCTTCCTCCCTTCCCTCTTCTCTTTAAGACTGTTTTTCTCTGAAGATTGTAAACTGCCAGTAAGCAGTCGGTTGCAGTCTCTCCCTGCAGTATAAAAGATGGTAATGATTTCTCTCCTTACACAAACCATCTTGGTTTTATTATGTATATATTTATTAAAGCCATTATTGTTTGTTTTTTAAACCACAAATTACATAGTTGTCATTTTTTGAGTATTTATTCTTTAGGAAAGCATATTTAAATATAGTCTGACCCACGTTTTTGCTGCTCTACTGATGAAAGCTGAACTCTAACAAGCTTAACTTTCATACCTGCATATTTTATCTTTAAAAGGGTTAACATGCTGGGAAACTAAAATTGCACCCCACAGTGCACTTTGTGAAGAGATACAAAAGGAAGACATGGTCATGAGGAGGGCCTTCCCCATGGGAAAAAAGAGTGGCTTGCACTATTTGGATGCTCATAAATCATTGTGTTTATTCGGTTTGCAGCCCATCAGTTTAGCATTGGTTGCTCAACAGGTGCAAAAAGCTTTATAGAGGTGTGCCTGGGGGATGGAAATGTTATTTCTCCAATGTACAATTTCCTAGGTTAGTTTTTATAAAATAAATGAAGAGTGGGCTCTTTCCTTTGCTTTAAGCAGGATTTGGGCCATCCCTGTCCCCTTCACAGGACCACATTGTAGGTGATTAATCTTAAACATAATGTGAGCTGAAGCTTGAAGCCAAGAACCACAGCAGGGAGGCACACTTGCCTGCTAAAGCCATCATGGAGGCTGAATATCCCCATGGATGTAGTCCCTTTATTCAAGTTGAGCATTTCAAATCTGAAACAAATGGGTGGCTAAGGCAGTTTCTGTACCTAGATCCAGGTCTATGGAACCTGGAAACAGAGTGGGGAAGAAAGTGAAGAGTGATAAAAGGAAGAGAACATTCCTCATTCTTACCTTACCTTTCTTCCCTCCCTTCACCATTCCCTCCCATGGATCCATGTTTGTGATTCTATCATTTTCTTTCTTTGCTTACCTTCTGTGACTTGGAGTTGTATCATTTTTCCTGGCTCACTGTGTATTCCAGTTCCACACTTGTAGATTCCAGAGTCTTCTTTTCTCAGTTCATTTATGATGATGTTGAAAGTTGCTGAGCTATTTACCATAGTGAAAGTAATTCGTTCATATTGCTGTTTCCTCCTGCCTTTGCTTGTTTTTACTATGGGAAAACAGCCTGATTTGCTCAGTTTGCAGAACTCCATCATTCTCAGCCCAGTAGTTTCAGATGGACATTGGATTATCACTGACCCTCTCAGTTTACCCCAAAGAATTTCCGGTGATTTAGGCAGATTTGGACCTGTTTGGGGAAAATTAGCCATCACGTTTTTATTAATCTTTCTTTTTTTTATTTTTTAACAAGCTGAGACATATATAAAAAGAAACATTACTGCCTGCTAGGCAGTCAAAGGTACACACATAACAATGGCTACATGCACACTGCAGAAACTATCCAGTTTGACACCACTTTAACTGCCATGGCTGGATGCTATGGAATTCTTGGAACTGTAGTTTTGTGTGACATTTAGCTTTCTCTTTCACAGAGATCTGGTGCCACAACAAACTACAGTTGCCAAAATTCCATAGTATTGAGCTATAGCAATTAAAGTGATGTCAAACTGGAGTATTTCTGCACTGTGGATGCAGCCAATAATATGAAAGTATTTTATTTGAGAAAATTGAGGGCATAACATTATACCAATCAGTCAAGAAGAAAAAAGGAAGGAGAAGAGAGGAGAGGAGAAATATACTGTTATGTAAACCAGATGCACATATGGGAGGAAATTTGTCCTTATCTCCTAGCAGTTCTAATGATTTCTTGAATGACCTTTCTTCCTCTATATTTTTCACACTGATTATTTGCCCATTGAATCATAATAAATTTAAATGGAAAATCTCTTTAGTAGTCAATAGCTTCACATGAGAAGAGATATCATATATTTCAAAAACTCTATTTAAGGTTTATAGAGAAAGACCATACAAAAGAAGATTTGGAAACATTCTTCATTATCCCAGATTTCTGCTAAAAAAGTGTTCTGAACAAATGTTTCAGGGCAGTTATTACAGAGATTTATGCAAGGATCCTTTGGGTTTGTTTGTTTGTTTGTTTGTTGTTTGCAAAGCAGAAAGTCTGGGCCTAATTCTAAATCAATTTTCATGTCTAGTTTGTTCAGAGCACAGTTCTAAAGGTTAAGCTTTCAGTTCAGCAATAATATCACACTTATTATTTCTTTTCCTTCTCTTTAGGCAATCCCCTAATAATAATATGACTCATGGTATCTAAAAATTCTTACTTCTTGGGTAACTTATTAACAAACTACTCCTGTACCTTAGCTTTATTCTGAAGTCCAGACTTCCAGGTTTCTGATTCCCATAATACTTTTTTCTACAGACCTACTGGCAACACTAATATTACTAACACCATGATTAACATGGGGAACTAGCTGGTTTGAGGCAAGAAAAAGAAATCTTGTTACATTTGAGAAAGAAGATTGAGTATAAAAATAGTATCTTATTCCCTTAAATATATAATTGTATATATATTATATAGCCTTGGTAAATTGTAGTATTTTAAAGTCTCATGTGCATAATTTCCACTGCAATGAACTTAAAAGTTCTCAGATATAGCTGAATTTTGCCTCTTATTTGAAAATGGAAAAAGTAAATGAATAACAATTTAAGAAAGTAGGTACAGTGCTTCCTGACTAGTTTTATGTTTAACAGAGATAACCATTGCAGTATGATTTTTATTTTTTTTTACAAAATAGCCCATTGCTTGGTTCTGTGAATACAGGTTGCTTACCATCCCAAATAGTTAGATTCACTCCAGCATACAAACCATGGTTTGATTTGCCAATGCCACATCTGTAATTACTGGAGTCATTCTTCTTCAGCTGTGTCATTGTTACTTGTAAAAGCCCATTCTGAGGACTATCCTTCATGGATATTCTTCCTTCATAGTCTTGAAGGGTGAATTGATTTGTGGAAATGATAGTCTGGCAAGATCTACGGGGAAAGCTGGATTCCTTGCACCAATATTTTCTGTCATGTCTATTGGCTGTTGTGGTTAAATAGTAGCATTTGATTGTCACTGATCCTCCAACATCACTTATCACCAACCGTGGCCCATATAATGTGCCTGAAACTATTTTGAAGAAGGGGAAAACAATCAATACATTATCTGAGTTGTTATACAACTTATACAACTCTTGGAAATATAGCATACAAATAAATAAATAAATTGTTGTTGTTGTTATTGTTGTGTGCCTTGAAGTGATTTCCAACTTATGGCAACCCTAAGGTGAACCTATCATGTTTTCTTGGCAAGATTTGTTCAGAAGAGGTTTGCTATTGCCTTTCCCTGAGGCTGTGAGCATGTGTTAAACAAATTATCTGAGGCCAAATGCAGCCTATTTACCAAATAAAGCTTTAACAGTGTGCAACTGTAAAGGTAGCTGATGGATCCACCAGCAAGTGGGTCAGAACCACTGAGGTGAATGGGAGCTTGGCCCATGCCAAAGTAAAATTCAGCAATGGCACAAGTTCCATTCAACTCAGAATAATTGTGATAGGAGCATGGTTAAAATCTAAAGTGGACTGCCCCTGCAGGTGCCTGTCACTGCATCTAGCTACAAGAAAAGAGCTGGATGTGTTCCCCCCCTCATCCCTCTACTCCCCAACAACCTAGAAATGGCTGTGTTGGGAGCAGCATTGCTTAAAAGGCAGGTTTTGGGAGACATTTGGTTGTTGCATGGTCAGAAGAATTTCTGACCTGTGCAATGACCATTAGTGAATTGCAATTGCATGAGTCAGGTTTACACCATTGTAATTCATAATAGGATGTCAGATGTTGTTTCCTGCAAAGAAAGTGTTGTTTCTTGTACAGAAAATGTTATAGTTCAGTATTTATTCTTAACAAAAATTGTACATTTTTCTCCATAGAAAGCAGCATTTTATGTCCAGGAGACAGCATTTTCTCTGCAGAAAATAACATTTCTGTACTGTCCTATTTGTTGTTTTGCTATTTGCACAGAATAAGTCCTGAATGGTGAAGGTTCTCATCAGTCCAGGATTCTCTTTTGCATTTTATGCCCAGGAGGCAGCATTTTCTCTGAAGAAAATAATATTTTGCACCATCCTGTTTGAAAATTTTGCACAGAATAAGTCCTGAGTGGTGAAGGTTTTTATCAGTCCAGGATTCTCTTCATTGGGATTTCCTGACACTCAAAAAACATGTTTTTCAAGAAACATATTTTGAATAGTTTTGCATATTCTTTCCATTCAAAGTCACTGTTGATATTATATAAGGCTTATTGAGGACCATACAAACTAGCACAAAGGTTTCTTTTCATGGATCCTTGCATCTGATATGAACTATTTATAGTCATAACAGCATCCTTGCCTAAGTAATCCCATGGAACCTGGTGATTCGCTTAAAGGTCTATTGGACCTTTCACATGGGCCTTGCAAACTGAATGTTGCTGAAATGCAAAAAGTTAATGGAACTCCTTGCCTTTTATCTGTGGGGCAGTTCTATTGCTGTCATATAAACTTAGAGGAAAAGACATTGGTGAAAGAGATGATCTCTGAACTTTGAGATCAGCCAGAACCCTGCTAGATACATCTACAGCTATAATACCCAACTGCACCTTCATTTCTTCTTTTATGGTTTAGAACAGAGGTATCCAGCACTTTCTGCCACCCAATGGTGTCACTAGGCTTGGTGTCACCTGGTGCATTAACTCATGGTGTCACCCCCCCCCCCATTGACCTCCTTTCATAACACACCATACACAATCCTTAGTAATATTTTTGGACTAATGTTATCCATAAATTGTAATTCCCATGTATCACTGATTGTAATGGTAGTAATTGTCATATAAACAACTAACAAAATTCAAATTATACTTTTAAATTACAGTAACATACACACAGTTGGAATGCATTTACATGACATAGTTCCATGTGGTTAAAGTGAAAATTTGGTAAGATGTGATGTTTTTTAAAGAAAATTTTTAAAGAATAAATTTTAATAGAAATAATATTAAAATTTTAAATTTTTTAATTTTTTTTTAAAAGTGGGCCCTCTCCTTTCTCCTTTCACTAAGCCTCACCCATCTCACTCTATCTCTGCAGCATTTTAAAGGTACACAGGCAAAAACCACAGCCTGTTTCTGCCAAAAGACAGATGCTTGGGAAGCAGTGGTGTCACCCTACCCTTAGGGTGGGTGCAGCCCACATCCCTCGCACCCCCCTAAGGATGCCCCTGCTTGCACCAACAACCCCCTGCTTGTGCAAGTGATCTCTCTAAGTGGTTGATAAAGGGAGGATGCAAATACAGGACATGGAGCTACATCTGGATGACTTTTATAGTCCTTCAGATCTAGGTAGAAACTTGGAAATTGCTTATTAAGGCTGCAACAGTTGCCTGAAAGTAAGCTCATTGCACTCAATGGAGCATACTTCCAAATAGCTTTGTGTAACATTCAATTGTGAATTATTAATGTAACTCTCAGTTTCTTCACCATCTGCACAAAAAACTATTCCTGAGTGAAGTTTTGACAATGTAAAAAATTACATAAACCATTTTTTTAAAAAATAAATTTCTAATCCTTTAACAATAATTTGAAAATGTGTGCCTTCTATCCATTAGAGGAAACATATACACAGACAAATCTTGCTTTGTAGAAAAGATATTGGCTTTCTTGGACATAAGCATATTTTTAAAAACAAGTCAAGCACAGATTTTCTTTATTTGCAACCCCCACCCCACCCCCACATACAGGAGACTATCTTGAAAGACAGTAGAAATGAAGACTGAGAATAGAAATTAAGCCTGGCCCTAGAAACGAAAAATAATGTTTTTGCTGTTAATTGTCACAAAGTCAGATTTGGTTTATAGCTTTCTGAATGAGAGACTTCCAGAACAACCTATTACTAAAAGCCCTGCTAAGGTCTTGCAAACTCAGAATGATGGCTTCCTTGAGTGATTCAATTCATCTCTGTTGTGGCCTTCTTTTCTTACTGCTTTCAACTTTATTGAGCATTTCCATCTTATCCAATTAGTTATGCCCTTTCATGATGTATTCAAAGTATGATAGCCTCAGTTTAGTTATTTTGGCTTCTAGGAAGAGATCAGGTTTGATTTGCACTTGGACCCATTCATTTGTCTTTTTGGCGGTCCATGGTATCTGTAGAACTCTCCTCTAGAGTCATGCTTCATATGACTTAATTTTCTTCCTGTCAGTTCTCTTAATTGTCCAGCTTTCACAACCATACATAGAAATTAGGAATACAGTGGCATGCATGATTCTAACTTTGGTATTCAAGGATATATCTTTATACTTGATCTTATACTCCATAGCCGCCCTTCCAAAGTCCTAGTCTGCTTCTAATTTCTTGGCTACAGTTTCCATTTTGATTTATAAACAAGGAATAGAAAATCTTAATGCTGTTTCAATGTTGTCATCATCCACTTGAAAGTTGTGTACATAATCTGTGGTAATTATTTTTGTTTTCTTAATGTTCCAGCTGAAAGCCTGCTTTTCCACTTTATTCCTTGACTTCTCTCAATAGTCATTCCACTATAGCTTTGACATTTTATACTAGGAATATTATATTACCCACATAGTGAACCAAGGATATTTTTATATATTTATACTAAGCAGATTCAACACCCAGCTGAAATGGAAGCCAAGGTAAATTTGGGAGCTCATTTTCCTCCTTACATCTATTTTGAGTGCCATTGATAGTGGCACAGAAACCTTGCCTGTCACAAGCATAATAATGAAACAGAAGATATGACATGAAAGGGGGGGGACACTGATTTTGGGTACTCACCATGTATCAGAACCAGATAAAAAAGAAAGATGATCACCATCATGCCTGAATGTTGAAATATGCAAAGAGTAGAAACATCCCAACTGAATGATAAAGATGGGGGAAGCTCCAGACCACCTGATATTAACATAAATGATTTTTGAGATAAAGAGGAGTAAAAATTTAAAGTGTCATCTAATCCTATAGTCACATATAAGGAACTGAAGGCTTCCAAATGCGGGACTCAGTGGTGACTAGTGGCTTCCATGTCTTTATAATAGTGAATCCACTACATGTTTTAATCTTAACTTTAATCCTACCTGGTCCATAAAATAAATTCAGCATCTGGATAGCTTCTTAAAATTTGGACTAACACCCAAAGTAGATTCATCGTCCCATTAACATGGAACTTCCAGCTACTACTTGTTGGATTTTAACTCCCATCAGCTCCAGTATGCATGGCCAATGGTCAAAGATAATGGCAATCAGAGAACTGTAGGTTCCCCATAG
>CM034706.1:218911065-218921677 GCA_020142125.1 Phrynosoma platyrhinos
CAGAAATATCACCACCTGCTTTCTTGCAATGGCAACTATTACAAGTGGTGTCACTAGGGTTGGTGTCACCCAATGTGGTAACGCATGGTGTCACCCCCAGATTGACCTACTCCCCTTTCACACCATACAGTATCCTTAGTAATGCTTTTTTGCACTAACATTACTTGTAAATCGTAATTCCCATATACCACTGTATGTAATGCTAATAGCTGTGACATAAACCACTAGCAAAATTAAAATTATACAATATTACAAATTACAATATCAGCACAATATTTAGCACAACCTAAATGTATTTATATATACATAGGGAAGGTTTGGTTAAAATGTGACTTTTTTTTAAAAAAAAAAAAGAAAATGTAAAAAGAATTTTAAAAATTAAAAAATATATATTGGAAGTGTGAAAAAGAGGTTGGTGCATTTTATCACCTATGTAAAGAAGTGAAGAAATATTGGGGGAATAGCCATAAGGAAGAAACAAAAATACTGCACATCGAATTACAAGCAAACCCAAAGATGTACTTATTGGGAATAATAACTGAAGAAAAGTTGGAGAAGGGACATGGAGAGTTGATTTTTTATACGATAATGGGGACTAAAATAAATTATGCATTGAAATGGAAATCTAAGGAAACTCTCACAATTAAAGATTGGCATACAAAAATCTATGATTTAATGGAGACTGATAGATTAACATGTTTGATAAAGAAAAAAAGACTAGATTCCTTTCAAAAGGACTGGAAATTAATGATAGATTATTGATGACAAAAATGGGGTCCAAGCTTTGTTTTAGGAATAGACTAAATTAGAGAACGCCTACATAAATGAACGGGTTGTAGATTAAATGACAAAGAGAAGTATATTATATATTAAGTTGTTAAGAAATGATATAAGTTTGATGACATGATTAATCAATGTGTATATGAAGTGAAATGTACACGGGCGGTTTAGCAGAACATGGATGATAAGAAAGGGCCTCGGCAGACGACTAATACAGTCGTCTTTGAGGCAGGGAAGAGGAGGGGCAGCCGCACGAGCGGCACCCCTTCCTCCTCCCGAGGTTGCCCTCGGAGCTGCCGGCCCTCCGCACGGCCGGCGCTCCCAGGGCAACCTCCTGCCGCAGCGACCGCACGCGCTGCGGCGGAAAAGTCAGGGAAAGTGCGCCCTACGCGTTTAGGGTGCACTTTCCCTGATTTCTGAAAGGAGTGCTATTTTTGCGCTCCTTTCAGGGATGCCACTGGAGCGCTGTGGTGCAGAGGCTGCGGTCCCACGGCACTCTGTCCCAGGGCATCCCCGATGCCCTGGTGTGCTTCCCCCTAAGTTTGTTTTGTTTTGTTTTAATTTGTTTTGATTTGCTAGATGTTGTGTTATATCATATTACATTTTTTAAATAAATAAAATGATTTTTAAAAAAAATCAAAAATTCAAAATTCAAAAAAATAAAATTAAAAATTTTGAAATTTTAAATTTTAAAAATTCTGGGGCCTCTCCTTTCCCCTCCCACTGAGCTTTACCCCATTCCCAACATCTCTTAAAGCATTTTAAAGTGAAGCAGATGAATGCCACAGCCCATTTCTGCCCAAAGATAGGTGTTTGAGGAGCAGTGGTGTCACCCCCTCTAAAAGAAATGGCACACACATATATTTACGTTTAAGTATATATGGATGCTGTCTTTAATTGAAAAGTAGGAAATAATAATCTAAAAACAAAACAAACAGGCATCTTTTCTAGATATGTGTACCTATGCCAAGAACATCTTTACAAGACTATCCCATTTCCTGATTACTTGCTAATAGTTCCATGATTGTGAAATATCTGATTGCTGGTGAGAGCTCCAAGCTCACATGCAGCTGTACTTTGGTCTGGAAACTGAAATGTGCATTGAGTAGAGTGAGTCAACATGACTATATCACTTACGTAACACCATATACAAACAATAGCATGGAACATCGAAACATTCCTCTTTATTCCTGGTAGTGACCCCTTCTTTTTTTCCATCTAAACATGCCTTCAGTAAATCTAGTGGCCAATGTTAAATTTCTTATAATCCTTTTGTTCTTCCTCAGGATAGAATACCTCACATTAAAAGAATAAGCATAGCTCTTGCCTTGTATCGGGTCCTTGTTTTATTGGTAGATTTACTGTAACTTCTGAAATATTGGTTTATTATTTATTTACTGATGTCACACTAGCAGTAACAGCATCCTGGGGCACTTCTGGATGACACCCCCAGGTGTCCTTGAGGATGCCTGTTGCAGGTAAAGGAAAATAGCTGGATGCATCTCTCCTGATCCCCTAAAACAGAAGTTATTGTTTATTATTCATCTATTCATTTTTGTCCCACTTTTCTTCTGATAATGGGACTCAAGGCGGCTAGCATATTTAAAACAATACAGTGTGAAACAATACAAAAACATCAATAAAAGTAGAAGTAGAAGATTAAAAAACAATGTATAAAGTTAAAAATATGAAATATTAAAAATATGAAAATCCATTAATTATTGTATTTGATGTTGCAGGCCTTCAAGTCATTTCCAACTTATGGTCACCCTAATGCGAACCTAAAATGGGGTTTTCTTGGCAAGTTTCTTCAGAGGAGGTTTGCCATTGCCATCCTCTGAGGCTCAGAGAGTGTGACTTGCCCAAGGGTTTACATGGCTGAACTGGAATTCGAACCCTGATCGCCAAAGTCATAGTCCAATACCTGAACCACTACACTGTGCTGGCTCTCTTAATGACTGTATACCAGTCTTAAAACAGAATTACAGTGTATTAAAAGTCCACTCCTAACCACTTGATAAAAGCCTGACAGCTCAGAAATGTTTTGAACTGCTATCAGGGGAACAAGAATCCAAGCCTCTGTAGGAATGGAGTTCCAAAGTCTCGGAACAGCCTGAGAAGGGTCTCTCCGTTGTTTCTCCCAAATGAAACTGAGAGAGTGGTGGGACAGAAAGATGAATCTCTCCAGTCAATCTTAGAGCTCTACTGGGCTCATAAAGGGAGATAAGGTCCTTCAAAGAACCTGGACTCAAGCCATATATGCTCTCCTAGGGGTATTGCCAGAATGAAAGGGTAGGGTTTGTGGGGTTTCACAAGGAGACACATTATAGCTATATGGCAGGGATACATCTCCTTATGTAGGATCTTGGACAATATTTTCCTAAGAATATTTTACTTTGTTTATTTATTTATTTATTTATTTAATTTCCATGCCGCCTGTCTCTCAGAAAGGTACCCAAGGCAGCTCACAAATAAAACCATTTTAAAACTTTACAATAAAAATGAAAATCAACTAGCTAAAAGCTGTATAAAATTACACAAACATGCAAAAGTTAAAAACATAACTAAAGAGCACACATCCCATATAAAAGCTTCTCTGGTACAAAGTACAAATATGGGTGTAATTTTTCCCCCCGTAACTCTGCTCTCATCTTGCTTTCGTCCATTTGCACCATCAACTCTGAGATTCCAGAGAACTGATTTAGCAAACTCATGGCAAGAGAATTTTCTTTTCTCAATGGGTTCCCTTTAAAATATGCCCACTAGGTGGACCTCTGACTGTAGAGTTCTCCCAGTTGCATGGTATCTGCTTAGCTTTAAGGAGCTCATGTCTTGGCCTGGTTACACAAGTCTTTTCCAAGGACTGAACACTACACTGGCTGGGTGGATGTTGATAGGATAGAATATATCCACATTGTTAGTTCCTGGATATAAAAACATGTCAATTAATTTCTCTTCCATTTGTTCAGGACCAGGTCATAGATAAACAACTTCCAGGCACTTGAGAACATATCTGACAGATACCGCAGAAATGCATTTCTACTATAGAGGCAATGCGTTACAATGGTTAGAGTGCTGGGCTGGGATCTGAGGGATCCACTTTGAAGTTCCTACTGAACTGTGAAACCCAATGAGTGACCCTTTTTCATTCACAGATTTTTGTGAAAATAAAGTGAGGTGGAAGAAAACTATAGGCCTAAGCAGACTGCCAGAAATAGTGCACATTAAATTGAGGCACTGCCCTGGCTCAGTGCTAGGGAGTCATGGGAATTGTATTTTTTTCTGAGACATTGAGCCTTCTCTGTCAGAGAGCTCTGGTGCCACAATAAATTACATTTCCCATGATTCCCTAGCACTGAGCCAGGGCAGTGCCTCAATTTAATGTGCACTATTTCTGGCAGTCTGCTTAGGCCCTATATACCTAGTCTTGGAACAAAGATGGGATGGAGGATAAATAAATAAATAAATAAATAAATAAATAAAGGACAATCCTGATTAGTCTTTATTACACTTTTTTTCAAAATTAGAAGATGGATTATTTCCTCTCACTGTTAACTCCCACAGCTTGCTTTGGAAGGCTGGGAAACCTTCTGGAGCCAATTTTCATGTGGAGTAGTGTAGGGAGGAGAAGGGAAGAAATAGCCCTTACAGATCATTCTGGTTATGCTGCTGTGCTGGTTATGCTGCCAGCACAACATTAGATTTAGCCAAAAGTCTTGTTACCGGCGGGAGCTGGCAGCTCCCATGCCAATGGGACAGTGTATCGCCTCTGGGCTTTACCATAAACTTTAAGAAAACTATCCAAGGTACTGAATCTGTTTTGGCAAAAGCTTCAGCTAAAACCCAGAGCAGATTCACTGAAGCTACCAGCCCGTACTCCCTGAGACACCTTGACGAAAGAGAAATTTATATTTATGTGATTCAGCTAATGGCTAACTAGGCAGATTGCCATCAAACTGGTTTGACAACAGGAATCATCGTGCTCCAATAATGAAAGAAATTATCTTCAGTGAAGTGGCAAGGATCATTAAGGTGTGGCCAGATTGTCATTGCAGCAGTAGCTCTGAGAAGACATTCAGGAGTCCAGTGACGTCAAAGGGCCACTGGCATAAAGGAACTCTGTCATTGTGATATCTGTCAGATTGTCATATGATTACTTGGAATGCTGCAGAAGTAAAGTAAGCTCATATCACAAAATTGTAAAACTGGATTCACTGTTGACGCAACTGTAGTGGCCCAATAAAAGTCTATTTAAAATGTTACTACTTAGTGGCTTACTTTCACTGGCTTTTGCTTTTCCTTTTTTTTAAAAAAAAAAACTATCACGACCTGCATAGAAGTCAACAGTTAACCTAAAATGGACCAACGTGTTTTAGGTTGCTTTGGAAGAACCATAGTCTCCAGTGTACATGAAGTAATGGTTCATATTATAATATTATAATAGTTATCCTTTATTATGCAAAATTCAGATTTCATCCAACATACTGTTTCTAGTTTGGGCACTTTACTTTAAGAAGGATATAAAGAAACAGGAAAGGTCAAAGAAGTGCAATGAAGATTATCAAGGGCATAGAAAACAAGTCCCAAAAGGAATAATAATAATAATAATAAAAAACAGAGCAAATAGCAAATACATAGTACTGCTCAAAAACCCAAGGTCTGTCACACAGGAGGCAAAGATTTGTCCCCTGCTGCATTTATGGGCCCAAGTAGATTTCAGTTCCTTTATGCCACTGTTGCTTTATGAGAAACATCTTGACTGTAAGAGTAGTTTCACAATGACACTAATTGACTGAGGACATGATAATAGCAAAAGCATCAGCAACAAGAATAAAAAGGACAGCCATTTAATTATGTTTCTTTATAGAATAAATCTGAGCTCTCCAATATAGTATGCATAGCTACTTCCCTTAGAATGTGCCAACTTTTCTACCTTTTGAGTTGTTATTTTAAAATAGTTTTTGAAAATAATTAAAAATAATTTATTAATGTTAAAATTATTTTAATTAGAAAAACTATTCATAATAATTAAAAATACATGCTGCAATTTTTGGCTTTCAGCATCCACATGCAGCCCAGGATGATTCTAAGAAAATAAAAATTGTGAGAAAGTGGAGCCAAGTGCAGGACAATGTCCAGAACAATTAAAAGGGTAAGCCTGGGATGAGGTAGATGGATGATAGAGAACATCATTGAGGGCCAGAGGTGGTTATTTGGGGCATCCCAGGAAATAGAAGGAACAAGTATAAAAGTTTGTATTGCCTATGTTTTCTATTGGAATATGTGGTACACTTATGTTTGAGGGAACTGTTTCGCTGGTTGGAGTTTTGGTGTGATGCCTTCCTCACATGATGTGTGTCCAGGGAAATGCCTGGGTATTTTTGTGTGTGCCCGTGTGTTTTGCTCCAATTTGGCAGGAAGGAGGGCAAATATGTGGTGGGATTGCACATTTGAGTGTTTGAGAACATGTGCGTGTTTGTGTGTTTTCTGAAGTTTACCAGTTTGCCTTCTATGGAATGGCTGTTTTGGAACAAATGTGATTTGGTGGGTTTTTCGGGCTGTGTGGCCATGTTCTAGAAGAGTTTCTTTCTGATGTTTCACCAGCATCTGTGGCTAACATCTTCAAAGAAAACATGTGATTTGGCCTTGGGCTCCACTTCACTTTTGCTAAATACTCAAATTCTTAATCAAATTATTTCTTTCTGAGCCTCATCATCCATTTGTCTTCTGTGATCTGAGAGTCGGAGCAGAAAACTAAGTTCAAAGAATTGGTTGTGTATTTTGAAATCCAGGCTTCCACTTCTGCCTTGTGCAAGCCACTTTTCTTTCAGCTTCACCAATCTGCCTTCTGGGTAATCAGTTTTCAGATTGGTAACATGCAAAATGGAAGCCATTTCATCAGTGACAGCCCCCACGTGCACACACACACACACACACACACACACACACACACACACACACGGACCTTAACACCATCTGACCAACATGAGTGGAGATTCATAAGATATTTGGAACGGCTACCCCAAAACTTGAAATTAAAGAAATTGACCACTGTTAGGGTCTTGTATACTTTCCTGTTAACAAATCTGTATCATATTTTAGTTAGATGACACCTGATTTAGTAAAACAGGCTAAGATTAAGGTTACACCTTCATTAATTTGATATCAATTGCTACTCAGTTAAGCAACTGCCTGTAGAAATACTTTCTGGCAGGTCGTCTTCAAAACTGACGGTAGGATGAATCATCCATTGTGTGGAAGGGATGTTACTTCTTGAAAATATTGCCGTATGGAATGCCAACTTTTCCAGTAGCATCCTGCCAGTGCTGATGCAAGATGCACCTTCAGGGGAAGAAATAGCTGTTTCCTTGGAAATCATTATTACTTAACAGATAACTTATATAACACTGTTGACTGGAGATTCTTTGAACAACAGAGGCCAGAAACCAGTAAATATTGGCCACAAATGTTAAGCCAAAGAATGTCAAAATCTTTAATTTGGGATGCTCTACTAGTAAGGCAACATGAGCTCCTGGCCAGGATAACAAACAGGGTCTCATATTGTCTAACAACAGCCCCTTTCTATTAGATTTTCAAAAAAAATATGTCCATGTTCTTCTTCCTTTGGACATCAGAGCTCTTCTCATTGGGATCAGTGAATAGATATGTCCATTTTTGTGGCCTGTGAGTTTATTTCAAATACAATCATAGGATGGTACTACACTGGATTCCATGTAAAGATTAGCATTTTTAAAAACCCTCCTTTTTTAAAAAAAAGGGAAGGGGAGCAGTAGCAGCATTTGGGACATAGCTTCCTAGACTCTGTGGTTATGGGCACTGGGTATGCCAGCCATAAGAAGGCATGTTTCTATCCTATAACTTTCAGCACACAGGAGATGCTGAACACTATCGTAATTCTTTGTGGTCCCAAAATGCTTAATTTTGGATTGTGCCAAGTGAATTATCAGATCAAGGTGTTTGCCAGCATGCCCACAAACAGTAGACTGTAGTTTACAGGGCACTGAGTTAGCCTTCTGCTAAACAGCGTTGTAGTCTGTCTTATGCTTTGTGTCAACAAAGCTGCTGACAAAATTCTGGCCTTAATTGCAGTGATAGTGGAATATGCTAGGGTTGGTCAATGGTATTTTGATCATCAAATGATGTGATAGGAAAGCCTGAACAACAATGGGAGGAGGGAGAAAGATAATTTGCCTCATACTCAAAAATTAAAAATTAAAAAATCTTTTAACAAGGTGGGTGCTGCATTTTCTTTTCTTGGTGCATTTTTAAACCCTGATTTTATTTTCATACTTTATTCAACCTGTTTTAATTTTATTTGTTCTGTTTAATTGTAAGCCTCCTTAAATCCTATTTATAGATGAAAGGTGGGACATAAATTAAATAAATACCCCCCTCCAAAAAAAAAAAAACAGGATTAAATTAATTAATTAAGAATTAAAGACAAACACACCTGGTAGCATTTGCAGAGTCATGCTGCATAGGATGATTCATTTGTACTTAAGATTACACACAATTACTGATGTAATGAAATCTCCTCTCATTACACTATTTCCTTCTATACTCCACTGTTAGCCATTTTATGATATTGCAGATATCGCTTATATAGCTTGTTTATGGCTATGTGGGAAGCTGTCATGCAGCTGAACATTCTTCATACTAGTTTTAACTTGCCAGCTAAACAGTCCAAAGTCCAACAAGAGAACCTGTTGTAGCAAGGGAAATACGTAGTCAGAAACAATATATATCATCAGTGTCATTGTTCCGTAAGTCCATAGCGCTCCATTAATACAGACAGGTATAGCCAGGATTTAGTTTTGTTTTGGATCCAGATTTTTCTTATGCAACTCAGCATCCTTAGGGGTGGAAATAATGGAGTTTATGTCAGTAATGCCTTTTAAAAACTAGACTGTTCCAATCCATTTATTTGCTTGCGTCTGCACGCCCTCATTGACTTTCTAAAAGTTTCATGTGCATTGTTTAAGGCTCAGATTGTTTATTAACAGAAACAATTGTCAAGATTTAGATGTTTCCCAGACTTTTTTTAAATTTAAAACTTTTCAGTAAAATCTTTTCCAAGCATCTGTTTGAAAGAACAAACAAAAAATTATTTACTATTTTTGGGTTGTTGTTTTTTTTTACAATTTTGCAAAAAAAAATTGTTTACAATTGTTTACAATTCTTTCACATGTAAAAGAGCAGCATTTTCCAACAGGAGTTAACTACCAAATCATAATACTCTCCCAGTAGCTCTTCCACCCACCACCCATCCCCACTTCAAATCCTGGTGTTGCTTGCCCTGAACTGAACAGGATTTACATGGGTCATCTCTTAGCTGATTCACCAATCTCAAGACTGGCTGTTTTGTTTCAAATGTCATTTGAACCTATGGCTCATTATATTTAAGATGACCAATATGAAACATGACTTGAATGAAATAATTAAATCTTTCCAAAATATGAAAGTGTGATGGTCTATATACAAACCTATATTAAAATATGTACTACTAGAAAAACCATTTTTGTAGTTGGTTCTATATATGTTTCTTTTTATAAAATTATCTTATAAGTCTGTATTGTGCATGAATGTGTGCACACGTGTGTATGTCTTCCAAAAGCAGCTTAAAGGACATTTATTTTCTTCCTAGTATTTAGGAACAGCAGATTCCAACAGTTATTTAATTAGAAGTAAATCCATTGAGTATAATGAGATGTACTTGCATGTAAATGTGCTGACAATGCAATGAAATAAAGCAAAGAAACAAAGTGAGGGAGGGGACATTTCATGAGACCTTTTATCCTCAAATTCTTAGATATAATTTACTTTTTTTCTAATATTTTATAACTATATCTCCCCAACTCCCCAAAGTCTGTTTACATGTTGAAGGGAAAATCAGGGGAGAGGGGAGAATGAAATGAAGCAGGTTCAGCAAATTGTAGTGTCAAGAGTTCTTGCTTTACTTATCTATCCCTCAGACATAAATGGTGTAACTTCAAATCAGGCTGACACAAGAGATGAATTCAAAAACTAAATTTTGTTTTGAGCCCACAGCCACAGGAACCCATAGTTTTCACTGTTCTAACTTTAACTTTTTTCAATCAGCTGTAATTCTCCTACTTCTCTGAGGAGGAGGGCTTTCAGACTACATAACTATAACACTTTAATTGCAATAGCAACATTTTATGAAATCCTGGGCTTTGTAATTTGGGGAGGCACTAGAGTTCTAAGTACCCATCCCTAAATTGCAAATTCTAGGATTCCACAGAATGTCACCATGGCAGTTAATGTGGAAGCATACAGCTATAACCGGGAACTATGAAGGCACATTGAGTCATTCCATTCCTTGCTTCTAATGCAGTTTGAAGAGATTTACTGAAGAACCATTCTCAGGAAAGCCAGTCCTATCATTAGGCTAAGTGAGGAAGCTGGCATCCTGTTAGTGACATAGGCTAACCCTAACATATGCCTATGTATGATCCTTTTTTGGTCATTGCAGAGGTTGGTATTCTCTTCCTCCCTCCACAATAACCAAAGGTTCCCAAGAGTCACCATCTCACTGTGATAGCCCTCCTGCTCCATGACCATTCATTGGCTGGTCAAGAACAGGAAGAATCAGAGAAATATCTTTCTATGGTCCAAAACACACTGCAGAAATAATCCAGCTTGGGACCACTTTAACTGCATTGGCTCAATGCTTGGAGTTTCTGGGAGACATTTAACCTTCTCTGTCAGAGATCTCTGGTGCCACAACAAACAACAATTCCCAGAGAGATATATAAGATATAAGAGATATGCAAGATATCACAGGGTTTTA
>CM034706.1:218921777-218940248 GCA_020142125.1 Phrynosoma platyrhinos
TCATACTTTTTCTTTTGCATGTGGGAACTGATTCCAAAGGGAATCAAGGCCCTAGTAATATTATAGCAAGGATCTCAAGGCAAACAGAGCATACTCAGAACATCAAAAGTATCTGCTGTGCTTAGAAACTAAACTAACCCTGAATTCTCTACAGTTTTTAGGAATAAAGTCAGTCAGTGTGATATTTGTGCCCTGCAGGGAGTTTGTTGCTACACCACCAGGATTAGTCTGGTTCAAACTTGCATTTTCTACATCTCAGTGACTTTGCCAAGTTTTATCACCTTGTTAAACACACACAAAAATACAAACGGGCATTTCATTGTGTGTGGCTGTTTCAAGGGCAACTTCAAATTTACATTCTACCCCTATCATGCCATCAATGATGGGTGGCTCTGTACACAATCTCTGCTCTATAAAAGTCTTACTATGGGCAGTTAGAGGAAGCCACTCTGTAGAGATCAGGGTGAGAAGGAAGAGGATATAACAGCACCAGAAACACTAGTTGATGGAGCAAAGGCAACAGTAAGGAAATGATACTGGACAGTGGCAGCTACCTAACTCAAAACTGTTGACATTTCATAGATGAAAACTGGGACAATGTGGCTGAGCAACTGCAGAGGGTGGTCAAGATGGCAAAAGCTGTTAATAAGGAAGAACAGATAATCTAGGATAAGCTACAGCAGTTTGTTTTTGCATGAGCCCATTGGAAAGGGTTTGATTCCCCTCCCTTCTCTCTTTTCCCCCTTTCTGAGTTAACTGAGTGCAAACCGCTTTGACACATCGAACTCAGTTTGCAGGAACTGAATTAAGCTGATGACAAAGGGGGAAAATGGGGGAGAAGAGAAAAACTGGTACATTTTTAAAATGCTTGAAAGAGTGGTGCGACAGAGGACTGTCCCTGCCAAATCAGGACAGTTGAAAGATATGTGAACTGTGACTTCTGTGCTATTTCGGTTGGAGACATACTCTGAAGACTAAACTGTATTTGATTCATGATTATTTGTGGAATCACTACTGGTGCGATTTTTAAGATACACTGGAACCTAAGAGATTATCTCTTTGATTGAACATACTGCTGCAGTTTCTGGGATTTCAGGCCCAAAATACATGGATTACCAGCAGGGTCCCAAGGGGAACCAACCCCATCTGAAAAAGAAGTGGCAATGTTTATATAGAAAGTACCATTCAGTACCGGACTTCATTATCATTCTCCTAAGAGCCCATGTGAGCCCTGTAAACTTACACAGCATTGTGAACAAATAAATTTAATCTGAATAATTTAATATTGTTATTATTGTTGTCATCTTATTCATTTATTTGTTGTTGTGCCATCAAGTCAACTTCAAGTTATGGTGATCCTATGAATAAGAGATATGCAAGTCACCTTACTATCAATGACAGTCTTGCAAATATAGAGCTGCCTAGTCTTCCTTGGCTGAGTCTATTTTGCTTGTTTATTTGTTTGTCTGTATTGGATTTATACCCCACCTTCCTCCCTGGATGGGATCCAAGAAGGCTTCTAAAGCTTTAAAGAAAAGTTAAATCATGATTAAGACAGTTAAAATGCATTTAAAACATAATTAGAAAAAGATAATACAGCACACCACTTCACACATACTATTGCTATATAATTTACAAGTCAGAGACTTGACTGAATATAAAGGTCTTCATCTGCGGAGAGAAGGAGAACAGGGAGGAGGCCAACTGGACTTCCCATGGAAGTGTGTTTCACACCCTTGGACCATATTGTGGTGCAGTGGCTTTTGGTGGGCAGGGGTATTATGATCTCAACTTTTCACTAAGAAACCCTTGGTAGCAGATATGCTTCATTTATTCCTTCCCTACACTCCATATTTTATCTTCACAACACACCTGTTAGGATAGGTTAGTCTGAAAGTAAGTATCTCTTCCAATGAATTTAATAGCTGGGCATGACTTTGAACAGACCCAGATTGGACATACTAATCATTAACTCAACACTGAAGAAGAGGGGGGGACCCAAGTTAAACCATTGCAAAGCCATTAAGCTTGGTGGGTGTCCTTAATTCAGTCACATTCTCTTAGCATAACCATCACAAAACTGCTGGGAGGCTAAAACAAGAGTGTGAGTACCTGGAAGGAAATGTGAAATCTAAGTAAATGGAACACACCTACACAATGTACTGTCTGTGGCAGTTTCTTATCTGAAAACTGGGAAGTGGTGAGAGTAACAGTTTATAACAATACTCAGTTATGAAGTAATGATCCCCACTGAATTAATTACAGCTGTCTAGGATTAAGTTTGAGGCTGATTTTTATCACAACACTGTGATTTCACAAAAAAGAGATGTCTTAATAAGATTTTGCGTGGGGATGGGCGTGTTTGTTTTCTGTATCTAACTACGGTCCCAGCCTAACAATCTCATTACACAAATATGTAATTTTAGAAGGATCGTACTGGAGAACCAATAGGTATAACTAAGGTTGTTCATGAATTTTCTCCACCCACATGGACAGGCCTGTAAGGCAACCTTATACTTGTGCTTCATACACACAACACAGCCCAGCTTTATGAAGTGTGTTGGTGGCAGGTGAATTCCTCTTTCCAAGGGAGGATTATAAATCATGCCAGCTCTTTTCAAAACTATTATTTCAACAGATGGGAGTAGCTTCCCCTAGATCCAATCTGCCCTACACAACTTATTCCAACCTAAAGAGGAAAATTCGAGTCAGGTTTGAACCTTTTCAATCAGAGTTCCTCCTCCTTAAGTCACAAGGTTGGAAGGGCTTTTGGGAAGAAAATGTTTGGCCAGCAACGGCTTGAGTAATAATCTAAACACATTGTTTCATTTCAGTGGACTGTATGCCCAAAGCAAGATTGAAGAGAGAACACTGTAAAGAAACAGTGTGTTACAGCAAAACATTATTGCAAATTTGAGCACAGGATCAAACTAGAACTTATTGTAATTCTTTGGTTAGCAATTGTATTTGAAGTTCAAAAGGAGTACAGGTTGAGTCTCCCTTACCCATAATTCCAAAGCTGAAACACTTCAATATCCAAAATTGTCCAAAATTTGCTTTACACAAATTTTATTTCATGCTGAAAATTATTTAAAATATTGTATGCAAAATTACCTTCAGGCCATATGTATAAGGTGTATATGAAACATATATGAATTTCATGTTTACATTTGTGTCCTGTCTTCAAGATATCATTATGTATATGCAAATATTCCAAAATCCAAAAACTCCATAATCCAAAACACTTCTGGTTCCAAGCATTTTGGATAAGGGAAACTCAACCTGTAAATGGAAGGAGATTTTCATCAGTACTGTAGCACATAGATTAGAAGATAATAATTATAATTAGGAGATGCTGTTTTTGTCTTGCTAAAGAAACTTAAAATTTTATTTCTTGGCTAGGAGGAGGAGAGGCTTGCCTGCATGAATGTCTCCAAACAATATAAACTGAGAACAGCTACATCTTAACTCCATGCAGGTTTGTACCTAAAAGGTCATACTTTTTTTAACTCATGCATGATTTTTAACATCTTTGCCTGATGAAGAATCCCATGGGGCTTTGAAAGCTTGAAATATGTATGTTGATGTATGTTGTGCATTTTGGTTGCAATAAAGATATCACTGTTTTGTGGATTTTCGAT
Source organism: Phrynosoma platyrhinos (assembly GCA_020142125.1). Lineage (NCBI taxonomy): Eukaryota > Metazoa > Chordata > Lepidosauria > Squamata > Phrynosomatidae > Phrynosoma > Phrynosoma platyrhinos. The sequence continues at coordinate 218,925,419 of CM034706.1, forward strand.
GTTACTGTACTTTGCTACATGGCCAACATAGCTACCCCTGGATAGATTAGAAGAGGCTCTCCATCCACCACTTTAGCAAGTAAGGCCCCATTTCAAGTGTTCCCCCCTCCTGCTTAGAAAAATAGCTCTCATTGACATCAGCAATGTATCTTTATGTGTTTCTTTATAAGGATAATTGTCATGATGAGACAGGAGATTTTAATTTAGTTTGATCTTAAGTTTCAACAATTCACAATATCAGTTTGATATTGGTTGTTAAAGACTGGATGCAGAAAAATAACAATTCTTACCCTTGAGGCACTCAAAATTGTCCTTTTATTTCTCATTCTCCAAAGGCAGATGGTGGGTGCAGTGGCAGTGGCTGGATAAAAGCTCAGGCATTTAGTCAGAATTTTAAAGGTCCAACATGCTGAGCCTATTTTGGTGATAGACCTTGGATATCTCCTTTATCATTAGGCTAAAACTCAGAACTGACACCAGCCCATTGAGATCGAATCCATAGCTGCCACTACTTTCCCTCCTGTGCTTGGCACCTTGATGATTCTCTTTCCTTGCCTCCCTAGTAAATTAGGATATTCCATTGTATTATTATATTTTATGTCTCAATTGTCTCCCAGAGCAAGACCCAAGGCAACTCACAACATAAATGAAAAGGAAAGACAAAAAAATGCACTATAACATTAAAGATGAATTAAAAACAATTAAATAAGGCATCATTTTGAAACCACACACTAGTCAAACCCTGTCCAAATAAGAAGATTTTGTTATTCATACACAGACCTGTGTGAAGTCTACGCAGTTGCAGTGGTCTGTAACATATGACATCAGTCATGTTTGAGCAGTGATATGAAGCACAGAATGTGCCCAGAAATAAAGGCTGGTGATCCTTGCTACCTTCTTAGAACAAATAAATATCTCCCATGCATACTTGGTAAACTGAAGATAAATACATGATAAAAATGAAGGAACAACCCAGAAATAATATCCTGAGGAGGTCAGGTAAATATATTGGCTTAAACTTGTTTATGAAAGCAGTTTGTCTTCAGGTATGCAATTATCTCAATTAATCATGAGCTGACTTACATAACTCCATGCATAAGTATATTTATAGCATTACCTCATATTTTGGATATAGTATGACTTCATGCTGAGCCTTTGGGATAAGACATATACACAGTGTAATTCGAAAAATATGAGAGGGTGCTGAAAAGTTCTCAGCCCAACTCACTTCCCAAAATCGGAGCATAATTTTGTCACAATAGCTTGAAAGAGTGTTCTTTTCTATTGTAAATTGCCAATTTGCAAGATTGTAGCTCTAATTTCTGATTGTTTTCAAATCATTGACAGAACCATGTCAATGAAAAGTGTGGAATTTTCTAGTGCTGAACTCCAGGCAATCATAAAGTTCCTGTTCCTGCAAAAGAAAACTCCAAAGGAAATCCATGAGTGTATGATACGAGCATCCAGTGACAAATGCCTGTCATGCTCAGTTGTGAAGAAATAGCGTCCCAATTTTCAGCATGGAGATTTTGAGATGGAAGATGCAGTAAAGTCTGAGACACCTTCAACAGTGTCAACTTCTGCAGTTGATCAACATGTTATGACCTGATTTTGGCATATTGGTGAATTTCAGATAAAATAATTACTGAGACATTAAAGATATCCCAGGAATGCATTTGGTTTATAATTCATGAGCAGTTGGCTATGCAGAAGCTGTCAGCCAAGTGGGTATCAAATGTGTGAATGAATGTTTCAGTTTTGTAGATACCTTCAAGTTGATTTTGCAGCATTTTGAGTGACCTAGTGATAATTTTTTGGAATGGCTCATCACTGTTGATAAAACATGGTTACATCACTATGATCCAGAGACCAAACAACAGTCCTTGCAGTGGCTGCACTTGGATTCTCCAGGGCTAAAAAAGATCCCTTCTTGGTCAAACTGAGAACTTTTCAGCACACCCTCGTATAGGTGCACCTAAGCCCCTTTGAAATGGGGAACACTCATGTCTGAAAAGGTTTATCCTATTGCTCAATTGAAAAATAAAAGTTTAAACATCACCAGCAATGATTGCAAATAATTCATAAATTGTCAGTGTGCTAATAAGAACAGTGGAAAATCAAAAGAGCACACTTAAAAAGAGATTTATTTTTTTTTACAGATTCTATGTTAAATTGATATGAAACTTCCATGCACTGTAAATGTTGGTTCAAAACCATTTGGATGCATATTTTATACTTTCCAGTGACCTTGTTCATGTACTAGGTAAGTGTTGCATAACATCACAGCTGTGCCAAGAACAAAGACTGCTAAACAGATCTCCTGGACTAGAAAGCCACATGTGTGGGCCTGTCACAACCCATACTCCAGGAGAAGGCTGCAACTGCTCTCAAAGTCCTCCCATCATTCCCTGTCTGCCCTTCTGAGATTTGTGTGTGTGTGTGTGTGTGTCATTCATGTGAAACAGATGGGGGAGCTAATTTCCCCTATGTGATCTGCTTGGGGGGGACTGCATGGTCTAACAGTTCATCTTGTCTGCTAAAAGAAGAGGGGATTAAGTTTTCTAAAATTCATAGAACTGTTAGCTCCTGACTGTTTAGAACAGCTTTCTATGGTCCTACTGAAAAAATATAGCTACTTTTTATCCAGTACCACCTTCAACACCGAATAATGTTCTCTGCTATTTTTTCTTTATTTTAAAAAATAATAATCCAATTTCAAAAACAGATCTGATTTGATACTGTTTTTGAAGTTTCCTATCATAGGTTTATGAAACAATAAATACATAAGGAACTAACATGGTCTTTATGGTTCTGCCATATTGGGAAGGGAAATTTTGTTCATTGTGCAAGCTGTAAATAAACTTCCTGAGTTTATGCATGAACAAAATTCAGTTCTTTAGGTTCTTTAGGTTTTTGCAATGAACTATTAAATTAAACAGAAAGATGTGCCAAATATGCCAAAAATGTTATGCAGGTAGAAACAGTTCAATCAAGATCAAGAACATTTCTCTACATGTTTAGTCTAGGATCATGGTGTCAATCACTGAACAGGAGCCACATCCCAAATTCCATTCATTCTAAATTGGATTTTTACTTCCTTTAATCTTAGAAATAATTTGACATCAGTAGATTATTTGCATTTATTTTGGAACAACAAGACACTGGTTTCCAACAGAAAAGTTCATCCAGATATTAAAACATTAATATATTAATTAAGCTGATCTCCTAGGAACACCATCAAAAAATCTAGCCTGCTTTTAAGCTGATACTAAGAGTATGATTGCATACTAAAATATAGTTTTTAAACACATGGAGAAACTCTCCTGGAGAGATTGTCCACTCACAATGTTTCTATAAAGAGGTACCTGTAATCCCATGCCTCAGAGTCAATTATAAAACCAATTTATTCATATTTTTGTAAATGATTGTAACCATTTAACATAGACATAACATGGATCTTATGAATTTACTCTCAGAAGACAACTTGTGTGCACTCATGTATGATCACTCATGTGTTGGAGAATATGATCCATTAGTTGATCCTATGGTCTCCCATTTAAAATCTTGAGGGGGGAGAGCACACAAAATATCTAGCTATAATCAACCTGAACTTCTCAGCCACAAAAGACAAAAACAAAATTCAAATGCAAGCATGCTATTACACTATTCATGTTTCATCAGCTTGATGGAGAACAGTATGTTAATGAAGTTCACACACTGGGGTGTTTTAGATAACCTGAAAATACTAAGATTTTATATCATTGCTATTGGGTGATGGTTTGTTTTTTGTTTTTTTAAGTATTGTGTTGCAATGTTTGTTGCTGAGCTTAAAATAAGGTCTGGAATCCTAGTCGTGCCTTATGTGTCAGTATAATGATATATTACATTGGCACAGGCACTTTTTTGGAACAGTACATAGTGGGGAAAGGCACCAAAGAAAGCTAACCTGGAGGCTCCTTTTGCTGCAGTGCTTGGGACCCCTTTATTCCTGCCACCATATTGCAGTCTATGCTGGGGGGTTAAAGTGGTTTACAGGATTACAGTCAAAGATAATTGACATCTTAAAGTAGTGGTTCTCAAACTTTTTACCCTTGTGACCTTGCCCATCATATCTACATGCGGACATCACACCCACCCACACACCCACACACACACACACACACACTGGACATAGTACATCAATAAAAATATTTTGTTTAATGTGCATATTTTCATTCACACATTCAGATGTGTTCATATTTTAACATTTTATAAGGTCTCCTTATCCTCCAGGCAGATGGTCCAAGTGCCCTCCTTGCTTTCTCTTCCCCTCCAGGACAGAAAATGTTTAGGAAGGCAAGGAGGAAAAGGAGGGATCAGGGCCTCCGAGTCTTGCACCCCCCTTGAGCCCCCACTCTACCATTTGAAAACCACTTCTTAAGGCATTTGATGCCTGGGGTAGGAAAGGGGATTAGGGGAAAGATTAAGTAATTGTTGCTGTTGCAAAAGCATTCATGGTTTCTTACAACAGAACAATCACTTGATCTACTGCTCCATTAATAACCAGACTCAAAGCTGCTTTGATCATGCTTCTCTGCATAATATTGAGTTCTTCCAGCTTCAAGATGAATCCAGCCTTCTCCAAAAACCTGCTGTGTCTGGAGACTGGAGACCTGCTCAGCAGGGACCAAGTCATTTATCTTTCTGCAGAGTAGTATGCAAAGTGTGTTCCAGGGAACTCTCAAATTTTTCAAAATCAGCTAGAGATCAACATGAGTAAATGAGCTTGCCCTTTTTTATAACCATGATAAAAACAACAACAACCCTTTGGCTTTGTCTAAGAACCTGTTCAGTGTGTTCTAAGTTGAACACTTTTCCTATGAGACAATGCCTGTTGAGCTTACTGCTGAATTTTGTGGTTGCATTAAAACATAACTATGTTTATGAACATGCTCAGTTCATGTTGGAGTAGCAGTGAAGTTTAGCAAATTTGTCCGGTGCCCACATATACCATCTTTGCACATGCACCAGAGTCTGCTGTATCACATTAGATGGGCCTGGTATGTATTCAGGGATTCTTCAGTAGATGTGTAAGGAAAGAGTTTCCTGAAGGAAGAAATACTCAACTGCCATAGAGTATCTAATATTATAGTACTGGAAAGGTTTAACTTGAGCTCATCATGTCACTGTCATATCAGTTAACTGCTTTAATAGTACAAGTAACATTTCAGTTGTAAAACTTTCTAGATAGAGCAATGACAGGATGTGACCACTCTTCAGTTGTGATTATCATATACTGGCATGTCCCACAACCCAGTTCTCTTTGATCCACTTGACTTCTTTTTAAAAGATGAGTCTTAGTAACCAAATAAATTCTGAAACATTTTTCCCATAGAAAACAGTTTATTACTCAATCAGCTTAAAGCATTCAGTCTCACTTGTCATTCTAAAAAGTTGCATGATTTTAAATTAGCACTCAGTAGTAATTTGTTCACATAAAGCAGGTACAATAAGCTGAAGTAGATCAAGATCAACTTTGGTTTTGATAATTTTTTAAACTCTTGGATAGCCATTTGCAAACCAGATTGTAGGTGAACTGTCAAGCACTTCTTCTTTTGCAAACTAAGGTATAAGATTCATACCCAATGCATTCTTGCCAGTTTATTAAATAGCCGGATCATGGGTCATCTACATAGATACACTAGCTCTTCTAGTTTCACTAGCTTCATTATGTACAACAGATTGTTTCAATGCCAGATATTTAAAAAAGGAGCCTTTAGAAAACCATTACTCAATTCAGCTTTGACTAAAGAGTTCTAACCACATGGCTATCATCATGATACAAGACCTCTGTATACATTCAAAGTTAACCATGTGTGTTTGTACATGCCTTTAAGTGGCTTGTTGACTTATGGTGAACCAATGAATTTCATATAGTTTTCTTAGGTAAGGAATACTCAGAGATGGTTTTACCATATGGTTTTACCATATGTCCTATTAATTCCCCCTTCTAGTAACAATACACTTATTTCGTACAAATAAGCTTGTCTTTATACACTATATACAAACACATTTCCTATACAGGTGAGGCATTTGTAACCAGTATGAAGTGCAGTCTAAATAGAATAATTCATTTGCCTCTATAGAAGGTAGATTAACCCATCAAGCCTGAAAACACAGTAGGTAAAACCTTAGTACACTCAGACTATGCTACATTTCTTCTTTCAGATAACAGAAGAGAAGGTAACAAGCAAGAAAATTCATTATCCACAAAGGAGCACAAAGTGTTTGTATTAAACCAACTGTTCGACTTATTCCTTCAATAGGCCAAGTTTTTTAAGAGCTTCCCTTCTGTGCTCCTCTGCAGCCCCCTTAGGGGTGATTTTTACACTGACACAAGGTGGTCTGGGGAGCCTGGAGGGATGCTGAAGTGGATAAGATCTTCGCTTGTCACTTTTCTCCAGATCATCATTATGTATTTTGTTTTCCTTCAAATCAACAAAGTCCTTCCCCATGCCAAGGGAAGCTGGGCGTGGCCGGCTATTCCTGAGAAAATTTGGAGTAATCTTGTCAAAAAAGGATATTTTGCCTGTAGAACTGCTGTTCTTAATGTTCTGGTCCTCAGCCCCCGAGGAGATGTAACTACTCAGACCCACACCTGAACGTTCCAGAGTGTTGGATTTGAAATTTGCCTGTTTGATACCTGGGGTGTTTTTCTCTGCTGCATAGATCCCTTTCCCACCAACCTGGCCATGCTGCTCATCAGGCTTCTTATTAGGAGTGATGTTATCCACATGTAGGTTCTCCCTGCTGTAGCTCCTAGAAGTCTCTCTTGATTTTGAGTGTGCAGAATTTTTAGTCACATGGTCTTCTGCATCTTTCTCATTATCCAGTGGGAGTCCCAACTTCTCAAGAGCCTCCCTCCTGGCCCTCTCCTGTTCTTTTTGAAGAGAATGCACCTTTTCCATGGAAAAGTCACCAGTTGCAGCTCTAGGTCTGCCATTGGCTGGAGATAGCACTTTTATCTTATGGTTTGGATCAATGTTGAGTGACACCACATTACTTCTGCTGGTTTTCAAGATAATATTTGGTGGCAGCTTTCTGGGCTTTGGGGCAGTGGGAGGACCTTGCTTAAAGCTAGAATCTAGCAATGTTTCTTCCAACGTAGGTTTTTGATCATTTTCTTGAGCACTTATCACTTGTTCAAAGCTCTTTTTGTTTCCTTTAGGAGACAAAGATTTCAAAGTCACTTCTTTTCTTCTCCCTATGTCTGCCTTCTCTGGTGAAGGTTCCAGCTGGGTTGCTGCAGTCTCATATTTCTCCACTAAATCAACACTCCTTATGACTTCAAAGTTAGGTGACAACACACTTTCAACATCTTTCTGGGAATCCTTGTTAAGAAATGGTGCCTCTTGCTCTTTTTCGGAATAACCTTGCCTATGGTCCTGGAATGGTTCAGGAGGCGGAATGACCACAGATTCCAGATCTGAGGCCTTTGACTGTGTGGTCGTCCTGGGCTGGTCATTTGATATGTTGAGTGTCTCATGTTTAGGAGACTCCCATGAAGTAACACATATCTGTGGAAGATCTTTTGGATTATCAGTATTAGAGCCTGTTGCCTCCACAAAGGAAATGTTGGGTGTTTGGGCAACACTTTTGACAGTAATGTTTCTTGGAAGGCTATGATGGCCTGGATTTGGGATGCTAACAAGCCCAGACACACATTTGTTGCCATTTATTTCAATTTTTTTATGCTTCTGGAGGTTCTCATGATCTAATCCTACAACATTGAGAAAAGAAAGGGGTGAGGAAGAGAAAAAAAATCAGTAAGCAAAGTTCTTTATATTTCTAATTTATTTTCTTTATCACCTCAGCAAGGAGGGAAGTAATGGCTTCACTTATAGTAAAGATTATTATCAGCAGGAAATAATGTGGGCTGCAGAAGTAGAGAAGCAGTCTCAATTCTCAAATTATACCACAATTGGGAGGATGCATTTCACTACATACATTTTATGAGCCCTGAATGAGAAAGTAAAAAAGAAAGATGGGCAAGCTTTCAAAAAGAAGACAGAACAGTTCTATGAGGTGAGGAGGAGAGAAAATACCCAAGAGCTGGTATTTACCACACCACAGGAAATACAAGTTATTTCAGTCTTTTCCTTGAAATGGTACAACACCAGGTCTCATTTTACAAGGATGCATTCTGAACAAGAAACCCACTGAATAAATAATAAATTGTGATATTACTTGTTTCTACATGTCATATTAAAACTGAGCACCAGGGCACATGCTGGTGCTGTGTGTTTGAGTCCAAAGACAATCATTTTTTTAAAACTGGTTCCTGGGGTAACTTTGGTTTCTCCACATTATAACTGAAGACATAAATTTATCTTGAATCGTTATAGAAAGATATAACCCAAGCCCAAACAAATCAGACCTTTTCAGATGTTCAAAAACACAAACATGAAAAAATGTGTATTTTAGGTGAATTAGAAACAGGATGACATCAGCAAGATCTTGTTCTAAATACTGAAAATGCATTAGAACCTCTATTGAGAGGCATACATGTATATGCAGAGGATTGCCTCCACACTACTAGAAACTGCAGCTGGGAAACTGGATTCATGCTCTTGTGTTCTCTAAAGATGGAAAGAATATACAAAAATATTCTTTCCATCTTATTTCCATGAAATAAGAATCCTGGACTGAGAAAGATCTTTGTAGGTCTTATTGTGTACAAAATTCATATGTGCTTTTGTATAGAAAATGTTTCCTGCCCAGAAAATGCTGTTTTCTGCACACAAAAATGTCCAGACTTTGTACAGAATAAGTCCTCAACTATGGTATTTTCTGCATAGAAAACAGTACTTTTTGCACACAAAATAATATTTATCCATGGAAATATTATTTCTGTGCAGAAAAACAACCCTTTCTGTGCAAAACAAAGAAACCAAGACACAGTTGTGCACAGAAAAAGCCCTGAGTCTTCTTCCTTCAAGAATAAAATTTGCAAAGAATTGCATCCCTAGTGTCCTTATGACTGCATATTTCGAGCCAAGAATCCCCTGAAGCATGCCTGTTTCCATTCAGTACTTTCTTACTAGCTTACCTTTGGGAACATCTCTTGAAGGCCATGTCCTTGGATGTTTAGAAGGCTCAGCTGTTTCTGCCTCATCAGTTGAAAGTCCACTATCTGCCTCTGTATCCAAGGAATCTAATGTTTCTTCAAGGAACATAAGACATTCTTTCTCCTCCACTGACAGGTAGTCATAGCCACTGTCATTCTTCAAAAGAGAAACAAAAAACTTTAAGCCACAGGATCAAAGAGATATAAAAGGGTAAAGAACAGAGAAGTTCATCTCAATTAGTTTAGCTTGCATTCAAGTATATTGATTGCTTTTAAAAGAGGTCATTCTGTTTGCCAATACCATTTTTCTTAACCTTTATAACCAAGGATAACTACAACCTCCCTTTTGAAAGCTAAAAGCTCTATTATTAGTAGTGGAAGTATTACCAATTATATGAGAGGGGTAAAGGACTAACACTATCATACGACATTTGGCTCAAAGATGATATGTTCAGATCCTATAAATTTTATTTGCATGAACAACAAACTGCATTTAACAGATATTCAGATTCTGCTGATTAATTTTAATTTTAATACACTGTTGTAATGGCTGACATAGAAGTCTGATTTATAAGCAGAGTGAAGCCCTATAGTAGTCATTCATTAATGCCCTTCCTGCAACTTCTAAAGTAAGGCTAGATAGGACAGATTTATTTTAGAGATACAAAATAAGGTTGAGCCTGCACAGTAGAGGAAATACCCTGTCAATATTTAATTACATACATAGGTTCACTTCTAGTGTGTAACAAAATGAATGAATTGAAGGTCAGTTGAGAACTATAATTTGTGGTTAACACATATCTAGTAAGCCCCATGTCAGACAGGAAGTTATTTTCTTATTCTTACCATATATGTATGAATGATACAAAATAGGCACTATGTACCAATGAAAAAGATATCCACACACTCAATAGGCAGAAATCCACTCCACCCTTAAAATTATAGTCTTAAACAAGGGGTAGGGAACACTTGCAAGAGCCAGTGTTTTCTAGTGGTTTGAGTGTTGAATTAGGACTTGGCCCTGAAAAACTGGATGACTTTGGGCAAGTTAAGCTCTCAGCCTCTGAACAAATTCTGCCAAGAAAACCCTGTGATAGGTTCACCTTAGGGACACCATAAATCATAAATTACTTTTATTATCATGTTTTATATATTGTATTATTGTACAGTGTTGTACATTTTATCTTTGTGCTATTATTATTATTATTATTATTATTATTATTATTATTATTATTATTATTATTATTTATTGAGGGCAAACAACAGCAGCAGCAGAGAACATTTGGCCTTCCAGAAGTTTTGGACTACAATAACACTTTTCCTTTACTATTAGCCATGCTAGATGATGCTGATAGAAATTGTAAGTCAAAATGTGTGGAAGGCCAAGGCTTACCAACAGCTATATTACACTGAAAGTATTTCAGTACATGTACAAATCATGAGAAGGCATGACTCACTCGAAAAGATATTAATGCTTGGAAAGGTGGAGTGCAGTAGAAAGAGAGGTAGACCGTATATCAGATGAATATATTCAATCAGGGAAGTCACGGGCATGAATCTACAGGAACTAAGCAGAGCAGTGGAGGACAGGGGGTCTTGAAGATGTCTCATCTACAAGGTCACCATAAGTTGGGGCTGACTCAAGATCAGTTAACAACAACTTTTACAAAGCAATTTTGAAAGAACATAATACTCTATGTCTGTTACTCTCCCACCCAGGCAAAAAACAAATTATTCAGATAGTCATAAGCAGGGGTAGGCATCCTAAGGCCCGGGGGCCGCTGCTGTCGCCCGCCATGATGATATTGATTATTGTTGTTATTACTTGTTCTTGGCAAAATCTCCACAGGGGTTTTGCCATGGCTTTTCTGGGGCTGAGAGAGTGTGCACGCATATTTTTTTAATTTTTTTTTTAATTTTTAATTTTTATATTTATTTATTTATTTATTTATTTATTTATTCATTCATTCATGGTGCTTCGGCCCCCCAATTGTCTGAGGGACAGCAACCCGGCCCCCAGCTCAAAAAGGTTGCTTACCCCTGGTCATGAGAATGAGCCTTAGGAGATTATTGCATTGCCTTTTTGCTGATCTGGGCACAGACTGAGACCGGGCTGGGAACATGTGGTATCACACAGCTCCATGCCCAGATTGTTACAATCCCATCCCCAACTGAAACATCTCCCATAATGGAAAACAAGCATTTTTACCTTAGAATGGGAGAAGGTAATGATCTGGGCATGGAGCTGTGCGATAAGACATGGTCCCAGCCCTTGCCCAGATTGGGAAAGGGTGTCTAGTGCGATAAACCTCATATTCTCTTGCAGATTGGTATAAAATGCCCAAAGTTTCCTGTTATTATGGAGCACTCCCAACTCCACTTTCTGGGTTGTCCCAGGCTATTTTCTGTTCTTTATTCCCTATCTGGGAAAAACTTAAGTCTGAAAGCATGGGGACTGTGCTTTGCTGTTAATGTTATAAAGTAACCCCAAGACAATATACTTGCTGTGTATTATTGTTAGTCTAGATATAGAATTTTCAGTGGCATTGCCATTGAACACTGAATAAAAACATACTCACTTATAACACATTATCTTTATTATAGAAAATTAAAAGCAGATACAGTGGGGCCTCCTTATTCACGGACTTGCCATCTGTGGATTTCAGCATCCATAAATGGCAAACCCCGGCTGCTCCCAATGGTGGTGTGTGCATGCAGTCATGCCACCATTAAGGACCCCCAAAGAACCCCTGAGCAGCCAGGGGAGGAAAAAAAGGAGGGAGTGCAATGCCTCAGGGGAAAACCCACTCCCACCACTCCATTTCTTTCTCTCTCTCTTGGCCTCCTTGGGCCATCTTTGCTTCTCCCACCCACCCGCCTGGGGTAGTAGGAGCCAGCTTGGTCACCACTGGGCCTGGTCCGCCCTTCTCTTCCTCCTCCTCTGGCTGAGTGGTATCAGGGGCAGTATGGCCTGGCCATTGAGGCCATTTTCTACTGTGGCTCAGCTGCCCCCCATCTGTGCCTTGCCTCTTCACTGGATTTCCCAAATGATCCTTGGTAGGCTTGGCCCAGCCCCAACAACATCCTTCTCTGCCTCCGACTCCCAGTTAGGGACCGCACTACACTGTTGTATGGGACAAGTCCCATTGTCCCTAATGATGGTGTGGCCATTAGAGACAATGGGACTTGAGCATCCATAGATTTTGGTATATGCGGGTTTGTGTGTATCTGGAATGGAGCTTCTGTGGATACCAAGGTCCCACTGTACAAGATTCATGCTTTTGATCTCATCCATTTGGAAGAAGAGAATGGTTGGTGTGCAGTGCAGAGCCCTATCTTTTTTTGTCATTAATGACCTTAGTGCTAAAAAGTACCTTGTACATGGAAATCAAAAATTAAAATAACATTTACCATTTCAGATGAGCTGGAGTCGTTGCTGATCATACTGTCACAGCTGCCTGCACTACCAACAATTGTTGCAGGGTCTGGATCAGATGTTCCTACCCACAAATCCTTTTTAGGCATATCACAAGTAAGATAAGGCAGTAGTAAGTATGGTACAGGAACTCTGGAGAGGAAACACATGGAGAAAGCATGAAGATATAATTCAGGTTCAGTATAGGATTGATAATGGGTAAATGATAGTCATTGCTACATATGAGTATCATTTTTGCAGAAATTAGCAAACATCAAAAACATTTATAGGGTGACTCTTCTACCCACAGGGACAGCCTGAAGTAATGTATATAACCATTGAGATATACAAGTCAAAACATAAATTATTTATATCTTTCCTTATCATGTTACCTTGATAAAGCACACAATAATTCCTTTAAAGTAATGCTGGGCAACTGTTTTTGGCCTACAGTTCCCATCAACACTAGACAGCATAGCCAACAGTAAGATATTGTAGTCCAAAAATAGCTATAGGCTACATACATCCATACACCCACCTACCCACCCCTTTATTTATATCCCACCTTTCTCCTAGACTGAGACTCATGGCAATTTACAAAAGGCAGAAAATTACAATAAAAGTATAAGAGCCACAGTTGTCCACCCTAGCTTTAAAGCATGTTTATCTCTACAAGCTTTAGATTAGCACCTTCACAAGAATGTATTTATTTACATATTTAAAATATGATGACAAAATATAAGTGGTATTCTTTCCAACTATTATGCTAAGACACTACAAAGTTACTGGGAGGTGGGCATATTAAATTGTGCTGAGACTATGCAAATCAGACATGGATGCTAGAAGATCATCAATATCCAGTAACCAAAAGCTCCTCTACCTAGGTATCCTGTTTCTTAAGACAATATTGGTCCATGGGTTACATGATGTATTTTCCCACAAGGTTTGCAAGCAACTGATTCCTCATTTCAGGTCACCAATTCACAACAAACCACAGGTTTGCAAGGCAATCCCCATTCCAATCAGTGCTAAATTCAAAGATAATGGAAGCTGGCTGGATAGACCAGTAGGAACAACAGAAGAACCATAATCATATCACACAACAACAGCATCTGACCATAGTACTTTCCTGTTTCATAATCTCTTTCTAATTGCACTTCCTTCTCATCTGCAACTTTGAATAATCCTAGCAGCATGGGGAAAGTTATCACTGACATAATTTGTTCCTCTTTCTGCTCTTCAAAAGATTATTATGACCCCTTATTGGTTTACTTTATAAACAAGTAAACAAAGAGAAAGTATCTTCCTTTGGACTGTTGAGAGAAAAGCAAGCAAAAAAAGCTATGCTGACTTCTGCTGAAATTAGTTCCTACCTTCAATATTACTTTCTGCGGGGGGGGGGGTGCATTGAGGAGATTCTTTATGGATATCATCAATGCATCCTTCAGGGAAGGACACGTTCCATCTTGTTTGAAGGAAGCAGCTATTAGGCCGCTTCTGAAAAAACCTTCCATGGACCCACTGGATATGAGTAATTACAGGCCTGTTTCATTATTGCCATTTTTGAGCAAGGTGATCGAGAGGGCTGTTGCTCTTCAACTCCAAGCTGTCTTGGATGAAACCGATTATCTAGACCCATTTCATACCAGCTTCAGGACAGGCTTTGGGGTTGAGACTGCCATGGTTGCCTTGACTGACGATCTGCGTCTGAGCATCGACAGGGGTAGTGTGACCCTGTTGGTGCTCTTAGACCTCTCAGCGGCTTTTGACACGATAGATCACGGCATCCTCTTGGACCGCCTGAGGGGGTTGGGTATCAGGGGCACTGCATTGCAGTGGTTCTGGTCCTTCCTCTTGGGCAGGTCCCAGAGGGTGCTGCTCGGGGACAGTTGTTCGAGCAAAAGAGAGGTCAGCTGTGGAGTTCCACAAGGAGCTATCCTGTCCCTGATGTTATTCAACATCTATATGAAGCAGCTGGGTGAGATTATTCAGAGTTATGGAGCTGGGTGTTACCAGTATGCTGATCACACTCGGATCTATTTCTCCATATCTCATTCATCGGCCTCAAATTCCAATGGCATCTCTTCTCTCAATGAATGTCTTTGGGCGGTAATGGGCTGGATGAGGAAAAACAGATTGAAACTGAATCCGGACATGACGGAGGTGCTCACAGTAGCAGCTCCGAAACCAAGAATTGGGTTGCAACCTCCAGTCCTGGATGGGGTCCCACTCTCCTCTAGTGACTGTGTTTGCAGTCTAGAGGTGCTCCTCGACTCATCGCTCCTGATGACAAATCAGGTAAATGCGAC
>CM034706.1:218940348-218957965 GCA_020142125.1 Phrynosoma platyrhinos
AAAAGTCAAGGCTTTCGGCTACCTCCCAGAGGGCTTTTTCTGTTGTCGTCCCCAGACTATGGAACGACCTGCCGGATGAGATCCATCAATTACATCTTTGGACAGCTTCAAGAAGGCTGTCAAGATGGATCTCTTCCAGCAGGCCTTTCCAGAATAGATTACCCCGCCTCGGGAATTTCTCCTCCCCCAGGAGAGTCCCTACAGCAGAGGTAGGCAACCTTTCCCCTTTAAGGGCCGAGGGACTTTAACTCCCAGAAGCCTCAGCCATGTTGGCCAATAGTTCCTGGGATTCTGGAAGCTGAAGTCCCTCGGCCCTTAAAGGGAAAGGTTGCCTACCCCTGCCCTACAGCCTCCCTTGTTAATGGAACTAAATGTCGCTGTGGATTTACCGGTACTGTTACTGTTTTTATTGTGTTATTCATTGACCAAATGTTGTTTTAATCTGTAATCTGATTTAATAATTTTGTAAGGGGGGAGAGGAATATACTGTTTTACTTGGTATGATGTTTTAATGTTGTTAATCGCCCCGACTGGGTTACCAAAGGGCGGTATATGAATTAATAATAATAATAATAATAATAATAATAATAATAATAATAATAATAATAATAATTATTATTATTATTATTATTATTATTATTTAGAGCCTAGAACTTATGTCAGCAACTGGAACAAAAAAAAAAGTATTTTTGAACAGTGGCAGTCAGGACTGACAAATAATAAATACATGGGGAGGCCACCATCATGGGTGGTCTTGGTGGGTAGTTGCCTTGGGCATGTCAAGCGGAAATTGCTGCTGGTAACCTGTTGAGTTTTATTTTGCTATGAGCTAGGCTGGGGGGGGGAGCAGTAGATGTCCTTAACCTTCTTCTCCACTCCCACCCCCAAAATATATAGTTTGTATGGAAGACAGCTTCAAAAAAAAAAAAAACCCTAACATATCACCTGAGAGTTTTAGTTTCTCAGGTGATATGATTATAGTTCTTCTGTTGTTCCTACTGGTTTAAAACCTCCACCAGTTCGTTTTAAACTCTTCTTTCTGGGTGTGATGTCATTCACTCCAAATAGTAATCAATGCAGTATGAATTGATTTCAAGTGCTTCATATACTTAGAACCAGTGAAAATTCAGTAACAATATAAACACCATGAATAATTTACAGAAGAAAGGTTCAATCTGAAGGGGATCAGGGGATGAAAGTGTTCTGCAGCTAGAGTGTCATTTGTCTAGGGCTAGCTTTGGTAGAAACTACCAAAATATACTGAAAACAACCAGGGAAGATTGATAGTCCACAATATAGACAGGGGTGGGCAACTGTGGAAGACAACAGAAGAACTGTCCACATTAGCCCCCTAGCAGAACTTGAGGGACCACAGCTGCTCCTGCATCCCACCCCACCCTAATTTGCTCCTCTAGGGAGTATGGGGGCATTTTCAACATGCTTGAGTCTTCAAATAAAGGCCTCTCCTGGGCCTAAATTGGTCAAAGGGGCCAGTAAATGTGGTGGAAATTTTGGAGCATTTGGAGGAAAGAAGTGTAATTGATTTTATTTATTTATTTATTTATTTATTTATTTATTTATTGCATAAATTGTTTTAACCCCTCCTGGGATCAGGGGACCTCCAAATGTATGGAAATGCCATTCACACTCCCTAGAGTGCATTTGGAAGCATTCTGCAGCAAAAAATGATTTTGAAAAAAATATTTTTGAAACCCTGCCCCCGAGGGGCCTTAATGCAACAAAAAGAGCACTGGAGGGCTACATGCAGTCTGCAGGCCACACTTTATCCATCCCTGATGTAAACCGTGATCAGATATAATATAGGAGTTGCTATATTTCTCTATGTCAACATTAAACAAAAATATTCAATGTGCATTATGTAATAGTTTGCACATTCCTTTGGATTACACATTCCTTTGGATTACAAGGAGAACAAAAGCATGATCTTATAAGAATCTGTTAACATTAATTGATGGTGATGATTACACTTATGAGACAGCAACACTAAATAAGGGCAGATAAACTTGAAATGCTTCAAGGTTATCAGCAGCTATCAGTAATGCACCTATTTATTTTGCACCAAAGCCAGAGTGTGAGTCTACCTGGCACATAATTGACATTCTTTCTGTGAAGTAGAATGCCTTTAAAGAGACAGGACACAAACATATATTCCAAATATTATCAAGGACAGAAGTCTTTTACACAGGGCCCCACTCAGTGAGCCTTTTCCTCTGTTCCTACTTTTCTTTCTATCACACATTGAAAATGAATGTAAGACGCACCATACTGAATCAGAAAAAGGACTGTCTAGTCCAACTTTCCTTTCCCACTGTAGCCAATCAAAAAACTATGACAAGCCTATAAGCAGACAATATGTGCAATACTCTTCTGCTTATATTTCTAAGCAACTAATAATTCAACACAGTACACAGCCATCATGAATGATGCCTATTTACAGCATGATCCTCCATGTATACAGTATCCAGATAGCAGAGAATAGCTATTCAGTGACAAGAAGAAAATCAGGTTGAAAGCACAATCGTGGGGGGGAAATGATGATATTGTGTGCTGGTGGCCGCTGCTACTGGAAGCTACTTTGCAGTGACCACTGAATACACTTCATGTCCACCTTCTCACCAACAACCACCAACACTAAGGCACAGCAGAAGAGACTACATGTGGGGAAATATGAATTAATATTTAAGGCTTTAGGAGTTACTGGATATGGCACTACAGGATTGCTGATTTGTAGCTTTCACTAGTTTATTGTCAACTCTTCCTCCCCTCACCCAGTAACTACATGCTGCCAACTTATTTCTCATACTCATGCTGCCAACTTATTTTCTTCAGTTAGTCTCAAAGGTGCTACAAGATCTCACTACATAATGATTCTACAGACTAACATGGCTATATCTTTGAATTCTACCAGTAACTACTAGTTAGCCCTCTGTATCCATGGGTGTTCCATTTTGGACACCACCCCCATCCTTACAGATACCAAAAAATCACAGGATCTCAAGTCTCATCATTATCAATGGTTGTGCAAAGTTCACACAACCATGTTGGCGCTGTTGTGTGCATGTGCCACCACCATTGACAATAATGGGGTGTGGCCATCTGCTGATGTTCAGATTCATGGATGGCTAGCCAGCTGATGCTGAGGGCTGACTGTACTGCCTACACTCTTCTCCTTTCTCCCCTAGTCCTTATCTTTCTTGTCCTCTTTTCTCATTCCAGGGTAAGGGAGAATCCTATACCATGGACTAATTTTTAAAAATAGCCAGTGTGGGGCATGGATTAATGGGGGCAACTCATTAAAAGTCTGGGAAATATTTTTGCTTGACAAAGTTTATTTAGATGGGCTATAGTGACATTCAGACTAGACTACTCCCATGCCCCAAAATCAAATGCAAGGCCACCAGAAGGTGAAAACGATGGACAGGGGGATTCACAGGTGTAAATTGTCTCCCTCCTCTATTCTCAGTAGACATGGCACTGAAACATGCTATAATTCTCTGTGTTACTGTCCTTGGTTTCTGTGGTGCTCCTTCCTCTTGTTTGTAAGGTGTTTCCTCCATTACACAGTTACCTATAACATACTTTCACATTATGAATGATCAGACCTAACCCGAAATTCTTCAAAATCATGATACACAAACTTATGCTAAATCATCCTTTCAAGGCATTTATCTCTAATGTGCTCCACTGCAAATACTAAGCAATAGTTACATCAAGCTATTTAATGGAAAAAGGAATTCAATCATGGGAGCAGTACAAAGAGGGGTTGTATTCAATGGCCCATAAGGCCTCAACCAATCCTTTGATTCTGTGAAAGGGAGTCCACTCTTGTACAGCACAACCCTGGTCTCTAATCCTGATGTCCACCTTATGGCTCTCTACAGTCAGCCCTCAACTTACATGAATTTTTCATTTACAGATCTGATTACAGTGAGCCCTCCACATTTGCTGAAGGACCCCCATGAATGTGGAAAAGCTGCAAATAAAAAAACACTATTCTTTTTACCCAAAAGAACACTTATCTAGGAATCTCCAGGTCCTCCAGTGCAACATCTGCCAGAAGGTGATCATAGAATCATGCTGGATGACCTACAAATGCCTAGAGAAGTGTTTTCTCTAGGAACTTCTAGGTTCTTCAGCACAACTCAATGGTCAACTTCTGGCAGAGTTGAGCTGGAAGACCTGAGATTCTTGGAGTGAACCTATTAATCATAACCTCAAATAATCAAATCCACAAAAGTCAAAGCTGCAAATGTGGAGAGCCAACTGTATTTGCAAGTTGGTAGCTGTCTTCACCAGTGATCTACAAGCCTACACCCCTGCCGCCATCCAGGACAACTATTTGTTTTTGTTGTGTGCCTTCAAGTCATTTCCAACTCATGGCAACCCTGAGGCGACCCTATCATGGGATTTTTCTTGGCAAGATTTGTTTATAGAAAGTTTGTCATTGATTTCCCCTGAGGCTGGGTGCATGTGACTTACCCAGGGTCACCCAGTGGGTTTCCATGGCCAAGCTGGGAACTGAACTCTAGTCATCAGAGTGATAGTCCAATGCTCAAACCACTATGCCATGCTGACTCCCAGGACAAAAATACTGCTGCAAAAATCTCCTACAATGTCATCACCCTTTCCTCACACACCTCCATCTCCTCTCCTCATTTCCTGGTCCATACCTCAGCCCATATATCTCTTTCCAGCTTTGGCACCGCGATGCCTCTGCCACCCCCTATCTCCCCACTCCATCTCCACCTCCACTTCTCAAACATCTTCCTCCTACTTCCTGACTTGAAGCTGGCTACAGAATTCTTGTGTTGCCATTGCATTGCTTGCTTGCTTGCTTGCTTGCTTGCTTGCTCGCTCACTCACTGACCAGAATGGCCAGAGAGGCACAGAAAGGAACATGCACACAAAACAGAATGCAGATGCCCAGAGAGGAGCCCTGATGGCAGTGAGAGACTGCTACTGCGTCAAAGCTGCCTCCTGGGATTTCTTTGAAACAAAGCATTCCTGTCCCTCTCCTGGCTGGCCTTCTGAGCTAATCTACAATGGAAGGTCTCTCAGTCCTTCCATTGTAACCCAGCCATGCTTGCCTTCAGTGGTTCCCCCTTTTGCCAGCCTGGGTCCAAGGGAAGAACTCCATTCTTGCTGTTCATCCTGTCGGAGCCTCATTTGGAGTTAAAGCAGAAAGGAAAGGTAGATAAAAAGGGAGAAAGTAATGGAGGGAGGATTGGTGGTGGGCCTCCCTTTCAACCCCAAAGGGCCTTCCTTCTTGCTCCCCCTCCACACCACTCCTCAGACAGTGTCTTCTCCTCAGTGGCCTCATTTGTTTCCCAGATGGAGGGGAGAGTGCCTGCTCAGGTTCTGCTCAGGCGGCCAGTCAAGAGAAAGGCAAGTGTGTCTTAGATCTTCAAGTGAAATCTCAGGAATAGGCTGTGACCCAGTAGCACACACACCCCTGCCACCATCACTGAGGCTTCTCCCTGACCATCCACACTCTTTCATACAGGTGTTCCCTTCTGTGCCAGCAAGTAAATGAGTGATGCCACCCATGGAAAAGTTGCAACAACACAAGAACTCTGAGCCCACCTCCAGTTCAGGGAGGAGGAATAGGGCAGCTGAGAAGGGAAGGCAGCCTGGGAACAAGGTAGAAGCATTGTGGTGCCAAGTCAGGAAAGGAAGGAATGAGGTAAAGAATGAGCCAGGTAAAGAGACTGAGGAGAGGAAAAGGAACGTGAGTGTCCTAGCAGGTGGAGGCATTGGAGGTGTAGCAGAGGCAGCCTTGGAGCAAGACAAAGATTCTGTAGGATGTATGTTTGGGCTGGCTTAAAATATTCAGGTTGTTTCCCACTTTTGTGGGGATCCTGTGCCCCTAACCCCTGCAATAGTTGAGGGCGAACTGTATATCCAAATGTATTACCTTAGTCAGCCACCCCTACTACAGCCCTTGTATCCCACAGCTTCTCACAAGAAATTTAGGGTTATAATCCAAGGCAACCCAATCCCCAGGTGTAAGAATATTAATTTTCATATTTTATCTATATGGCTGGAGTCTCCTGTGGCTACTGTGACACAGCTTCACATCAACCAAGTAATCCCAAGACTATGTGACAAAACCAATTTTGTGGCAGAGGCAAGAATTACACCTATCTTGGTTTGCTTCCTACCACTCCCTCTCCAGTGTTTGTTCAGTACTTTACACCATACTGCCCTGTGAAGATGTGGTCACAAGCTTTTTATAACCAGTAAGACATGTTTCCAGCTCCACTCCTCTCCCCATGTCACATTCTGCAAATTCATCCACCAACAGTGAGGCTACTCCTCTTAACATGGGTAACTGGTATTTAAGCTGAGTAGTACTGACTATGCGGTGTTGTCAGGTCTATTTGTAACTATGAGCTAAAGCATCAAAGGGTGTGTCTGTTCAAAAAGCTACCTAAACAAGTATACCAGTAAATAGTCTTATTTAAGAAAAGGAGAACAATTCTCACAGATAGCAGTACATCTGTCCCAGTCATAAGCTAGAATCTTGTTGGGACACTTATTGTTGTGAGCCTTCAAGTCATTTCCAATTTATGGTGACCCTAAGGCAGACCAATAGGGTTCTTGTCAGGTTTCTTCAAAGAAGGTTTGCCATTGTCCTCCTCTGAGACTGAGGAAGTGTAACTTGCCCAAGGTCACCCAGTGGGTTTCCATGGCCAAGCCAGGATTCGAACCCTCATCTCCCAGTATCCTAAACCAACACCCAAACCATTACACCACACTGGCCCTCTTGGGATACTACTCCACTATAACAATATTACAAAAATGGTTATGCTTTCTCAGAGGCTGTGTAAGTGTGATCCTTATTTCAGGCACTCATTCTGCAAAGACATGCTCATTGTCATTTTTTTGTACTTGGTGAGTGAAGCGTTGAATGTCCATTGTGCAATGGGTATGTTCAAAGCCTCATTGTCCATGAGGCAATTAGTTGCACAATTGGCAGGTGGAACTGTTTTCACTATATATTTTCACTATTACACTATAGACTCTTGACTATAATTTTTAATTATCACATAAGAGACTTCTTCAGCAGAGCAATTGCAGTGCTGGGTAAGTAGGGAATGGAAAGAATATTCATAAATATTCAAATTTCAGATGAAAAATGACAGGAAACCTAAGTGTCAGAAATTTAGATGGGGAGAATCCTGCATGGATGAGAATCTTCACAGCTCAGGGCTTTTAAAAAAAATCATGTGGGTAATTAGAAAGAAGCATTTTTTGCCTATGAGCTTTATTTTCTGTGCAGAAAGCTAGCTTCCTATACAAATACACTTGTCCCTCCACATTCGCTGGGGTTAGGGGCACAAAATCCCCCATGAATGTGGAAAAACAGCAAAAAACAAAAACACCTCTCTAGCAATCTCTAGTTCCTCCAGTGCAACTGCCAGACATTGACCAAAGAATTGCGCTGGAGGAGCTACAAATGCCTAGTGGAGGGTTCTCTCTAGGAATCTCTAGGTCCTTCAGTGTGAATTTTGGTTAAAGTTTACCATAGAGTTGCACTGGAGGACCTAGATATTCCTAGATAGAACATATTAATAAAATACGTGAATAATCAAATCCACAAAAGTCAAAGCCACAAGTGTGGAGGGACGAGTGTACCTGTATTTTCTACACAGAAAACATCACCTATACACGTAAAATGCTGTTTTCTATACAAAGAACCCAAATGTGGATTTTTCACAGAATATATCCTAAGCAGTAAATAGTCCTCAAAAACTGCACAGTTCTGAAGGATGTTCTCACAATTTATGAAGATTTATATTCCTATTTTTAAGTAGGTCCAGCTGCCATTTTAAGTATCTTATAATACTATGTGAGAAGCATTGTAGGAAATGTAAATAGCAACTAGTCCCAACCTGTGATACTATATAAAGGAGAGCAAGCAAGATTCAACCTGTCAGTAGTGCCCCTGTTGAAGACCCAGCAGTTTTTCAAGGATGCCAGGTACCAGCCCTGCAGGGAGTAGTGGTTTCAAACCAAGGCATCCTGCATGGCAACTGTGTCAAGTATGATCCCAGCAGCTCCATTCAGAGGTTGGCAGATTTCTTGGCTTGTGTTCCTGTTCTCAGTCCTCATGGCAGAGGATAAGATAGTGACTAATAGATATTTAGCAGAGTCTTCATCATCAATGCTAGAGGGTCAGAATGGGCAAAAGGCAAGTTGATCCTATCATTAGGCAATGAGGCAACTGCCCTAGGCAGCAAATAAGGATTATAGTAGCAATTGCCCAGCTAATTTACCAGCTGTTTCCCTCTGCTAGAAGATAAGAGTTGTATAGACCTTGGGTTGTCATCTTATCCAACTAGTTGGGTTTAAAATAGATTCTAGGCATTCTTCCTATGCTCATTTGGACCATCAAATCTCTAGTTCTTCTGGAACTGTGTTATGAGCCAAAAGTGTTGTGCTATTGTTTTATGAGAAACAAACTTTCTACTGCCTTTAAGTGTTTAGACCATAAATGAAATTTCACAGCTTCACAGAGATTTAAACTACAGACTGTCCATCTCCTAATGCCCTGGGGTAAATATTCCAATTTGCTGAAAAATCCTTTTCAGAGATTTTTAATAGATCTGCCTGCAAAAAGTGATAAATTTCTTTTGGCAGGATTAACTTATCTTATACACAGTAAAGCCCTTTAAATCTTCTTCTCAGACATTTGTTCTAGAAAGTTAAATAACTTTTTTACCAAAGTAAATGTGTATATATAAGATTTATATATTTACATTTACTAGCAATCCTTCCCATTCTCTGAAGGGATGCAACCCATAGCACGGAAACAAAACAGCAACTATGGGGTGGGTATGGAAGTACAGATGGGGTCTAAATACCCAAAATACAGAGATTCAGTATGATCTTGAAGTTAAGCAGTGCCATCCTTGGATAGTACTTGGGTGTGAGACCACCAATGAGTATCAGGTGCTGTGGGCTATATTTCAAAGGAAAGAGTTGGCAAAACCACCTCTGAGTATTCCTCGCCTAAGAAAACCCTGAGAAAAATTAAAGGGCTCACCATAAGTCAACAGGTAATTTGAAGGCACATACACACACATGGAAGTACAGAATGGACTTATATCAAGGAGAACCTGAAGTAAACTATGAAAGGTGTGTGTTGGTCTGACACATTGAAATGATATTGGCTTACAAAGAGATTCTTCTCACACATTTATTGTAACGAACAATCAAATAGGACAAAAAAGTGAAACTTGGATTTTATTTTTGTTAAAATAAAATATTTAACTCATATCCTTGAAAGAAATCATACCTTGTTTTTTCCCCTGTGATTCCTGCTGTTTGCCCTCACTTTACTCTGCATTTTTTTTCCTGTGAATCAGATGACAGTGTGTTACTTGCAAGGCTTCCTATGGTATTTTCATAGATATGCAAGGTTTTGCCCTGAGGATTTTTTTAAAGAGCACATGCACGTGTGTCCACAGATCCTGATAGCAAAAAATGAAAAGATACCACTGGCGAGTTTTACGTCTTACAAATATTGTTGTTTTTAATCTGTACTGCATCAGCAATATACATGTCCACTCTACAGGGTTTCTGCCTCCCTGTTTACCCCATACAAAACCCCTGTAAGATAAGTTCAGCTGAGAGATATTACTGGTCCAAGGTCACCTTGTCTTGATGCAAGTTTAGCACTCTTTTAGACTATAATAGCTCTCTCAGATCTTAAAATATAGATGGCTGAAACATAGTAGGGGGAAATACAACAATTAATGTGCTTTTTGATATTATATGAAAACATACATAATGCTTTGCATATTATTTAAACTTTCATAAAATACAAATTAGGCTACCAAGATTTAGAGAACTGGAATATGGAATATGGCAAGATTTAGAGAACTGGAATATGGCAAACACACAATCATTTTGGGCCTCTGAAACTAAAGTGCTGCCTTAGGTTTGGTGAGGTATGATAGCCCACTGTCCAGTTGACTTTTGTTTTGGAATCAGAGTGGTTGCTATCTTGTCCTTCACTCCGGGCAGAAAAACAGATCAATTTTAAAAAAATTATAACAGCAACAGGAAATCCAAGCTAGAGAAATGAATTAAAAGAAAGAAATGCAGGATGACTTCCTTTTCTAAATACACATGCACCAGAAGAATTTAGAAGTGGATAACATTGTAAGATATTGATTCTCAGGGAACTCTTAATTCCATGGCACTGAGGACTGACCACTCATGCCAGTTCTTTTCCATATGCACTCTCTCTTTCCTGTGCTGGGTAATACATATGTATTTTAATAACTTTGTATTCATTATGTGGTGGCCAATTCAGCACTATTTCGGCAGTGTCACTAGCAGCTGCTACCGAGGATGGAGGGGGAGAGAAGAGAATCATGACATCATCCATCACAACATAGGGTATGGGAACAATCAAACATGGTCATATAAACCTAGAGCTCTGCCCCAGCCCTTACTTCTTCATACTTGCTTCACTCAGGCACCCACCCAGTTGTCAGTGCATGATCCAGTTACTTCAGGGCCATGGGGAATTTTTCTTGTTCTTGGTCCTCACGGGAGTTTTGGTGTTATGCCTACCTTGCACTTTAGGCATTATAGGATGACTGACTTGGATGGGGTTATTGGTTAATTCACAATCTAGTGTGCAGTTAACTGGCAGTCTAGTGTGTAGCATATAGAGATTGAGGAAATCAGTGAGCCTCCACAAGAATATTTTAGGTGACTTCAGCTTTGGGTTCAGTGTTCCAAAGGGGAAGAGACAACCTTAGAGATTGGTCTGGATCATCTCTTCCCTTTAAGTCTCAGGATTTGAGGAGGAGAATCCTTCACAGTAATGGCTGGTCAGGGGCAAGCCTGGCTAGGGTACTCACTGTAGGACAGTGGTTCCCAAACATTAGTCCTCCAGATGTTTTGAACTTTAGCTCCCAGAATTGCTGAATGCTGGCCAGGCTGGCTAGGGCTTCTGGGAGTTGAAGTCCAAAACAACAGGAGGACCAAAGTTTGGGAATTGCTGCTCTAGGACATGACCAAGGAAGAGATAAACTATACACCTGTTGCTCCATCCTACTGTTGGGTTTGTTACCCTACTATGAAACCCTTGCAAATAGTTAAAGTAGTCCTGTGTTAGCTAAATACCTTCAGAATGAGTGGCCAATATAAATAGTTACTCTTTTTTAAAAGTCTCAAATGTAAAACAAAAGAGCACGATGGAAACATCAGCTTTATAATAGCATTTTATTCAGAATAAAGAAGTCTCCATGATTAAGGGAACACAGAGGAATATTTCATAAGGAAGACACCACATAATACTAACTTAAACAAAAACATGAGAGAGTCTCATCTTTTAGGATTAACAATTTTCACAAAGTTGGCGTGTATCATTTTACTTTTAAAATTGAAACACAAAAGGTATCTCCAAGGATTCAATAGGAAAAAGTTTCAACATTTGTTTGAATAAGCAATACAAGTTACAGCATAACTTGTCTAGGGGGGATGCAGACCAGCTTAAAGGGTCAGCGTTTGGGGTGGGGGAAACCACATGCCGGTCACCCTGACTCCACCCCCATGCCACACATGGCACAGCGCATGGCATCAGGGCTTCCTCTTGGTGCAAAAAGGTGCAAAAGAGCCATGGTGGTGGCTCTTAGGGCGGCCTTTTGCAGCTCTTTTGGGGGTGGCAAAAAGGAGGATTGGGGCTGTGGCACATGGTTGCCGCAGCCACGATCCATCACTCCCAGGGGCAGCTCTGTGCTGCCCCTTTTGGGCCGTTTGCATCAGCCCTCAATAAGCACACTTCTGCTTAGAAAGGTGGTGGTACAGTATAGGGAAAAGCTAGTGACACAAATAAACAGCAGAACCTCTTGGGATATTTGAAAAGTTCAGAGTGCAGCTGATCAAAAGGTTTTTGGAGCTAACAAAGGTGTAGTTATTTATAGCTATCAAATCAAACATATTAAATACTTACTAGCACTCTGAACTCAACATTCAGTGATAACTATAGACATAGGACAGACCAGTAAAGTATGTTTACTTGGTTCATTGCTGCCCATTCTTGAGGAAATGAAACAAGGGTGTGCCCCACATTTACGATATCAACAATGAATATGTGAGCCGACTGAAAGAAGCAGGTATTGCCAATCCTTCTTATATGACCTTCAGCTACAGGTGACAATAAAGTTTTAAAAACTGGTGTCAGAATAGTCATAAGATCAAAATGATTTCATGTGTCCACACCTGCAGAGTCTATGTAGTATACTACTATTTTCTTTCTTCAGTAAAAACACAGAGAGAGAGAAAGAGAGAGAGGAACAACACACTCAAAATCAAGTTGCTTGCACAATAGGCTCTTGTTCTTAAACCACAAGATCAGTTCAGGTACTACATTCCATAAGACATTTATGGAAGCATCATAAATATGACTCACTATTGCAAGTGAAATTAGATACTACTTAAGCTCTCACAGTTTGTTGCTTAACTCACAAATTTAGGGAAGATGATTTTAATTTTGGAAAATGAAAGCTTAGTCTAAAGCCATTCACCCTTCTATAAATATTAACTGACCTTGAATAAGTTCTTAAAGAACAGCTAAAATACAGCTGATAAGGGTAGAAAGTCTCCTCTTTCCCTGTTTTCACTTCGACAGTTACCATTTTGTTTATTTAATTTTAACAATCATATCCCATCCTTCCTGCAAGGAGGTAAGGATGTCACATATGGGTCTCCCATCCCCGTGTTATCTTTGCAACCATAGGTTAGCCTCGGGCTCATGACTGGCTGAAGGTCACCAAAGAAGCTTCATGGGCAAGTAGAGATTTCATTCTAGTTTTTTCCCAGTCTTAGACAGAAAATAATTATTAAATCACACTATGTCTCAGTTTCTACTAAAGCTAATGTTATAAATAAATCAGGTTATCTTGTTGTTATTATGTGCCTTCAAGTAGTTTCTGAATTATGGCAACCATATCATGGGTTTTTCTGGTGCTGATAGTGTGTGGCTTGCCCAAGGTCACACAGTGACCAACAATATATTATTTGCAATAGTTCTTTCATAGAATACTGAGGAAGTTAAGATGTACAATGAAGACTTGTTCCAATAAGCGTGGTTTCTTGCACATCCTAAACAAATATTTTTAAGGTGGACTTGCATAACTTCTGAAACATCAAAAAGATTACAGCCACAACAGCTTTTTAACCCTACCGCTTTTGCTTGCTTTCTGCAAAAAAACAAAAACAAATAACAAAAACGGAGGGCTATAACACACTTGTCAAGCCATAATCCATGCAGAATATTGTACAGGCCTGTTCCATTATCACCCCTAACAGTATATTTTCTAACAATGTGGGTCATTTTACTTTTAAAGTAAACTCTTTATCATACAGGCCTGCAAAACTGAGGGTCATAAAAACTTTTTCTTAAAATGTATGCTGGTTTTTATAGGAATTTGGCATTCTAAATCCAAACTGACCTCAGATCTGCTCTATCATGGATAATTTTTCATAACTTGCTTTGACATTTCTACGTTGTAATATATATCTTGAATGAAATCATCCTGCAAAGAATTATCCTCCAAAGAGCAGGAAAGTTGTTAAAGTCTTCTAATAGACTTTCAAAACACCTTAATTCACTATTATGAAACACAAAAATCTGTTCAAAAACACTAAAAGAAATCATACTGGAACATCAGCATCAACACTTAATCAAAGTTGAGTTACAAATGAATTGATTAAAAATGTTGAATTTGTGAAAGATCTGTATGGGTGATGACATTTTTATTGCATTCTTCGAATTCAGCACCCCAAAAACACTAAAAAAATATATCAAAAACAGCTAGGACGTTGGGAAAAAATCATTACAGCCTAGGGTATTAATAAAGTTGGGAGACCTTTGAGATCCACTATTTAATTCATGCATGTCACCAAAAACTGCTAGTAACTGTGCAGTATAGATCAACTGAATCAATCACACAGATGTGGTTGTTTGCGATCTTTAGAAAAGCAAAATGTTGGCTACTGACGTAGTAGATGCTGTGAACATGGATTGTGCCCCAAGACACTAAGAATACACCACTGCTTCCTCCATAGCAGCATTTTATGTCCCTTCAGGAAGAGGCTACTATGAATTGTCACTTAATTCATTGTATTTTGCAAACATTATTGTCTTCCCTCAATCTCAAGCTGCAAAATGTAGCTATGCTGTTAAAACTATACATCACTCAATAATTCCCTAGAAAGTGAAATCAATCGCCCAGTTTTTAAAGATGTATTAAAACTAATAACTGAATATTTATGTCCCATACACCCAGAGATCTTCTTTTATGAGGCAATTATATACATAAAATAAAACAATGTAATAAAAAAGTAGGAAAATTATTTGGGCAGCTGGATACTAAAAGCACACTCCTTATATTTTATATTATTTATTAGATTTATATTATTGTATTTTTTATGTTTTTTTAAATAAATTTTTTTTAAAAAAGCACACTCCTTTGTTTGTATTCCTCAGCTGCCAAAACACATCAGAAAAATAATCAGAGAAAGGGGGGTTGCAGACTGCCAGAAATAGTGCAAATTGAGTCCACTTTTAGGGTTAGGGAATCATGGGAACAGTATTTTATTGTTGCATCAGTTCTCTGACAGAGAAGGCTCAATGTCTCAGAAAAAAACCAATTCCCATGATTCCCTAGCACTAACCCTAACCCTAAAAGTGGACTAAATTTGCACTATTTATGGCAGTCTGCAACCCCCCAGTCTCTGTCATACTTTCACCAGCAGCTTGACCACTGACACTTAGCAATTTCTACATGCAAAAAAAAGACAACCCTCCAATCAGTATCTTTTACAGATACATATCTGCACAATCCCAGCTACTCAGTATCAGATTACAAGCATGCACAATTCCCTTCACTTAACTGATAAGAAACAGATTTCCTCTCGCATTCCATGTTAAAAATATTTTCAACCGAACCTTTGTATATTCAATCAAATTTTTCCAGCTACTGCAAACTGAAGAGCAGCCTTTCTTTCCCAAGAGATATAATAAAGGAAAATTCATAAAAAAATCAAGTACTTCTGTTAAAACCTAAACATCTTTATTTCTTAAAAATGCCTTCTGCCTGCTTTTCTTATTACAGCAGCAGGCTTGTGTTGTGGATTCATAATTCTGAATACATGCCAAAAGAGCTATTTCTCAGTTACCAATGAAAGCACTGATCCAAAACCTAGAGGTCCCTTTTAAAGCAACAAGCAAGGCTTCTTCTCTTGGTGTGACCAGGAAGGATCCCCTTCGGCTGACTTATAAAGACTTGCCCTTGACTTACATGCACAAGGAAGAGCCATAAGCTTTTCCGTAAGCCCTTTGCAGCCCAAAGTTGTCAGGAAGAGTCAAATCAGGAAAGATAGTGGAGAAAGGGAAAATAGAAAGGCAGGACCGCACAAGCTTCAGTGATTTGCACTTAAATCCAGGAACATTCCTCACCCTCCTGAGTAAACAATCCAGTTAGAGTTTAACTCACCTATATGAAGAAATGAAAACAGTTCCAAGTACTCTGCTGTGTAGTAAAACAGCCAACATATACCACCTTTCCTGTGCTCTTCTTGACCTCCCACTGACTTACCTAGACAGGTAAATTCCTCCTCTATCTGTCTTCACTCCACCCTTCTGCTGGCTCCCAACCAATCACACGTCTTTTCCTAAACTCCAGCTGTTCTCCAAAGGAGGGGGAGGCGAGATGAAGGAGCTCTTGACCAACCATGTGGCCTTTTCCCACTTTTAGCCTCTGACAGTCAGGCACAGAGCAAAACAGGTAAACTTGACTTTGAACATACACTGACACACCCTTCCATAGGTGCATTACTTAACATGAAATGTTTTTGAAGTTAAAATGAGATACCACCCTCTTAAGCAGGAAAGAGAGAAGAGATGACGAATACAGCAGTGCAGCTTTAAAGCTGTTAGGCAGGTTGGTTGTACATTTCCTTTAGCCAATGGGGCTTGCGACCAAGAAAGGGTACATAGAACTGGTTCCCACAGACGTACATTTCCAATCTATTAGAATTTATTGTATGTTCCTAGAGCTTTTTCAGACTGCTGTTACCTGGCTGCTGCAATACTACACCCACCGTATGATAGGGTGGCACCTTACACTGGTGCCACAATACTCATTGGTAAGTGGCATGCTTGCTCTAGATCAGTAATATTTAAATGTCATGCCCTCAGAAAACTTTTTCTGCAGCAATCCACATGTACAGTGTAGAAGGTGCTAGGGCATGTTCTAGCATGCACACTAAGCACTGCTTGTATATCCTGCTGCAACTATCCCAGTTTGGCAGGGAAAGGCCTGATTAATCCTCTGCCATCCCATTTAAAATGTCCTGGTTTATCTCTCCTCCTTCCACTTTCCCCTTTTGTCCTCTGCTTAGTTCAAAGGGATGCAGTGGCTCAAGTGGTTAAGTTGCTGACTTTGTTGATTGCAAGAATGGCAGGTTTGCAATTCAAGGCTCAAATGCTGCATGATGGGGTGTGCTCCTGTCACTAGTCCCAGCTTCTGCCAACCTAGCACTTCGAAAGCATGCAAATGCAAGTACATAGGTACCACTTTGGTGACAAGGTAACAGCGTTTGGTGCAATCATGCTGGCCACATGATCACAGAGTATTCTCTGAAAACGCTGGCTCTTTGGCTTAGGAACAGAGATGAGCACCACCCCCTCAGACACGATTTGATAACCTTGTCAATGGGGAATACTTTTACCTTTACTTTTTAGTTCAATTGCTGCAAATTCAGTTCAAAGCAATAAAAGTAGTTTTACTCAGGTTAGGGAAAGAGGAGAGGGTAGAAATTTGCTCTTCCCAGTAGGCTCGGGAAAAAGTAAACTATTGCAGCCTCTCCTTGTGTGTTCTTCCTCATTTAACACTTTTGACATCCTGACCACACTCTGATGTTACCTGGCCACATGTACCAGTTTCCATCTATAAAATGTTCGGATATGAGCCTAAATACCCTAAAGGCAACAAATCCTTTCTTATCTTGGAAGCTATGCAGGGTCAGTCCTGGTTATTATTTGGATGGGAGATCACCAATGAATACCAGGTGCTGTAGGTTATATTTCAGAAAGGAAAGAACTGGCAAAACCACCGCTGAGTATTCTTTGATTAAGAAAACCCTTATGCAATTAATGTGGTTGCCATAAGTTGACAGGGGACTAGACAGACAGACAGACACACGATTGTAAATGTTCCTTTTCTGGAATTTTTATTGTTGTTAACTGCCCTCGAGTTGATCCTGACCCATGGTGACCCAGTGGATGAGACATCTCCAAGACTCCCTGTCCTTCACTGCCCTGCTTAGTTCCTGCAAACCCATGCATGTGGCCTCCCGATTGGGTCCAACCATTTGGTATGAGATCTTCCTCTTTTTCTATTTCCCTCCACCTTTCCTAGCATTGTTTTTTCCAATGAGTCACGCTTTTTCATGGTATGACAAAAATACAACAGCCTCAGTTTTGTCATCTTGGCTTCCTGGGAGATTTCTGGTTTTTA
This sequence comes from Phrynosoma platyrhinos, assembly GCA_020142125.1. Classification (NCBI taxonomy): domain Eukaryota; kingdom Metazoa; phylum Chordata; class Lepidosauria; order Squamata; family Phrynosomatidae; genus Phrynosoma; species Phrynosoma platyrhinos. The sequence continues at coordinate 218,957,916 of CM034706.1, forward strand.
TCTAGGACCCATTTATTTGTCTTTTTGGCTGTCCACGGGATCCTCAGCAC
>CM034706.1:218960164-218979586 GCA_020142125.1 Phrynosoma platyrhinos
TCTCAACTCCATATCCTGTCCTGAAGCCGGTTTGAAATGGATCAAGATCAGTAGAGGAGACTGGAGGGGGAGAACCAAAATGAAACGCATGGAGGCTCCCTAAAGTTACAGTGCTATATTCAGCTAGAAATAAGATCCATTTAATTTAGTGAAACTTATTTCTGAAAATATATGTATAAAAGTCAAGGAAACAAAACTTTTAAACTTAAAATAAAAGGCTGTGATTAGCTACAATGCAGTTCCATAGTCTATCAGCCATAATATTTAATAAAAGCTCACCCCATTGAGTGATAAAATGTAGTCTTTCCTGTGAAATCCCGGTCAAATTTGGTTAGCAGGAATTATAATATTGGATTGCAGGGGGAGACCTTTCAGTGTACTGCAGTAATTAAAGTTTTTTAGAGCAGCCACCTTTAGTCCCAATCTACAAGATGGAACTCTAAACGCTGTCTATATTTACCTTCTTGGTTCCCTTCTTCTTTTACTCTAGATCAATCCATCTGTTGCTTCCTCCGCATCCCAAACACTACTAAACAAAGAAAATATTTAAAATGGCAGTACAATGGTGCAACCCATGTTCAGTTCTAATCTATGTCAGTTGAAAGGCTCATTGCAACTGAAGAACAATGGATTCATGAAACAAGGCAGTTCTTTCTGATGAATCCAACTTGATATTGCCAAGCTACTTCAGAGAAGCAAGCTGCCAATATTTTCAGGTACAGCTGTTCCTTTCTTTTCCCTTCTCAGACATTTCATGAGTGTTAGCAGGCACCACCTTAATCTGGCATGTTGCTCTTCTGCATACTTTGTTGCTGACACCTCAGAAGAGAATTTCATAGTGTTGACTCCAATGCGTTCCAACCTATTAATTAGTTCCTTCTATAATGTGGCTTGGAGTATATTAGTTCATCACAGATTATCATCCTGGACAATTAATATCAGTTTCTTTGGAGATCAATAACAGTCCAGATGTTGATGTTCATTCTTTGTTCTTCTTTTTCAATAAAACAAACAAATTGATTTGTTACCCCTAGAGATTTACAACATTTCAACTATTGTGAACAAGATTAACCACACAATACTCTTTTGCTTCCTTCTATTTACTATTTAGCACTTTTTTCACATTGTGTATTAGAATTAATGTGCTATAGCCAAATACACTATTTTAAAAAATAATTAGAGAATTGGTGAAAACTTTGTAGCAATTTTATTTAACAGATTAAGAAAATTTGCAACTGAACAGAATCAAGGAAAAATGACATAGATTACTGAAGTCATTACCCCTTTCCCTATCAAACTGCATTCTCCAGTCAGTTTTCAAAATTATAAGAGATTTTAAATATAAATTGAACAAGAATAAATAGGGAGAAGATTGTGCATTTATTTTGGCATGCTGATGTGTGGATTCATGCTGATCCCAGTGTATATGCACATTAGGTACAATTATGACAAACAAGGTGATCCAAGTTGTACTGAATTATCTTTGACCAATCCTTTTTTAGCTCTTTCTATAATTCATCATTTTAATGATTTTAATTATTTTATAGACTAACATCCCTTTGCATACTCATTATTTTAAGTCTGAAAGCTCATCCACCCAGTCTTCAATTATATACATGCAGAATTCTACACATTAAAAGGTCTTTCAATTATACATTCAAATTTTCCAAATTTGTCAGATGAAACGTGCAAGCAACAGTAAGTTGCACATCACAGGGCAGTTCCTCAGACCCTATTTTCTTTGGCCCACCAATAGTGTTACCAGTTTGGGATCAACCTGGGTCCTCAGATATTCAGGTCAAAACCTTGAGACCTATAGACAGCCCCTGATGGTGTCATTAAACATTATACTTTAAGTACCAACCTCAGTTGCTCAGTTTGTCATTCAAATGTGCAGAGAGAGAAAGAGAGAACATTTCCAACATGTCTGGAAATTAAGACAGAAATTTTAGCTAAAGGAACTGTTCCCAGATGAAGGTAAAATGAGATTCCTTCTCACTTACCTAGGGAGACAGGATAAGGAACATTTGATCTAGTTTACTTGCTTCTAGCCAGAAGGTGGATCAAAACAGAGCAGAGGGTGAACAACTGGGTGGGAAGGAGAAAGGTAGACACATAGACCCCTGGCGAATCTTTTCAAGTTGCAGCAGGAAATCTATGAAGCTTTGCAAAATTGTAGCAAGGTGCAGCTCTACTAGCACCACCCACCAACACCTTCATGGCTGCACAGCTTTGTTCTTTTAGTCAAGGCCTGAGTGTCCTCTAACTTTATTTTCAGAACAACACTAGATGTGTCATCTGTGAAGCTGGTTTTACTTTCTACTAAACAGCTGCTTCACTTGATTTAATTTCTTTATTTAATCCAGTGCTTCCTTGTACAGAGGTAGGGAATCATCTATAAGGAACTTGGCCTGCTTAAGACCCACTGTAATAATCTTTGTCATCAAGGAAGCAACGGATGTTCTGGCTACTAACACAACTAGCTGCTTTTAAAAGGACTGAGATTTTAGACCCTTTAAAATATTAATTTCAGAAGTACAGCATGTATAACCGGTTCTTCTTCTGCTGAAACCAACTGGCTTTAATAAACTGTTTCCTTCTTTAATAAGCTACACATTTTCTCAGCCCTTCCTTTGTATTGCCAAAGTCACTGAGACAACTGCAAATGTTGATGGGGACAGCTAATGTCATTACTTGTTAAACAGAACATTTTTCAAGCAGTGTGCCAAGAAATAAGCATTAATGCATACCCTCCAACTGTCCTGATTTGGAAGAGGAAGTCCCAGTTAGTCTTATTTTTGCAGATGCTTTTAAAATGTGTTATTTTCTCCTTCGCCCACCTTCCCCTTTTGTCCTTGGCTTACCTCAGCTACTGCAAAATGAGTTCAAAGAGCAAAATGAGTTTGCACTCAATTAATTTAGCAAGGGGGAGGAAAGAAGAGGCCAAAATTGTGTCCTTCCCAGTAGACTCAGGCAAAAGCAAAAACTTCTGCCACCTCTCCTAGCTTATATGTTCTCCCTCATTAAAAACACTTACCATTTTGATCATGTAATGTTGTTGCTTGGCCACACATCCCAGATTTAACCCATGAAATGTTGGAGAGTATATTAACATGTAGAAATTTCCCTAATTTTTCTTTTCAGTTTGCATTCCCATGTAGCTTTCCTTTCCAAATCAATGTAGTGCTCTAAACTGGCACATAAATGTCATCTTTGCAAATGCCTAACATTCCATTTTCTTAATAATTAACCAAAAGGGACCTTGATTAAAGGAGAAAGTCACAATTATTCCAGCTCCATCAATACACTACTGTATGAAATAGATAGCATGCTAGCCACACTACACACATTCACCCGAAAGTTAAGCAACTTTGAACTCAGTAAGACTTACTGCTGAGTAGAAATGTGTATGTGTATAATGTATGGGTAGTAAAAAGAACACGTGCTCAAAATGTCTGCCTGGTGGAGAAGATCCTCTTACAACAGTTAAGAGAACTATGTTATTAAACAGGCACCTTTACCATATTTCTCACTGCAATAGCATTTAATGTTTGTACAACCTCTTATACATGCTATCAAGTGGACACTGCATTGCAAGATCTCCAACAATGTCTGAAAGATAACTTCAAAAACAAAACAAAAAAAACCTAACCTAATCACCAATGCAGATGATAATGGATTTATTAATATATATACATTTACTTGTTTTCTCACTTAGGTTTACAGTGGATGTTGTTAGTAATTGTTTAATTGTCTTTGTTTAAACTGACTTTTATTATTTTGCTTATTGTTTTAACTTAGATTGTACGCCTCTGGCAGGTTTTATTTGTTTATTTGTTTTATTCTTGATTGTCTTTTGTACAGCGCTGAGTACACTGACAGCGCTCTAGAAATAAACTTTAATAATTAATAATAATAATATTAAAACTGATATGAAAGAAAAACCATTTTAAAAGAAAAAAAATATTAAACATGTTCATAACAATTTAGATTTGCTTCAGATAACAGCACTGGCCAATCACGAACCATGTTTAGTCTTGCAAGCTCTTTCTCCTCTTTTTCTTTGTGTGTGTTCCTTTCCTTCCCTGGTCAGAATTATGCCTGAACTGAAGTGAGCATACCCTTCAACATTTCATGGACATGTGTAGCTAAGTAATTTGCCATCAAGATGGCAATTTTTAAAAATAATACATAAGCTAGGAGAGGTTGCAGTAATTTGCTTTTGACTCAGCCCACTGCTAAAGGCAAACCATTTTTGGACTTGGATCTAATTTTGGAGCAACTGAACTAAGCAGAGGAGAAACAGTGAAAGGAAGAGAAACTGAAACATATCAAAAATAGCTGGAATGATAGGACAACAGAGGGTTCGTCAGTATTCCTACAAAATCAAGGCAGTTGGAGCATGTGTGTGCAAATAATCCTGGGAAAAGTGTTCATGTCCTCACCAAACCATACTGATTAGTAGCCAGAGCAAAATCTGAAGTGGACTTTATTTTTACATTAAGATCCCACAGTCTATTGAAACTGAAGTTCAAGTACATATATAACCAACGTGTAAGTATAAAATTATCCTATTTACCTCTACCCTCATTCTCTTAGTTCTCTTCTGTTCTATTCTATTCTCCCTTCCCCTCCCAGCAACAAATTTTATTTTTTCCAAGAAGCTTATTTCCTGGGAACTCAAGGTGGCAAACAAAGACAACATTTAAAACAGCCTTTAAAACCATGCAAATACCCAGCAGAGTTATAAAACAATAATTAAACTTATGGGATAACACATACCCAAGGGTATAAAAACTTCAAACCAACTGCTTTGTAAACATTTAAATCTGCAGTCAGGGCCTGGCAAATCTCAGCTGGCAAACTGGGCACAAGCACCAGGATAAATCTCTAGACCTTGGGGCTGCAAGCCTAACTTCCTGAGACAAGGGGATCTGATATAGAGCCCCCAGTTATGTGCTACTGAGCCAGAGCTCTTTGTAAATCAACAAGCATGTAAGTGGTGCTTTAATACAAATTTAAGGTTTCTTGCCAGATCCCTCAGCTATCCCCCTTTTAACCTTGAAAACATGGTTACAAGTATTTAAAATCTACATGGGCATAGCTAATGTTATCCTGAGATTATATGATACAGGTTACGATAAAAGTATTTTTAATAATGATGATGATGATGATGTATCCAATTTCTGAAAGAGTTCTTTTTTCAGAGCACCTAAAATCTGAAAGCATTAGTAACATGCATCCTAAAAGGAATTTAGGAGCAAATTTGCCAGAAAACTCTTTTGGGTAAGTTTCAGTTGACAAAATTCAAAGCAATAGAAGATTGCAGCTGAGTTGTAGAAAAATACCAATCCATGATAGTCTGCAAATATAAAGCCTAATACAGTGGGACCTTGTTATCTGTTGGAGTTTGGTTCCATGATCCCCCATGGATAACAAAATGCTCAAGTCTCATTAAATATAATGGGAGAGCAAAATGGTGCCTTAAAATGGAAAATCAAGGCTTGCTGTTTGGAATTTATACTTTTTTGGAATATTTTCAAGCCATGGATGCTTGAATCCGTGGATAAAAATATATATAACTGTGAATAAGGAGGGCCAACTGTATTATTTGAAGCATAGGCATCAAACATCAAGTGAGCCATGTGGCAACATGCAAGCTTTAAAACAATTCCTCAAACTCTGAAAAATATTTAACACTGTTGACTTTAACTGCACCTCTTTTGATTTTTAAATATAAAAAGCTACATGCAACACCCCCTACTGTTAATTATTATGCATATTAAGTTTACATATTCAAGGGATATTGGCTATGCCACAAAATACAAAACAGCCAAAATTCACAATAAGTGTATTGCTGTTTTGTAGATTGTAGATTTTTGTAACATTCAGGTTGTTAACCACACTATTCAGTAACAATTTGTCTCTGCAAAACATAAGGCTTAAAATCTAAATTTTGTTAACTAATCAATAATAGTAATAAAATGCCTATTAATTTACAGGTAGTTTTGTACCTGAAGTGTAAACATAATTTGAATTAACCAAGTCTATGGAAATATTAAATGCAACATTAGAAGCTGAATAGTTGGGATTTTACTGTTTGTTTTTAAATTCAGTATCACTACATTTCACAGTATTAACTTCATTACCCAGATGGGTTCAACAATTAATTCTGCTCTTACCAAGTTTCTTCAAAATATTTATCAGCATGCTTTCCCAAAGTAACAAACGTTGGCCTAAATCCTTTTAGGCCAGGGGTAGGCAACCTTTTTGAGCCGGGGGCCGGGTTGCTGTCCCTCAGACAATTGGGGGGCCGAAGTACCAAAAATAAATAAATAATTTTTAAAAAAAAAATTAAAAATTTTAAAAATATGCATGCACACTCTCTCACCCCCAGAAAAGCCATGGCAAAATCCCTGTGGAGATTTTGCCAAGAAAACCCCAAGAACAAGTAATAACAACAATAATCAATATCATCATGGCGGGCAGCGGTGGCAGCGGCAGGACCGGCCTGGGGCTGGTCCAAAGGTCTCTGGGGGCCACATCTGGCCCCCGGGCCTTAGGTTGCCTACCCCTGTTTTAGGCTTTGAGTAGAATAATCAATTTAATCTACATTTTGATTCACCATTCAATAACTGATTGAATGGGTCTACTCTAGTTGGGACTAACCAACAGGTTGCCCACCAGTATTGACATAGTGTTTTACAGCTTCCTAATTCTCCAAGCAGCAGCTGGGATTCATGATCCTATTGCTAGGTATTTCCAGGATACATTGGCAGCAATACTGACCAAAAACATTGAATAAAACTTCATCTTTGGAGTCCATTTGGGGGCAAGGGAAAGGAAAGCTGGAAGGAGAAGCAAGCTGGCAAGAGACTCTTTGCCCTTTCTCTGTTGAAGTTATTTTGTTTTTAATAGCCAACTTCAAATTATGTCAACCCTATCATACATTTTTCTTGGCAAGGTTTCTTCAGGTTTGCCCTTGCCTTCCTCTCAGGCTGAGTGCCAAGGTCAACTCAGAGGGTTTCCATGACTGAGTGGAGAATCAAACCTAGAACTAGCAACTATCTAGTTATTTGCATTTAATGTTATCCAAATTCTCACAGAATAAAAATGTATTTTCATCTACAATGTCATCCAGGTGCTTGCATTTTAGTACAAGTTCCAGAAGCATAGGTTGGCTGGGTTCATATGCTAGGTTCAGTTCCTGGAACAATCACAAGTAAACACAGTTTACTATCATTCTGGCAACAGTGAGGGATCTTTCTAAAGTATACCAAGTTTAGTCTCATTTGGAGGATTACTGGACTATGTCATGCTGTAATCTATCACATGGAATGTTATAGGCAATAAAGTTAAAGAAACTACCTTGTGGAAAAGTGCAGAACTTTCCTTCTTCCTACCCCCCTACCCCCCCCCCCAAAAAAAAAGATCTGTAGCATGCGAGTCTTGAACAAGGTGGGATGAGGCATTTAGGGCTCCTACAACAGAGGGAATAAAAATATCTTCCATTAACTTTAAATTATTATGGGATGCTTTACTTTCCTCTGCTCTTTTCCAGTCGAATGAGAAATGCCAGCAAGATGTGGACTTCCCTTTTTGTCCCAAGACTCTAAAAAAACAGTACCTCCATAGATTGTTTAAAAATACTGTAAAACATGACAGCCATCCATGTAATGCTTATTGTGTCAGTATGCCACAGTAGACAATACCTGTCTAGATGAGTTGGTATAAGGCACCTTTATATGTTCATTAAACTGAACTTATACAGAAAAAAAAATGAAGTGCCCAGTCATAACTAGAAGAAATAACTACAGTGGCAAGAATAATTCTCAGTAGGTATTGTACTAGCTTCTCCAACCTATGCACATATTTAAATATAAATGTTTATTAAAGACAGAAAGTAGAAGTACAAGTGAGCATGATGTTGAATATGCATGCAGAACTACAATTTATTGCTGGTATAATTACTTTAAGCTTATGGGTACATATTCAACAGAACATAATTTACTAGCATGAAGTAGCAAGTGCAACCAGAAGATAATGAAGTATTGAACTAGTTATTTTTTAAAATGCTGTATGGCCTTAAATAAAATCATAATGCACTTACTGCACCATTTAGCTTCTAGCAAAACACACAAAATGTGTACACTTCAATAGAAAGGCTTTTAAGTGCTGTTATTTGACACACTCATATCATACAAGCGTGCAAAAGGCCTCATGCCTAAGAGTATTGGGGGTTGCAGACTGCCAGAAATAGTGCAAATTGAGTCCACTTTTAGGGTTAGGGTTAGTGCTAGCGAATCATGGGAATTGTTTTTTTTTTTTTCTGAGACAGTGAGCCTTCTCTGTCAGAGAGCTCTGGTACCACAATAAAATACAGTCCCCATGATTCCCTAGCACTAACCCTAACCCTAAAAGTAGACTCAATTTGCACTATTTCTGGCAGTCTGCAACCCCCATATGTTACATTCCTTCACACTTTTATATGTTAATGCTGGTGATAGCGGTCAGATCTGCAAATCTCAAAATGATTTTTTATATGTAATCCTATTAGGCAACAGTACAGATGTATATTCCTTCAGAATTTAAGTACTGAATATTCACACCACACTCCCTTATCAAAATCAACTGAAATGCTTAGAGATAGCTGTAACATTAAGGATATTAATGTCAAACAGCAGCTGCAACACAGAGAAAATGGCACTGGAACAAAGTCTGGAATGTGGAATATATTTACTTGTTCCTTTAACTCAGTGCTTCTCCATTATTTTCTGTCATGCCCCCCCCCCCAGGAAAGAAGAAAACATTTCACGCCCCCCCCCGTGCAACTGTAAATAGTCACATGGGTGGGTTTGACCAATCAGGATAGAGCACGTCGGGCTGCTACTAGGGCTGCGCTGGGACAATCTCCCTCTCTCCAGCCGTAACGGGCTCCCCTTTACGGAGCCTCGCGCCCCCCCTGGGGGCCCCGCCCCACTATTTGAGAACCGTTGCTTTAAATGAACAGGGCAAAAAACCAAAACACTGTTTCCCATCCAGGATACATTATATTGTAATATTAAATATGAATCTGACAAATGCAAAATTTCTTAACTTTTAGCATGCAACCGGAACCAAGAACAATTAAGTGATTTCTAAAGGGTCTAATGTTTTGTCCATTAAAATTTATATATGTTTAAAAAGAAAGGACACACCTAATATTTTCCAATACTTCCTCTCACCAAGAGTGCACTACTCAATCTGAGAGAAGTTTCTTGTTTCATACAAGATGGCACCCATATGCATTGAAGATTTTACATCTGTGAGAAGCATGCCACTAGCTTTAAATAATGCATTTTTACCAAACAAATACAAAGGTATCTTAAACATTCAATTGATACAATAATTATATTTATTTTTAGATATTGATTCAAGACTGTGACCTAGGGTCCAGATCAGTGGTGGCGAACCTATGGCATGTGTGCCAGAGGGGGCACTTGGAGCCCTCCCTGTGAGCACACGCACCATTGCCCGAGCAGTTTGGCTTGCACTAACATGTTGATCTTCATATTTTTCCCTGTGTGCCTGATGAAGAAGCCAGTGTGACTTCGAAAGCTCGCAACATACTATATCCACAGCATTCCCATCATCTACCAAGCTGGTATTTATATAAAAAAAAAAGAGATCAGATTTGTCTGGCATGACCTGTTTCTCTGAAACCCATGCTGACTTTGTAGTTGTGCATTTTGGTTGGCCCAATAAAGGTATCATTATTTGGATCTTATTGGATAGTTCTGACAGATAAACATATCCCAGAACCTGCTGCAGGAAAATTATTCTGTTTGATTAAGCCTGAACATCTCTTCTAGAGGAAAGGGTTAGATATTTAGGGCTAGCCTAGACAAAACAAAGGGGAGCCATGACAGAATTGTGATATTTTAAAATGTGGATAAAGTAGAGGGGATTTTAATATCTTCCTGCTATACTACCACCATTCAGGATCAGAAAGGAGTTGATTTCTAATTGATTTAAAACAGAGCAGCTCACACAATGGTTGAATTTTGGATTAAGCTTCCACACCTTCCCATCATCCCAACAGCTGTCAAGTCACAGCCATTTACAGGCTTAGCCAGGGAGAGGAAAGGAAGGGAGAATTAGGCAACAAAGAAGCAGCTAGTATCCACTAGAAGAGAGAAGAAACAATGGTGTTCTCCCAGACAAGTATAAGGCCATTATCTTCCCCTTGAAGCCTGAAACAGCCACTTGTCATCTGAACAGCAGGAGCAATGCCCCTCCATCCACAAGAGTGGCTGAACATGGTGCAACGGGATACAGAATGGTCTCTCATACCCTGTCCAAAATAAAACTCAGTTATGTGTATAGATATTACCAACAGGATTCTAGCCATCATATAACTATCAGAATCCACTGCCATAAATTATGGTAAAGACTACTAATTTAGAGAATAAGTTTATTTAAGGCTATTAAGCATAAAAAGTAAATGGAACCACAGGAGATGATTACTATCTTATTGCCCAGGTTATGACCTTTTAAGTTCTAGCAATGGTCAGTTGGATTAGATATGACATGTTTCAACAACAAAGTTCTTAAGATTCCACACATTATTTTGCTTGTTGTATGTACTGAGATACAACTGATGGCCATTTTTGTGTGAATGTAACACCACTCCAACTACAATTTCAGCAAATCAACGTTACATGTGAACACATTTCATCTGAATTGGAATTAAAAGATAACACCTGTACACAATACTGTTGATAAAGCTGAGTGAAAGAAAGCAACACTTTTGCATTCTTTACTACTTTTTAAAACAGATGCAGAATGTTAAGAACATAATAGTTTACCCAGTACATTTCAAGTGTAACATGAAAAATCTCATAGCAAAACTGCAAAATGCATGTACAATACCTTTCAAAACAAAATGTATTTAATAGAAAAGTTACAAAATAAATACTTTCTATAGCACCTCTGTCCAAGTAGCATACACATAGGCAGTTGACAGTACATTTGCAAGATTTGACCTTTTTCTTTCAAATAGGCAATGCAAGTTTGCAATGATAGTGTGCCCATGATCTGAGCCAAATATGGAAATGTAGCATGATCAAACACTTCAAGAATTTTAAAGAAAAGCTTTCATTTCAGTCAATACTTCTTGAGTGCATTTTACATCAAAAAAATCAGTATTTTATCTCCCAACATATTCATTTGGTGGTCCTACTGATTTATATGAACTCTTCCAAATGATTTAAACACATGACATTTGAACAGTGATTTGAATAATCACCTGAGTTCACCAACTCAAATATTTTACCTGAAGTGTGTTGTCATTTTTTAAAAATCTATTTTCCCTTATAAGTATATATACAGATTTGCAAAAACCTATTGGAAGAGACTTAATGCAAATGAAGTCTCTTACAATTAAGTAGTTCATCAAAGCAATCTTTATGCACATCTACTCAGAAATAATCCTACTGCATTCAAGGGGATTCATTCTCATGTGTGTATAGGACTGCTGCTTTATTAAGTTCAATTTTAAAGAAAACATCAGTGCTATTATTACTCATAAAATCATTAAGAGAGGGAATTAATTTTAATTTTATTGTTTGAGACATAATCAAGCAACGGCCTGGAATATAATTTGAATTATTTTCACCCTTTGCCTCTTTTGGCCAGGTGGATCATGAACTAGGCAATCTTCCTGAAGTATGAGGCCATTAAGTTTGTGCAGGCAAGGTATGGGAACTTTGTAGCCTTCCAGATATTGTTGAACTACAACTACCAGAATCCTAGCCAGCACAGCCAGTGGCGAGGAATGCTGGGAGGTGCAGTTCAACAGCATCTGGAGGGCCACACAATTCCCACTCCAAATTAAGGCTTTTGGAAAAATATCAAAGGAGTAGTCAAAATGATACATTCACTTAAGAATTCACTGTAATTTAGACTGCAATTCTAAGCAGTTTCCTGTGCCTAAATTTCATTGAACAAAATAACCCTTACTTCTCAGTAGACATGCACTGGAGAGCACTTTGCATCCTACTGAAATCAATGGGACTCAATATAATTGTGATTAGCTATTCCCACTGTTATAAACAGGAATTACAATTAACTGTAGCTGGACCACAGTTGATCTATTTGAATGAGCATCTGAGGGGCTATGGTTACTTGCAGTTCTTTCTGACAAAGAGCTTTAAAGTATTTCATTTCACCACACCCCATCTGAAACTAATCAGAAATGGAACAAAGTGGTGTAAAAATAATAAGCAAGGAACAAATAATACCTTAAAATGTAGTTGAGACGATGTTATAAGTCTTTAAAGAAGTCTAGCATCCAGACTCTGAAGACCTGTACATTCCAAGAACACACACAGAATGCACAAATATAGCTACTGCAGTATCTTAACCGCAGCAGGTCAGTACATGAGAATGCCAATCTCATTCTAACACCCTACTATCAAATATGAAGTACTCTGGTTCAAAGTTATTGTTTATTCCAATGAATTGCTATATTCTAATCTAGAAGTGGTCACAATGAGGACCCTTTACATAATATCAACCCGTGCTGGCTCAACAAACTGACTTTGCTTGGAAGTCTCTGTTATTTACACTGATTTTGTCATTTATTTATTTTTACAAACTTCCCTGAAAGGAAAATGGGATTTTTAGCACCAACTAGTATCCCAACTGAACTGTGCCATTGGAAAAGTCAATGGAATCCACTTCCTAATGTTTTATGACATCAATGGTGCCACAGACACTCCTATCTTAATGTCACTGCCTAATTCTTTAATCATAATATGTGGCATTATTTCTAATTAATGAACACTCATAGAAGTCATTTTAAAACACTTAATAGAAGCACTTCCTCTCAAATTCTGTATACCTGCATTTTTAAAATTAGTTCTAACTTATTTTAATTTAAATTAGCCACAAGTATAAATTTGACCAGTGCCCCCAAATTTAGAACAACTTTTCCATACAAAAAGAAAACTGCATATAAACAAAACTACTTAATTTAAGTGAGAGGATTCAAGTGGTTATTAAGGCTGCCATAACCCAACACCTGGTATAATGCAAATACCAAAGTAGTTCAAAACACAATTTCAAAAGAATTTGTGTAGAAATATATACCAGTGAGAAGTTACCCAATTACAGGTTTCAGCGACTGAAGGTTATGCTAGTCTAACTTTGTGAAGTGGGGATTACGCATACTGCAAGATCTCCAATGGCCAAAGTCAGCTAAATGTTATGCAGGATCTAAGTCAAGAACGTCTACTAATACCAAAAAGCACCAATATCAATTGGCATAAAAAAAAAACCTGTAAAATCAGGCTCCACACCCCTGACCACAAAACAGTGTAAGCTTGAGGATTATTTTGTTGGAAAAACACCCATTTTGATGGGAGAAAACCATCAGTTATCAGTGACACTACGATTCTTAAATGCTGGTGTGCATTCATGGAATTGAACTAGGCTCAGTCAGTTTTCATATTAAGTGCAAATGGTAATTTGGAAACCAAAACACAAACCTCCAAATTTTGTACCTTCAATATACATGTGGGCTACTTAAAAAGAATAATTTAAAAACCCTTTATACTACTTGGATCTGATACCACTTCAATAATTTTGAAGGATGCATCATAAATGCATATAAGCATCCAAACAATTGACAGCTGTTTAAAATGTAATTAAGTGGACTAATATAAAGAATATGCGTGTTATTATTGGTAGCTATTCCCTTTCTAAGAAAGCTTTGGACAAGAACTTCAAGCTAAGGGCTTTCATAACTTCCTTACTTTTTACACACATGGTACTGTTATTCAGTGATGTGCTTTGGGAAAACTATATTAAAGAGGCAACCGTGTGGCTGATCTGCATTTAGTTATACAAGTATACATATATTTTTAATAAACAAGACTGAGATAAGTAATCTTGCCAAATTTCAATAGAGGCCAACTTAACTCATTAAATGAGCTGCAGTTTTTATTCCACCTAAAATCGTATATGCAAATTTATCTAGCTACAGTAGTGTTTCAGAAGAATTCCTGCATTAGTTTCTTGTAACTGTCAATGCAGCCAATAGATGTCCTCATACTTAAGACATGCAAAATTACATTCCAAACTAGTTGGAAAATATACCACTGCATACAAACTTGTAGACTTCTGAGACTAACCACAGCAAACCTGTGCATATCACTCACACTTAAGTTGAGGGTTTCAAATCCTGAATGGATTTCTTATGATTACATACAGCTTATTTAAGCACTTGGAGGTTTTCTCTGGATCAGTGAGGTAGTGGGGAATGACCAACCTCACAGAAAATTCACACTTCTCCAAAATTGGTGTGTCCTGTTTCCTTGGCATGTTCTCTGGCTTCCACTTGCCCTGTTAATCCTTTCTGACATACCATACATCTCAGGGTAAATCGGTTTACATCAGTAAACTGTCTCTTTCTTCTGGCTTCATCTGCTAACTCCAAGGCCTGTGCCAGGACAACGTCATCGGATGTTGAAAAGATTGTTTGGGGAGGAATGTCTGAATTGGGAATTTTACGCTCAAGTGGATCATAGTGAATACCATCATAAATTAAAAGCACCCGTTTAGCATAGCCAGCATCTTCCCCAAAACGATCAATTCTGACTGTCTGAGTGTCCACTACACAAATTTCACATTGATAGAATTTAGACAAGATGGAAACCTCAATTGCACCTCCCCATGTATCTTCTCTTCTGATCCAGTCACAGTATTCCTGATTAGTTTTCCCTAGTACTGGCTCACTATAGGATTCCGGATCACTTGCTACGATCTGGGCTATAAGATTTCTCATCTCTGGGGCACATCCTGGATCATACACCCCACCTTCTACCACATAGTATATGCTGGTAAAGAGACATGAATTATCTGCTGGAACAACCTTCCGGGCAAGCACAGGGAGAGCTTCCCTGAATGAATTTGGAGCAGTCCGTTTTGTAACTATAGCTGACTCGGTTTTTGCCTTGGTCGTGTCTTCTTCAACAATTAGTGTGTCACCTGTCAAGAAAAACAGAACAAGGAAATGAGTGCATGATCTAGTTCAGCAAGTAAGAATACAAGACAAAAGTTGCTGGTGAGTCTCAGTTTAACCATGAACCTGTCTCTTAGAAAACCCTCTTCTCAGAAGTGTAACAAGGCCTTGCACATACTCCCATTACTAAGATGCATGCAAATTCTAACAATTTGTGAGTATAGAGATGCTATTTAGATTTAACTATGGCTAAAGACAGAAGATGTGATATTTCACTATAGAATCCAGAAATAAGTTTTTAAAGGACAATAACTCCTCCACGTTTTCTACTGAACTCAACAGATATCAGTACAAAACACATTATTGCATTTTAGAAATCATCAAATTAAATTTCAGATCACAACAGTCCTCATGTTAACATATCATTTTTTTTTTGTTTTAAAAACTCCAAGACAATAAGCATATAGACCAGAAACTACACCATTCACCTTGTGTTACAGATAGGTTGACATGTTTTGACGCACGTAGATAATAAGACTCTGAAATGTAATTAATGGGTGGTAACAAGCATTCTGCTTATTTTATGCAATTATAATGTATCAAAACACATGTGTCACTGCTTGAAGACTTCCTGTTCTCAAGAGGGACACCCACTATTTCCCATCTACAAGATGAATCTTCTTATTTAAGATTATAGGAAGTACAATTCTAAAACAGGAGCTGATATTAAGGGAGATCAGTATTAGATATCCAGATAATTTACAAAAAAGTTGGCAAGAGTTCTAGGACCCAAATGTTTAAGAGCAACAACAATAAATTGAATCTTTACTATTCATTGATTGATTTTGAAATGGGGAAAAGGTTTGGAATAATCAGGAGAAACTTATAGAAGACCTGCACTCCATTTAAAATCTGTTGTTGTGTGGTTTCAAGTCATTTATGATTTATTTATTTTTTTTTAATATAAATTTTATTAGTCATTTATGATTTATGATGACCTGTAACTCAAATCTATCATGCGGTTTCCTTGATAGAATTTGTTCAGAGGCCTTGCCCTTGCTCTCCTCTGAGGCTGAGATAGTGTGACTTGCCTAAGGTCACCCAGCAGGTTTCCATGGCCAAGCAGAGATTTGAATCCTGGTCTCCCAAGTGTCCTAGGATGCATCAACAATGCAAATTTAAAGCAGTTTGGCACCACTTTTATCTGCCATGGCTCAGTCCTGTAGAATTCTAGGATGTGTAGTTTGGTGAAGTATTCAGCCTGTCCCTCGGAGAGCTCTGATGCCTCGCCAAACTACAAACCCCAGGATTCCACAGGATTGAGTTATGGCAGTTAAAGTGGTGTCAAACTGCATTGACTCTGCAGTCCAACAGAATTTCAAACTATTTGAAATTGATAGCAAGAAAAATATTGTTAGGCTCAAAATGCGTTCAAAAGCACCCTGTTGTATAATTCTGTGTATACTGCTTTTACACATGGCCCCAGTGTCCTAACAGTACAGTTACAGCAAAGCAAAGAAACAAACAAATGTCTCAGTAAGTTCGACACCTGACCAGTTTCTACTCTAGCAGCTTCCCAGGATCATCAATTTCGATCCACAATGAAAAGCAAAACACTGGGAAGATACTTCCTCTAAGTTAATAAATGTCATCCATACAAAATACTAAATCCAGCTTGTTGTTGCTGTGTGCCTTCAAGTCGCTTCTGACTAATGGCGATCCTAAGGCAAAAATAGAGTTTTCTCGGCAAGATTTGTCCAGATAAGGTTTGGCATTGCCTTCTCCTGAGGATGAGAGAGTGTGACTTGCCCAAGGTCACCCTGTGGGTTTCATGGCCAAGCGGAGAATTGAACCCTGGTCTCCAGAGTCGTAGTCTGACACTCAAACCACCACACTAGGGCCACCATAAGTATGTTGGCCTGTAATTGTCCATCTTACCCAGATTGCATTGCTGGCTCTCTAAAGCAGCCCCACTGAAGCAGGAAGAGTTTTTAAGGCTTCTGTAAATCCCACAGATTCAATGTAGTCCCACTGAATCAATGAGATTTACAGAAGCTCTGGCTTAGCAAGTCTTATTGTTTCAGTGGGTCTACTCAAGTTGGGAGGAATCACTGAATGCTTGTAAAGGAAGACTAATTTATTCCAATCTTGATCAACAACAGGTATATATATTGTAGCATTTGGATACCAATTTAGCTGTCATAATGCCCTACAAGGGAATCCTGGGATTTGTAGTCTTGTGTTGTTTACAATTCTCTACTAGAGAGCCCTTTCACTATAGTTGCATGCAGAAGGACAAAATGCCCTACTTTTTCCAGGACCTACCCTACATTTCCTACATTGGTTTTTATGTGTTTTTATGCTGAGAGCCACCTTGGGTCCCTTTTTGAGAGGAAGGAGGGATTAAAATAAATAAATGTCTGCCCTTTCTGTCCAGGAGGAATTCCAAAATATTCTCCATTCTGAGCATGACTAAGCAGCACGAATTTACATTTAGGTGAGTGCTTTTAGCTTTCATTTAATCCTGTCTTACATTTTTCTTCGACAGGGTGACCAGACGTCCTCCTTTTCCAGGACACGTCCTACATTTTTAGTGTTTTATGTCCAGGAGGAATTCCAAAATTTCCTCCATTTTGAGCATGACTAAGCAGCACGAATTTAGATGTACGGGTGCATTTTGCTTTTATTTGGTCATGTTTTTGGACAGGCTGACCAGTCGTCCTCCTTTTCCGGGAGATGTCCTACATTGTCAGTCTTTTCTATTCAGGAGGAATTCCAAAACGTCCCCCATTTTGAACATGATTAAGAAGCATTAAGTTATATTCACATCTGTGTTCCTAGCTTTCAATTTGGTAACGCCCTACATTTTTTTCTTGGAATGGCCTCCATTTTACGGTCCTCCCTCGTCCTCCTTTGCGTGAGGACATCTGGTCACCCTAGCTTGGGGGGGGGGAGAGAGAGAGAAAACAAGGTCTTTCACCAATCTACAAATCCTGGGTTTTTAACACGATAGAGCTGTGACGGCTTAAATCGGTATCGAAGTGCGATTGCTGTGCAGTGCGGAGAGACCTGTCCATCCCAGGCCCGCCGCCGCCGCCTCTTACCGGAGTGGATACCCAGCTCTCCGAGGCGCTGCTCCCCGTCGCCGAGGTCGATGACGCGCGGAGGGAAGCCGAGCAGCAGGCGCTGGGCCTGGACTGGAACCCCGGCGAGGGCAGCGATGGCGGCCTGGAGCTCCCGCAGACGAGAGTGCGCCGTAAGGCCCGGCAGAGGGTAGGTGCCGCTCCGGGCCTTACAGCGGAGCCGCAACATCTCGCCGCCTGAGAGAGGAGAGAAGAGGAGGAGGCAGAGGCGACGGCTGCCCGGTTTCAAGCCTCCTCCTCCTCCTCCCCCACAAAATGGCGGCAGCGGCTCCCTGCAACCCGGCAACCCTCGCGTCCCTTCCCTTTGGAACTTCCTATTGGTTGCCTCTCCGCCGAACCTCCACGCTGCGTCCCACCGCAGCAACCAATCAGACGACGCGTTTCACCGCCACAGCCATTCAGATGACGCGTTCCACCACAGCAATCAATCAGACGCCGCGTCTCACCGCAACAACCAATCAGATCCATAGGCCGACCTCCTTTATGTTAGACCACAGAGAAAACATCCGCTTTGAGGGGGATGAAAACAAAACAAACCCTCCTTTTCAATGCGCTTGCGCGGAGCTGTAGCACTCAACGCGCTGTGACGTAGCACTACTCTCCTCCCCGTTTTATTAACAGGCGGTACCGAGCGGTGGTAAAGGTGCTGCTGTGCGCATGCGCGAGAAATGCAGCCGTTGTTGCATCAATGGTGGCGCCTGCTGCGGTAAAGAATACAGACTAACCAGGCGTCCTCCTTTTCCGGACACGTCCTACATTTTAACCGTCTGTCCAGGAGGAGGAATCCCCCAATGTCCTCCATTTTGAGCATGACTTAAGAAGCACAATGCAGATGTTTAAGATGGTAAAATGGGCCCAGGACTTTGGTCATAAGATTAGATTAGAACAGTGGGAGAAGTGTTGGTGTAAAAGATTAAAATTTACCTTGAGCAGTAATATTAAAGAAAATTTTTATAAAATGCAATATAGGTGGCATTTGTCACCATACAAATTGGCTAAAATGAAAAACACTCAGGACTACCACTGTGAGAAGAAAAAAGGTTCGCTCTGTCACTTATGGTGGACCTGTGAAAAAGCTAAAGAGTTTTGGGAGAAAATAAAACAAAAGAGGGAGGAAATATTGAAAATCAAGTTTAAAAAAGACCCACAGATGTTTTTATTGGGTATGATTGAAGATACGGATATGGAAAAAAAAAGGCTGGGAAAGTTATCTTCAATCTTACATCCGCTGCAAGATTAATCTATGCTGCCAAGTGGAAAATGAGGGAAATCCCC
>CM034706.1:219013703-219030035 GCA_020142125.1 Phrynosoma platyrhinos
AATACAGAAAAAGCCCTCTGGGAGGTTACAGAAAGTTTCGTTTTTCTTTCATGTGCACTATTAGCTGTTATACTATAGATCCTTTAAGAATTATATAGTATATATATAGTAAAATTGCAGGACTGTTCGAATCATAGGGTGTTGTTTGGACTGACTCTGAGATTTGAGCGTACCTTAGAAGGTGCTAATCTAGATTTGATTAACGTAGGGCAGATGTCTTTAATTTTATCAAGTTTAGAATCCATCCTCAACAGCAACCCACAACACAGGGCCTACAGATACAGATAGATAAGATATTTTTTCTTGGTTCCCTGCCTTTTTTCTTCTACCTCCCCACTTTTTATTCCATCTTTTCACTTTGTTTAGGAAAAACCCCTAAACAAATAGAAAAAAAAAAGAAAATGGTGCTGCTATTACTACAACCCACTTGTGGACTTCAACCTTTCCCTTGTAATTCAGTGATCCAGAAAGTTACAAAGGAGGCACTGATAAGCTTTAATAAACTGGATTGTTATCCCTTTTGTGATAACCTGTCAATGCATTGTTGTTTCTCCCAGAGATTGTGGTTCTTCTTTACATATTTGTGGAGGAATTAACTTGAAGTGCTGCACATCCATGAATACTCACTTGAACTTTTAAAAGGAATGTCTCTTAATTTTTAAGTTTGTAATGAGGATTTTCATGAATGAGTCTGTTTCCTAGATGATTGTGTTTCAAAGTACAGGGCAATATGCCTTTTAGGGCTCTCTAATGATAACCTTGAAATAGTGTGATTGTAGAAGATGTATTAAACTTTTATTTATTTGTATAACTAAAGGTAAAGCAGCTATTTTTCTGAAGCTACAATCACATGCAAGCTTAAGCAATCATCCCTTATGTTGTACATGTACATATTAACATTTATTTATGCATTTATGTTTATTTATGTATTTATCAATTAATTATAATTATGTGCTGCCTTTCCTCAAGTGAGTTCAAGGTGGCACTCAGCACCTTATCAGCACAGCAACAACCTTGTGAGGAAGGCCAGCCTGAAAGAAGTGAATGACCCAAGGTTAGCCACTGAGTTTTTTAGCTCAGCAAGGACTAGAAACCTGGTTGTTTCAAGTCTCAGTCCAACACTCTAACCAGTATACCACATTGTGTGTAACATGTTTTGCATATGGCTCAGTAGTAACTGCATGAGCTCTTGGTAGGCTTCTTCCCCTCCCCAGTGATTTTGTCCATCTACTTTTAAAAATAAAAACAACAGCTCACAAGCACATTCCAAGCACAGGAATAATAAAATGGGTGTGCTGTGTTGTGCCTTTTACTAAACCAAGGAGCCTACTAATGTTTGCAGCAACTTTGATCCAGTTCCACATGCATGCAGTGCAAGTCCCTTTTTCCTCTCCTGCCCTATGTCCTTTCTGTGTCTGACTCCATATCTGCTAAAGATGTTCTCTAAATACTCCAGAGTAGATTTGGGAGGAGCACAAAGAGATTGCAGCACAAAGAGATTGCAGGAACAGAAATTTATTCTACCAAAAGTATGCATTACACTGACAGATGGATACTATAGGATATATCCTCCTATTATTTATGTATTCATTTGTTTTATATTCTACATTTCTCCCACCAAAAACTGAGACATCTCATAATAAAATTGTACAAATACATAAAATAGTTAAACATATAAAAATTAAAACATAATTTAAAAACGTACCAGTTAAAAAAAAAAAAATACAATGCCCAACCAGTTAAAAAAACAGACCAACTTGAATGCCAAAGACCTGCTTGACTAGAAAGGTCTTTGTTTGCTGGTGGAAAGACAAAGAGGAAGGAGCCACCCTAGCCCACTTTGATGGGGTTTTCCATTGCTTGTGCTGCTGTGGAACTGCATAAAACAGTAAAGCCTTATGCACACACACAGAACTCTTGGTAGACAATATTCACTCAATTATAGTTTTAGGTACTATGTGTGTCTACTGTCATAGGTAATGAAGTGTTGGATGGTCAGTAATGTATTGCCTATGATAGCCCAATTGCATTTTCTATAGGATGACCTCAATATTATAGATATTAAGCTATTGTCATAATAGAATCATAGAGCTAGAAGAGACCTCAAAGGCCATCCATTCCAACTCCCTGCCATGCAGGAATACACAATCAAAGCATCCCCAACAGAGAGCAATCATCCAAAGAAATAGACTCCACCATACTCTAAGGCAACATGATCCACTCTTGAACAGCTCTTACTGTTAGGAAGTTCTTCCTAAAGTTGAGGTGCAATATGTTTTCCTGTAATTTGAATCCACTGCTCCATGTCCTAATATGGAGTAGCAGAAAACAAGCTTGCACCATCTTTAATATGATGTCCTTTCAAATATTTAAACATAGCCATTCTGCCACATGTTAACCTTCTATTCCCCAGACTGAACATACCCAGCTCCCTACATCTCTCCTCATAAGGCATGGTTTCCAAACCTTTCATCATTTTGGTCACTCTTCTCTGGACATGCTCCAGCTTGTCAACATCCTTTTTTAATTGTGGTGTCCAGAATGGGACATAATATTCCAGGTGAGGCCTGACCAAACCAGAATACAGAATATTACTTCCCTTAATCTAGATACTATAATCTATCGATGCAACATAGCATTATATTGGCTTTTTTTAGCTGCTGCATCACATTGTTAACTCATGTTTAGCTTGTGGTCTACTAAGACTCCCAGATCCCTTTTGCATGTACTGGTAAAGCCAGGTGTCCCCCATCCTATATCTGTACATTTCATTTTTTTCTGCCTAAGTATAGTACTTTACATCTCTCTCTCTTAAAATTGATTTTGTTAGCTTTGGGTCATCTGTCTTATCTGTTAAGGGCATATTGAATTCTGATCTTGCCCTCTGGGATATTAGTGACCTCTCCTAAATTGGTGTCATCTGCAAATTTGATAAGCGTGCCCTCTATTTCATAATCCACGTCATTGATAAAGAGTTGAAAAGCAATGAGCCCAGGACAGAACCCTGTGCCCCCCTACTAGTCACTTCTCTCCAAGTTGAAGAGGAGCCATTGTTGAGCACCCTTTGGGTTTAGTGAGTCAACAAATTACATATCCACCTAACAGTAGTATTTTGCTAGCTTGTTTGCAAGAACAAGAATGGTAATTCACTGTGTGGGCAGCATACTAATGAAACATGTTTTCAGCCCTTTATGATCTGTTCCTTGGGAATCCAAATGCTGACAATATTGTTGCTCAAATGCAGCCCAAGGCACTGGCCAAAAATGATATCTTTTTGTGTTGTCCAGAGATCCATTCAGTATGAGAAAATAAATACAGGTCCATTATATTATGGTGCATTTGCAATTCCAGCCATGTTCATGTTCAAGTATAGAAGCTGTGTGAATGAAAAAGCTTTATGTTTAAACACTGTTCTGTGTTTCCTTTCTCTGAATAGTTTTCCCAAACCAAGAATGAATGCACTGCTCAGCTATCTGAGTGACATCTATTTGCTCTTACATTTTTATTTTCTAGGAATAAAAATGTTAAGTGATTTAATGGTTTACTAGAAAATAAAATTAATACCAAGAATAAATTTATACAGTGACTTGAAAGAATGGAATATGGTTTTAAAATCTACCCAGATTTTAGAGGGGTGGGGAAAAGATAAAGTTGGAGCTTCTGCTTGGCTTGGTTTGGGCATGATGGTAAAACACAGTTTAGTTGTAAACCCACTCCTTCCTTTTCACTCATTAACATTGCCATAAACCAGAAACTGTAGCTAATTTTAGCTATAGCTTATTCAGTAAGCCACAACATTTGGTTCAAAATTGGCCTTTGCTAACACATCAGTCGCATGTAATAAGTTTGTCTAGTTCAAATGAAATTACAAACCATGAAGTGTGGGAAATGAGGAAATAACTGGGCCAGTGAAGGGGATCTCACTTGTGCCTCAGACCTGTTAGCAGGCATTTAGTGATATGCACATTTCAGTTAAAAACAGTTAAGAAACATGTATTTCATATCTTTTATGACTAGACAACGGGATCTCAAAATGTTCTCTGTACATTGATTTGAAAAGAAAAGCATATGGATATCTAGATCAGAAAAGGTTTTGGGTAAAAACAATAGTAAATATGGATAAGCAAAGTTACCCTACATGACCTGATTTTAACAAGACGTTTCATGTACATAGACCATATCAGAATATGGTGTTGATTCTAAGGTGTACTCCACTACATTTCAGAAGTAACTTATGCAGGATGAGAAACAGTTCTTCAGAAAAAGGAAATAAAAGTGTGTTATGTGTGCACTTTAATTTGTGAATGAATGTGAATCCTCCTAAAAAGCTAAGACTGCCAATTCTGTGCAGAAGTATGTGTAAGTCATAAAGCCAGCAGTTTTTCATATACTTTTTCATATATTTAGTATTTTCACATTGGAAGACTGAACATCAAGACTGTATTGACATGTCTTAAATATTTGGATTGTGAATTTTCAACTGTGAAATAAATTTTTTCAGTAACTGTAACATATCAAGCCACATTAGTTTGGGTTGCTATTTCTTACTGCCATCAACCATTAGAAAAGGAACAGCAGTTGTAAACCTGGAGGTGAAGAGACACTTTATGCATTATGTGGAACTCATACAAACCTACAAAATGTTTCATACATTAAAGCTAGGGTCCATGCACTTCTTCCTCCCCACCTCCATCTGTCTGTCCATCTGCCTATTCTATCCAGCCAGCCAGCCCCTTCTCCCCAGGAAGGAGGAGCACTCCAGAAGGCCCCAAACTTGCTGGAGGTTTTCAGATGACACATAAATGGGACTTTGAAAGCTACCCCCCCCCTCTAGATATACATACACCAACAGATTAGAGTAAAACTCTCCATTGCACTTTGGATCCTAGCTGTATGTTTGAGGTATACCTGTATAAAAGTGACAAATGCATGTACAAATAACATTTCATACTGATATAAATACTTGGGAGATGGGATTGGCCATAACAGTCTTGAGTTCTTTGACTGAACCCTAGTTCCTCCTAAATGTGAGGTGTTCTTTGTTCATTACAGAGACACATAAAATGAGAAGAGCAATTGAGCAATTTCATTCAGAGAGCCTTCAAATATGCAGATACAAAAATATTATAAAAGTATGGATTTATTGATACTAATACATGAACTACTAAAAACAGGTTTAAGAAACTACAGTTGTCCTTCCCCCACTCGCAGACTTTGAGTCTGTGGTCTCACTCTTTGTGGAGAGGGACAAGTGGCTATATATAAAATGGCAGTGCGCACTAGCATGTGTGCCATTAGTTTCAATGGGGCTTGAATATCTGTGAGCCGCCATTTTCACTGGGAGGTCCAGAACGGATCCCCTGCGAATTAGGAGGAGCAACTATACTAAAATAAACACTCCTTTTTTCCATTACTGTGTTGGTTTGTAATGTCTACTTTAAAAAATTGCTTAACCTCAGACTGTATGCTATGAGTAATCTTGTGAGGAAACTATGAATGCAAACATCATGAAGAATGAATATGAAGTTAAGATGTATCAATCAAGTACCTCCATAAATGTTGGCTTATAGCATATGCCAACTATTTTATGTCCTTACAGTCCACTCCTAAGCATGGTAGAATCCTATGCGTTAGTGGAACTCTCCAGCAAGTATGTTTAGGATTTCAGCCTTACACACAATTTATAGTTTCATAGTACAACTCCTAGAATACCTGTGTATTCTAAAAGTTTTTCAAAACCATGGGGAGTATACTAGGGATGTCCATATTTTCCTATGTAAATGTATAAACAATTATTTCTCCTTGGTCCACTAGAATGTGAAGATGTCTGTATAAACTTTCAACACTATTTGTATTTCAGAACTTCATTTGGGGAACTCCATCTGCATGGGTGAGAAGAGGAGAAATGTGTTGTTTCTGTGCAAAACAGTTTTCCTTGTATTTTTGCAGAGATGGCACATTTTGTATAAAATATAAGTGCTTTTCCACCCTGAAAGTAAAGTTATGTGTGATATGAGAAACACTATTTTAAATCTAATGTTGCAGTGTGATTCAACATCATGTGCTGCCAGTATGACCATATCAGTAAGAAATAGGCAATACATAATAGGCAGCATAGCTCAAATTGGTAATGGGATTGTCTTAAGATCTAGGGTTTCATAGTTTTAATATATACATTTGGTTTCTTCTTTCTAGAAAACGGCTGGCCTAGCAATATAAAAATACTCCATTTGGTTTATGGAAAATCTTCACAGAGGCCTCAAACAATAAATTACTTTGGACTGGAACCCCTGCATTTCATCAAAAGCTTGTACATTTGATGAAGTTGTTGCCGCTGCTCTTTCAAGGGGCTTTAAACAATGGTGAACTACCTAGTTTTCTGCCATGTTCTCCAATATCGCTGAAAATGATAGTTGTAACAAGCCACATTGTGATAAATTATACAATTTCAGCTGCTGAAATTAGAGTAAGCTTGCTTTAAACTCTCAAGTTCTAAAAATGTGCTTACAGAAACATAAGACATGTGTTGTTTCACATCCATTTAAATGTCTTGGCTTTCAGCTAAATAAGCCAGGGGGAGGTACAGTTTTCAGAGGACTATCAACTGTCCTACAAAACCCCTTTTGAGGTTTTTAATACAGCTTTGTATTAGTAGTATCTCTGTGCAAATATTTGACCAATCTAGATTGTAGTGATCATTTTGCAGAAGAATTTCTGTGAATTACTGGAACAGGTCCTATTGCCTTTTTGTGTCATTGCTATTTCAAAGGCAGTTTCCTTTGCCTTTCACTCCTTGCTTTGCAACTTTGCTCCTTCTTTCTTTTCAATTTGTTCTATTGCAATGCCAATGCCATTCATATAGCACCGGTTTGCCATAAGGAAACTGTCCTGAATGTTCATAAAATAGATGATAAGCATGCTTGGCATTCTTCATCTTCTTACATTTACATTAGGGACCATTTGCAATATTGCACAAAGTCCTAGAAGAATCTAGTCACTCTCCCCTTTTTTGATGGGACCTTGATGCACTCTGAAGGTTTATTTCAAGGGCATTCAATCTTGAACTCATTGTCTTTGATGTTATTCCAGTGAGCAGCTCTCAGGTACTCATCTACATGGTGGAACCTTTTAGTTTTTCAATGCAAATTTCAAGGAAGATGGCAGTAATACAATTTGTAGGAACAAAGGCAAAATTGATTTGGCTCTGCTCCATTTATCTTCATGTCAAACAGAAAAAACAATGTCCTCATCAAGCATTTGAAAATTATGTAGTCTGTAAGGAAGGGGAACAGAAACAATTGCACATGCTATTTGCCACCTTTGCAGAGCAACACTACGTGGAAGTTATCCATAAGATTGACCCAGTTTCACGAATAGAAGCTTACCTCTATGGTGGACATGTTGACATGTTCCTTCCTTTGTATGTTGATCTCTAGGGTTCTTGTTCTGGTATGATAAGGGATGGTTCAGACCTTTTATATGTTCAGATGTAGTTTAGGTGTCATTGAGAGCCTGTTTGTATCTGAATTTTGTATAGCAATATAACATAAATCCATGTGTAGTGGATTTAAATAGATACATGTTAATTTAATTATTTTGATTTTTTTTTTGCTGAATGAAGCCATTAAAATTATAAAGCCAAATATATCCATGACTCTATTAAAGAAATCTATTAAAGAAATCCCAATACTAACATAAGTGTACATTGAACTGCAGTCTTAGTGCCAGTATTTTATTCATTTGTAAAGAAAAAAATAATTGAGACTAACCCAGAAAAGGAAGGATTCCAATAGCACACCATAATTGCATTCCACTCTAATATTACCTAACATACAAGTGCTGCATAAAGACTAGAATTTATATGTTTCTGTATGATTTTAATAGCACACATTGTATCTACGCACAATATACCACTCTTATCTTTTGCACAACTTTATGAAATGTTTCTCATGATGAGCTTCTGCTTTCATCAAAAGAGAAATATTTTATATGTGATGACATATGAATGTGATTGCTTACCTTTTTAATTAACAGCATTCACTTGTATAATGCAAGCATCTTTTAAATGCTGGTGATGGATTTTGAATCTGAATAAACCCCATGTGTCACCAAGAGCCTATGATGGCCAAGGTGCTTTCTAGTCAGGGATGTCTGAATGAATTGTTTTGTATATCTAAATCTAGTGCTATTGTGAATGATGTGTTGTTGCCTTAAATAAAGATTGCAATGTATTTTTATAAGTAAAATCATTAATTGTTATTATTAATTGTTAATGTTTTAAGTCAGTACCATGCTGATTATACTTCATTGCTGTATCTGTCTATGGACCTATAGAAATATAATCTTATAATCAGTCAATTGATAGGGTTACCATATTTTGGAAAGCAAAAAAAGAAGACATATTTACTGACTGACTAGTTCAAACTACCAATCACTATGATGTCTCTCACTTTAAATACTTTTAAATACAAGCATTTAGCTCTGAAAAAGCAGACATGTCTCGGGAAGAAGGACATACAGTTATCCTATTGATAGAAAAATACTGTCACATATCACATCAATCAAGTGCTTTACGAAAAGGTCTTTTTGTGGACTGAGTTCACCGGATCTTTAGCTCTTTCTAGTGCAGCCCTTATTCCTGTCAGACAAGAGGTTACAGTCAGCCCTCCTTATCTACGGATTTTTTATCCATGGATTCAAAAATCCACACTTTGAAAATATTCCAAAAAAGTATAAATTCCAAATAGCTAACCTTGATTTTCCATTTTATATAAGGGACACCATTTTGCTGTGCCATTATTGTTGATGGGACTCGAGCATCCATAGAGTTTGTTATCCATGGGGGGTTCTGGAACCAAACCCCAGTGGATAACAAGGGCCCACTGTAATTATAATCCAGTTGCTTGTCTTATCTCTCACAGCAGATTTAAGGTGTTTCCAGTTGGAAAGTACTTTATACTAACAACTAGGAGACACTGTCTGACTATTCTGTCTTTTTTTTTTTTTAAAGATCCTTCCATGGTAAGAAAAAAGACAGAACAGCAGTGGAAAAAGAAGAAAGGATTACAAGTAGAGGACATCATCCTCTGCATATGTAAAATTCAGTGAATTAAGCATAACAGTGATGTGATAAATGTCTCTTCTGGAACTGCTCTAAAAGTTTACCTTTTGTGTGTCATTTGTGTCAAAGCAGTGAGCCCTGATTAAACAGTGATAGTTTGAACAACTTCATAGTGCCCTAGTGCCCCTTATAAGTTGTTTTTTTCTTACTGTGGTACAAGTGCAAGTTAAATGCAGTTTGCTTTATCAGGAAGCTTTCAACTTGGACTCTTAATTCCTTGGACTAACAGCACAATCCAAATTCAGAATTATAACTGAAATATTAATTTCCATTGACAAACCTTCATCAGCTAGAAAGGGATATAAAACAATAATATAATTAAGGCATTTCCACTGAAGCAACTGAACTGTGATACCTGATAAAACCAGGGGATTTATTTATTTATTTATTTATGAAACCAGAAACAATTTTGTTCTGTAGCAATGACTTCATTTTTCTTCTGTTATGAGATTTGGTGTGCCACCAAGAAGCAACATACGCTACAGATATGGTAGTTTAAAAAAAAGAAATGAGACTAGCAGAGATTAAGATTCTGAGAATGACAAGTCCAGCTCTTAAGGACAAGAGGAGTTGAAAATAGTTATCAAGGTCCAAGCACGGTCAGTCCGACATTCTATTATTGTTTTGCTTGTACTGGACTAGCATTTGAATGTGATTGTTTTCTCTATTACTCAAAACTCTGCAGACAGCAATAGATCTATTTTAAATACAATATTAAAATGAGCACTGAGGTGCTGTTGTTGCACTGTTTTCATACTTTAGTAAGTAAAAGCATGCCTGTTTTGTCCTTGGACATTTTTGTGAGTGAAATATGCCAAACTAAGTTTATACCCTGAAAAGGGGCTTTACTTTTGTGCATGTGTACAATATGATGAAACAGTAGCCTCAGGTGAAGAGTTTACAGATGGCATGTGACCATTCAGAATAACTGTCTTTAAAAGAATATTCTGCAGTAAGCAATGTGGCTTTGCAATCTCATCTTGATATTTACATAAATATTTATGATTACTTGAAAACAATAAAGCATTCCACTGATGTAATTTTCTTGTCCTTCTAGTTCTTTCCTACCGCCATTTACTGAATTAAATTTTATGCGGGCAATGTTTTGTTGTACAACATACATTTAAAGAAGGGAATGAATCCCATTCTCTAAGCATATTCCATCCAAATAAAGAGCACTAATCATTTCATACAATTAGTTCACAGTAGCTTCTCCAGATGGCTCTACCTCACAAAAGTGGTTACACGTCTCAATGGTCTCAATTGGGAGCTGTATGTTACCATTAGCGGGGTTCTGGAATATCCTGTCTTCAGTTTGTTCTTTTAATAGATAAGTCCTGAGTACAACTGACCACTAGTATGAATATGGCAGAATGTGAAATTGCAAAAGGAGCAAAATTATCACCAGGCATGAAGATCTACTGCAATTCTTTTAAGCTTACAGCTGAAGAGCAATGATTCAGGAAATACAAAATATATCTAATCCTAATCCAGCCACTCATAGAATGGAATGTGTATTTGGTTGAAACAGAAAAATGTGGGTTTGGTGATCTTATAACAGGACCCCACCTTTGCCTTACCAGCTTGACTTCTATTAAAATGTGGGGGGAGGAGTTTAATTGCAGTAATAAAATGTTTGTTTTCATCCTTATAAGAGTCCTTTTATGGTGGTGCCCATACAAGAACTGTGGTACTGTACTAGGCTCCTTCCCAATAGGATCTTCCATGTTTTGAGCTTAATTAATTTTAAAATTACTGTAAAAATTAAATACATTTGTCTCTATTTTGGATAATATATGCATTCACTCATGAATATTAACTTTTTCTCTCTCTTGAGCACTTTCTCTCAATATGCACTCTTTAAAAAGACAGATCTACTATTAGGTTCTTCACATTATATTTTATCTTTTGCACACCAAAGCTAAGGAACCATAAAGCTGGAAATGTATTTCCTTGTTATATTTTATATAATATTAAAGTTCCCTTTTTTACACACCTGTGTTATGTCATGATATTGTGAGCATTTTCATATGAGTAATTAATTGTTCATCTTAATTAGAAGACACTGTGCTGCTATTTTATTTTTCCCCTCAACTGATTTTCTTGGAGAGGAAAAAGAGTAAAAAAACTGAGGGGGGGGGGACATAAGGGAAGGCTGTGAGTGAAGGACAATCATAATTTGATGTAAAATTCAGTGACCAAGGCATGAAAATGATAAAAGTCTCATCTGGAACTTTTCTTAATTGATATCCTCAGTCTCTTTACCACCAGCATACCACTTCCATTTTTTTTTAAATTAGATTCTTGTCTTGCACATATACAACAGTAATTTTAATGGATAGCTACACTAACAAACAATACATTATTATTTAACAGACATAACAGAATTCCAGCAAAACAGATATTACCTTTGTAGCTTGGCAAAAGGTGGGGGCATACTGAATCATGCATAGCTTCTTCCTATTCTTCATGCTTCAGATGTATTACTTATTCTTTTAAACTTATATATTCATTGCCATGATAGGGGTCTGAATACCCATCTGAACTTGGAAGCCAAACAGGTTATACTTAGATGGGAGACTGCCAAAGGATACCAGGTGTCAGAGGCTATATTTCAGATGAAAGACGTGGCAAAACCACCCATGAATATTCCTTGCCTATGAAAACCCTATGAAATTCATGTGGTTGCCATAAGTCATCACGCTACTTGAGGGCACACACACACATTACCATGATACACTTTTAGAGCTCTTTTAAAAATTTTGGTCACATAACAGCACCACATTGTGGCTCTATATAACTTTTCCCCATTCCCTTTATATGAGGAGGTAAAGTATGATCCATGAGCCAACCAACTGCTACCCATCTTTCCTTATACTGCAGTTTTCTTTTAGTGGAGAAACATTCCTGAAAGGTCAAATACTTCTCTTGCAAGCCTCCAGGAACAATAGATTTGTTTCAAAAACTATTAATTTTCAAAATTGTTTCATAAGGAGGCAGAAAACCCCTTTCAGCTTCATACTTTTTGCTATAATTTTAGATTCTAGAGGCTTGAAAAATGTAAGCCACTGGGCAGCTAACACTTTATTAACACTGCACTACTGTTTCCTTCAGTATATCAGGACTTTCACTCAAGGGTGCGTATCTGTGGTCCCCAGATATTTTTGGACTGAAACTCCCAGAATCCTTCACCTTTGGTTATGCTGGCTATGGCTGATAGCCATTGTTGACCATAAACCATCTGGAAGCACATGATTGTTTCCAGTCACTTTTCTTCTCTATGACCTGGCAGCCATAATGGACTCATGAAGTGACTGCTGAGTTGACTGAATTCCAGGCTTCAAAAGAAGTTTTTCAATCTTCTTCCTGTGCAATACTTTCCCAAACTCCATTCCTTTAATGGGTTTTCATATATATTACAGCTCCTCTTTAACAGTTTTTTATTTGCTGATTTTATTGTTGTGGCGTAGCGTGCTCCGCTCAAGCACTAATAATTGACTGGTCTTTGCAATACACCACCCCACCACTCCCTACCAGAACTGGTTCAAAGGCAAGACAGCTGATGGAAAGTGATGGGAACTAAAGGTTAACTTCATTAACTGGATAAGTGGTGACGCCTCTTATTTGTCAGTTGTGCCCCACCCTGTTCTGTTCATCTGATTTCACATATAGGAAATAAATGCACTGCCCTTCTCTTCCAGCCATCCAACTGGCTGCTTTTGTGAAGCCTTTGAGAGCTTCCTTGTATTATCATCATGATATGTCTTCCCTGCTGCCACTTGCTGCTGCTGCTATTTTGGTTGTCTGGAGTTCAAGGTGAGCAATAAGAATTCTTGGGAACTTGTCAGTATTAATTACTTAAAATGAGGGTGCTGAAATGATCCCTTGCACAATAAGAATACTATCCAGCACCCCAATGATTATTTGGGATCTAGTTGAAGCTTACTCAGTGATATGGGGAAAGTGTTTTGTCTGTGTTCAGAGGTGCTGCCTTCTTTAATGTTGCTTTGATGATGACGTTCTTTAATTAAAATTGTTCTCCTGGCTAAACCTAATGGCTCATAAGCACTGTATTTTGATTCTGGACAAATCGAGCTCATCTGAACTTGATGAGGGATGTGTTGGCTTCCTCCTTCCTTAATTTGACAGGACACTAAGAAGGTTGATTTGTATGTTGTGTTTAGGGACTCAGAAGATTATCAGATGGGGAACAGACATCCTTGTCCTGTCCTTTTCCTGTCCTTATGGTGCAAGCGGCAAATGATTTTCACATGATGTCGCACTTAACCTGTCAGTGTCCCATCATTGAACCGCATTTGACCCAGATCACGCAAAAGACTTTCCCACGACGTCACCCATTATTAACCTTCATTGAAGTGGAATTGTCCCATCATTTTGTATTAATGGGAGATTGCATTATTACAATTCCACTTTAATGACAGGTAATGATAGGAGAAGCGTGATGTCTCTGAAATGCTTTCACACGATTGGGATAAGGACAGGAGAGTGATCACTTCACTCCTGACCATGTCCTGTCCCTATCTGATAATATCCTGAGAGCCATTCAGCTTCCTTAGTTTCCCCAATGGAGCTATGTTTACTTACGACAATTTGTACATGATGAATCACACTGAAGTTTTCTGTAATAGATTGCAGAAGCGACTTGTACTAGATGCAGGGAGATTGAACGCAGTAGGGGTGGAAGAATGTATTGCCATTCCATACACTGCATCATTTTATAAATAAAAACTGGGACACATGTGGCCAAGCAACATCAGTGTATGATTAAGAAGGCAAAAGTTATTAATGATGAAGCACACACAAGCTAGGAGAGGCTGTAGCTGTTTGCTTTGCCTGAGCCTACCAGGAAAGGCAAAATTCCTCCTCTTCTTTTCCTTCTTCTGAGTTAATTGATTGCATTTTGATCTTAGTTTTCAACAACTGAAGTAAGCTAGGATGAAGAAGGAAAGTGGGAGGAGTAGAAAGAAACT
Organism: Phrynosoma platyrhinos; assembly: GCA_020142125.1. Taxonomy (NCBI): domain Eukaryota; kingdom Metazoa; phylum Chordata; class Lepidosauria; order Squamata; family Phrynosomatidae; genus Phrynosoma; species Phrynosoma platyrhinos. The sequence continues at coordinate 219,027,816 of CM034706.1, forward strand.
GGGACATTTTTAAAGAGCTCGGGAAAAATCGGATAACAAGGATTTGTCCTGGCCAAATAAGGAGAGTTGGAGGATATGCCATTCCAGGATAGTTGGTTGTCCCTGTTCAAACTTCAGTTTAGTTTTGGTGATGTGATATACAGAGGAACAATAGGGAATGATATGAAAATTTATTTTGAATAGCTAATTCTGTTGTACTATCAGTGTTAATTAGGGTTGCCAGTTAAAGTAAATGATAGGGCTTCTGTGCCTATAATAGTTGTGTAGGCAAGGGAATTGTAGTAGGTGTTGATTGTCTGCATATCCATTAAATGTAAAACACTGTAGTTCATTTTACCTGGCAACCCTAGAGTTGCCTGCCCTCCAAGGAAAAAATCTTAAGATTCTATTTTGTTACTAGAACTGCAAGCTAGAAACTAGTTTTGAAAAGGAAAATGCTTTTCTTTAACTAATAATGGGTTTCTGGAATGAAAGAATCAAGATAACAAGCAATCAGGATATATATAAAAGTCAGCAATGCTAAAGTCCTCTGGCAGAGCAAGGAATCTGGACTATGACTTCAGTAGCCTGGGACTGTAACAGAAAAACTGCTATTAAAACCTCCACTTATCTCTATAATGTGGCATCTTTACATTTAATCGTAAATCGCTTTTGGAGCTAACTTTGCCTGAAAGCAGAGTATATCAGCAAAATTACACTCAAGAAAATGATTGTGAGTCTCCCGGAAAACAGTTAAATTTAGCAAAGCAAGCAAAAAAATAGGTTACATCTCTTCATTTCTCTACATGCACTCCCATGACAAGCTGCCTAGCTCTATCTACTAGTAGAACTAGCTCTCTTTCCCAGCATGCTTTGGACAACAGATTGAACATTTGTGCTGTCTATTATAACTTTTTGCCTAATGGATGGTGCTGAAAAAAAAAATCTATATTTCAGATTAGATGGTCACAAGGGTTTATAAACACTGAAGGTTTCTTTAGGTTTCTGAAGAATCAGAATCTGAAGCAGAGTATAGGAGGGGAAATCTAAAGAAGCTATACTTAGGCTGCATCTGCACTGTGAAAATGATCCAGTTTGACGTAATTTTAACTGCCATGGTTCAGTGGTACAGAATCCTGGGACTTGTAGCTTGTTGTGGCATCAGAACATTCTGACAGGGAAAGTGAAATGTATCACAAAAAATATTAAAATAGAATTATTGATATAATTATTGATTAGACAGAACAAATAATTTAACCATTTTTCTCTATGGTGTGAGAAAGCCATTTTAAAAAAGTTTTTGAAGATTATTTAAAGGTTTGGGACGTATTCTGTGCCCCCAAAAATGCACATGGGTTGCATTTTCTGCCCAGAATTTTTTTGTATGTGCATAAAATTAGCTGCCTCCCTCGAAACAGGATTTTGCTCTTTTCTGCACCTTCCCCTCCCCTCCCATGCATTTTTCATGCAGAGTAAACTGAAGATCCCCATTTACCTAGAATTCTCATCATCAGGGTGTTCTGACAGGTGAGAAATAATTTTTGCAACCATTTAAAAATATTTTGTATGATCTTTGCATCTTCAACCAGGAGAAATGTAAGTTACTGCACAAAAAAATTCAACCAGGTGAAATGTAAGTTACAGCACTTAGGCAGAAAAAAATGAAATGCATAGATATAGGATGGGAGACACCTGGCTTAACAAGATTTTATATGAAAGTGATCCAGGGGCCTATAAATACAGGTGTTAAACAGCAGCATTGGGACAGAGTAGGGGCATGGTGGCTACGTACTGTATGCCCTGATGCTGGCACCACACCACACACCCGACCGCATAGCGGGCAGCATCACACGATTTGTTTGGTGCAGTGTTTAAACATGCTGCACCAAAGAAACCCAGAAAAGCCACCAAGGCGGCAGGAAAGGCGGCTTTTCACTACTTTAACAAGAAGCAGCATTTTGCTGACGCTTTTTGGCATATGTTTATTCAACCTTTGTTCCAGTTGCATGCTGCAGTGCAAAGATATACAACTGAACACTAAAGTTAGGATAGTCCAAGCCATTGTATTCCCCATCACTGTGTTCAGATGTGAGAGCAGGACAGTGAAGAAGGCAGAAAGATAATCAACTCATTTGAGATGTGGTAATGGAGAAGAGTACTGAGGATACCATGAACAGCCAAAAAGACAAATCTGTCCTAGAACAGATCAAACATGAACTCTCCATGGAAGCCAAAATGACT
>CM034706.1:219059473-219075525 GCA_020142125.1 Phrynosoma platyrhinos
TGGTGCAGGAGGGAGATGTTATCAGGCGGCGTTTATAGCCGCCGGAGCGCCTCCCGGCAACCGCGGGGGTGGGGCGGCTCAGGTTACATTCTAGTTCTAATCTAGTTTTATCTACCTCTGATCTAGTTCTATCAGCTTCCTAATCAAGTCTTGCACAAATAAATTCCTGTGAAGATCACAAACACAAAAAAAGTGTTGACTGTTTTTCTCACTCTGGTTAGAGTATTATCTGTTATCTGCTTTAAAAATATATTACTTTTGAATGCTTGTATGCAATTAATTTGGCCCAGGCAGGTGCTTCATTTACCCTAAGATAATTTCAATGGAGAGGAAGTTCCTGCTATTTCAAATCAAAGACTAAAGATAAAGGCAGAAATTGGCCTAAATATTGCTTTACCTACATGGGAACATGAGTGGGGCTGAAGACACTTGATTGCAGATAAAGATCTACTATAGGAATAAGTGCCAAAAATGGTTGCAGTGTGGATGCAACTACATCAGGGTAAATGCTGTAAAGATTGGGCACTGTGATTCTTACATATCAGCATTTAATCTTTCCATAAGGAAATAGCTTAATATTGCTTCATCCATTAATTTAAACAAAAATAATAGGAGTTTAAAAAAAAACTAAGGGAGAATGAGATAGGAAAGTGCCTGTTGCTCTTTATTATTATTTTTTTTAGGTACAGATTAATGGGATTGTCTTCTATCCAGTGTGTGCTGAAGGGAGACAGAGTTGAATGGCAAGCAATGCCTCCAGAATGCCAACGTAAGCTTCTCCCACTTTTCAAGTTAAGACTATGCTTTAACTTTAAACTGTGAAAACACACCTCTTCTTTTGAGTGTTTGAACTCAACCATCTCACATTTTCCCTTTTCCTTTATGCAATTTTCTTCCCCCTCCCTTAAAAGTTTTTAAGTCTTTGTGCACGATTTGTTGTTTTCAACACAAGCAGTGTAAAACTCCTAACTATCTTTTCTCTCCTTGAGCAGGAAGACAGGCTCCCCCCAACAGACTTAATTGAGTCCAAAATAATTGTAGCCCCTTTTTGAAGTTTGTAGGAACAGTGGGGAATTTGGAACTTTTTAGAGAAGCTGATCTGTGGCTATTGGACAGTATGATACATACACAAAAGGCTTGAAAAGGATACAGTGCCAAATCTTTTAGGAACTGCAGCTTTTGAATGCTAGACTTTAGATAAAATTGTCCAGTTGCCTCTTAGCAAAAATTTAGAATGGAAACTTTAGTTGATATTATTGAACTGTTTTTCTCTGTTTCAGAAATAATTTGCTTATCTCCTCCTAATGTCACCAATGCATCACATAATGGAAGAAGGACTGGAAATTTTACCTATAACTCAACAGTAATGTATCACTGTGATCATGGCTTTTTGATGGCCGGAGAGGCTTCTATTCGTTGTATTACTGAAGATCATTTAACTGGAGTCTGGAGAGGTTCTCTTCCTGAATGTATAGGTAAAAATGTATTCTTGTTGATTACCTGAAGGCTGTAACATCATTTTTTAATGTCCAAGGGCTTATTGGTTGGTATAAAATATTTTTTAAAATCCACCTTTCAGGATTTGTTTCCATGAAGTGGCTTACAAGATTACAAATCACTAAAGTACAATTATACTTTAAATACACAAGTACCATACAGCAGGAGTAGGAGAAGACTTTTTAAAAGCAACATATGTAGATGGAAATAAATGTACAGTTATCTGTAACAAATGCTACTAGAAGAAATGATGGAGATATGGAAAGTATTTGGAGCCTAACAAACTCTTTAGCCAAAATGAATTTTTTTTAGTGAAAGCTAAGAATTCTTTTACAAATATTAAATAATACTGGCAACAGAGCCATCTTAAAAATATATGGGATTGGATCCCAAAGTGCACTAGTGGAATAAATTTTGACATTGGCATTTTTTTGCTGAAGATATTTTGAGAGGTTGTATAAGAGATTGCACAGTGGAATGGAAGAATACCTCTGGACTTCAGTTCTCTTTTCCCCAGCAGAGATTTTGCATTAAATCAGAAAATGACCTACTACATGTTCAAAAGGTCCTTTGCTTGCACAGACACACCTCTGGAACCATCTCATTGAACTAAATGAACACCATATATATATATACAATGTATTTTCAGATTATTTGTATTTCCAGAGTATTTTCATTCAAGTCACATGCTCTCAGCTTCAAGGGAAGGCAATTGCAAAGCTCTTCTGAACAAATCTTGCCAAGAAAAACCCATAAGTGCCATAAATCGGAAATAACTTGAAGGCACGTAGCAGGAGGGATGTGTTACTGGGCACATTTTCAGATGGTATGAGGTTGCACATATTATAGACCATATGCTTAACCTAAAGGTCAACGTATTTAAATTGCTCCTCTAAATTACTATAGGTCTCAAACAGATGGCCCAAAAGGGCCGCCACCAGGCTGCGTTGGGGGCAGGGTGTGCACATGACGTACGTCCCAAATGCAACTTAAAGCTGTCCTGAGTGTGGCTCTTTTCCAAAGAGCCAGCTCAAAACTGGCCTAAAAAGGAGTGGAAAAATCTGCTCCTTTTCAGCAGGTTGGTTGGGGACCACAGCTGTGGCCCAAATCAGGGTTGGGCGCATGGGGCTGTTGTGGCTCTGACACAAACAGGTTCTATGTGGTCGCAGGACGGCCCTTTTGGGCTGTCTGTTTCTCCCTATAGTTCCCTTTAAACCATCATATATGTAAGATACTTTTGTTTACATATTTGATGGGAAGCCAGCTGAATTCAACTGAACTTACTTCTGAGTAGGTATGTATAATGTTATAGATCAAGTGTGGAGTAGTGGCGTGAGCATTGGACTACCGATCTGGAGACCAGGGTTTGAATATTTGCTCAGTCATGGAAACCCACTGGGTGACCCTGGGCATGTCACACTTTCTCAGCCTCAGCCTTACAATTTGTTTTCTTTGTATCCAGGTGGCCAGAGTAATTTCCTTCTCATAGTCCCTTAGTATTTGAAAAACCGCCTTAACCATTAGGGCAAAAAAGTTGAATTTATCAGAACTGTGTAATGTTTCAGGAGTTTCATATTCCCTGAATCACCATGTACTGTGGGCTTCCTATATGGTCTTAGCTTTCTCTGAAATTTCATTTTCAGTGTAGATAGTGAATGACTAATCTAGATTTAATCTAATATGCTGTGGAAAACTGTGTTGTATACAATGATTATGTGCTGCTTCGCCCAGCTTTGTCTGATTAAGAGGCTGCAGTGATTGAATATATATGTGTTTATGTTTTGAAACTGATGCTGTCCTTTTGAGACAAAGTTTAGTTTGGGGAAGTTCTATGTCTAATGATTTAAATATGATTCCATTAGTTTGCATTTGATATTCAGGAAAACTCGAACTGTGATGCAACCATTCTGAATTACAGTACAATTATTCTGCAATAATTTTTACCTATAATCTGTACTGTAGCCATTCCTATGCTTACCACACCCGTGTTTCTCACTAAAGAACCAACTGAAAAAGAAAGTAACTTCACAGGTGAGTTGACAGAAAATGCTGTTTTTAGAGCCTGCATATAGATATTTTCAAATATGTAGACAAATATTTTTCAAAATAAATTGATTGTTTCTAGCTGTTTCTTAAATAAAAATGCATTCTAATGGTGTTAGGATAATTCTTGATAGTGCCCTTGCTAAACAGGGCAAGGCAACATTAGCATGTACAGCAAAGAGTTTAATTTTATTTGTAAAACAGTAGCATTGTTCCTTGAACAGTTGAAAATAAGGAATCAATAATTTACATAGTTGAAAGTATCAGATGCTATAGGCTTCTCTTCAGACTCCATGAATAATGTGACTGGAATATTTGTCCATATAATAAAATGTATATTTATATGTGTAAATATTGGAAGAATCGCCTGGTCTTCAGAATGTGGTGTTAGGGATTACGCAGATTCAATGCCTGTAAATTTCCCAAATATGCTATTTTCTCTATTGATTATTTTAGCAGTAAAAGCAATGTGTTGGTTTTTAATTTGGTTTATTTTGATTCGCTGAGTGTGGATTCAAATGCAGATTTTAAATTTGTAGATTGACTGCATGGACATATGTTTGCATTCTGTTAAATCTTATTATTGATCTTGTAACAATTAACTGTTTTACACTGAAGCTTAGAAATTTGATGCTTTTTAAAAATAGGAAAAAGTTGTAAACTAGCACTCAGATACTAATCCCATTCATAATTCTTGCTTTTCCCCATAGGAGCTAACTACAGCACCATGCTTACCAGCCCTGTAGAACAACAAGGTAAAAATGTTGCTGCTAAGTAAACTAGGATTCTGCCAATTGATTAGTAAGCAGCATTTGAGATAAATGTAGAAGCCTTATTAGGAAGAGATTTCAAGCTGATTCCCAAAAGATAGCTCCTAATGGTATAGCTTTCCCTTCTTTTCCTCCCTAATCATCCTTAAAAAGAAAAAAGACTGAAACAGCAATGAGAAAAGGTGTAGGTCTGGAGTGCTTGTCAAATTCCACGAATGCAACAGCAAGCTGAAACATTATTTCTTTTTCCTACATTTCTCTGCTAATGGGAAAATAAACCGTACGTATATGCTTTAAACCAGGTTTGCATTTGTACTGAAGAAATAATCCAGTTTGACACCATTTTTACTGCCATGGCTCAGAGGTATGGAATTCTAGGAAATGTAGTTTGTTGTGGCACCAGAGCCCTCTGACAGAGAAGACTGTGGGACTTTGCTAGGGAATCATGGGAATTGTATTATTTTCTGAGACATTGAGTCTTCTCTGTCAGAGAGCTCTGGTGCCACAATAAACTACAGTTCCCATGATTCCATAGCACTGAGTCAGGGCAGTTAAAGTGGACTCAATTTGTACTATTCCTGGCAGTCTGCAAAGGCCCTAAATCTCTCACAAAACCACAGTTCCCAGAATTCTATACCATTGAGCCATGGCAGTTAAATCAGTGTCAAACTGGATTATTTCTGCAGTGTGGATGCAGCCCTGAAGTGGCCCTCAGGATTTCGCTGGACTGATATCAGCCCTATCCAGCATAGTAAATGTTGAGGGGAATGTTGGAAGTTGCAATCCAACATTGGGGAAAGCTACACATTGCCTGTATCCGCTTTACACTATACAACAGAAATACTCATAACCTAAGATATGGGCTCACAGATTGAAGACAAATTTTAACTGAGACTCTGTACTAATAGTTCCAAACTGTTCTGATCCACTTACCAGGTACTTATTCTGTTTTCAGGGGGAAATACACCACAGGCCAAACTAGCATCCATAGCAACAATCTTTTCAAACTATCCACTAAAGCATAGAAGATCACAAAAGACAGGTGTATTTTCAGGGAGAATTAGGGACATATGTCTTTCTTCTTTTTCCACCCCTGTCACTCCTGTTGCAAGTCCCTTGCTTTAAGGTTATATTCATTGGTTCAATCCTACACACATATATACACAAACACATCTCTGCAGCCTTATGTTTGAAATATGTCTTTGTATTCTGTTTTACCTTCTTGTGCTATTTTTTTAATGGAACATTCTCATTATGAAAAAAGTAACTCTCTGTTTGCTTCCCCTTACTATGCTAGGATCAGCTTGCAGTAATTTAGTCCAAGTGAAATGATAGCTCCTTAAGTAACATGCCCACTTGCATGATAAATGTTAAGTATGCATGTGCATTATAAATGGTAATCCATTTGGATTACAGGTATTACAAACCATTTTTGTTTTGCTTTGCTTTTTAAGGACTACAACTTGGAATCATGATTGCTATCTGTAAGTTATCTGAAACAAATTAATGGGGGGGGGGTGTCAGTAAATTATTGTTTCATAATCATGCTTAAAATCCCCAACAAGTAGCATTATAGATATTTGGTTTCCCTCTTCTAATCAAGGCCAACTCACTTAGAAGGGGTGACCAATTGTGCCTCCCCCCTGCCTTCAGCCAGAAGGACCTCTGCACCTGCTCTGGTGCCACAATAAACAATCATTCCCAGAATTCCATAGCCTCAAGCCATAGCAGTTCAAGTTGGGTTAAACTGGATTATTTCTGGAGTGCGAACACAGCCTTAGACCATGCTTTGGTTCGAGGAGTTTTCAAAATAAGACATTCTGTGAAGATGCTGCTATGTATTGCCCTCCTGGCTGGTTCTTGCTGCAGCAAATGGTATCTGAGGGAAATACCTGCCATAGCTCTCTAGAACAGCAGGTGTAGTGCCTTGCTTTGAAGGGTCCCCAGAGTAAGGTATCTAGCAGAGTCAGTGACATCAGAGTGAGAAGCCCACTTCACCCACAATAACTCAGTCTGCGGGCGCATTCACACTAGCATTTTTGTGCCGAGTAAATCCGGGACATTCAATGATGCAATAGCTAATCAAAGTTCCCACTACGTTTATCCCGATCGAATCTCTCCATGGCAATATAACCCTGTTGACATTCACATTGCCATTTGTATCAATTGAAAATTGCCATTTTGATTGTTCTTGAGTTTTTTTAAAATGTCAATCAAATGATGCACATCTACGTCACACTGTTTGGGTGACATTTTCCCAGTCTAGAAACCTCCTTGCCAAGAAACACCCACGATAGCTTCTCCTTGGGGGGATTCCCCCGACAGCCTCTGAAGGTGGCATTGGCAAGCCCCTCTGAAGAACCCTTGGCAAGAAACCCCTGTGACAGCTTTGCCCTGTCAGCCTCGGAAGATGGCATGGAAAGCCAAGGGTTCTTCAGAGTGGCTTCATTTTTCTCAGAGTTATACTGAAGCAGTTCTTACCTTGGTTCTTCAGACCCCTAATCCCCACCCCCACTGATGTTTTTTTAAAAAAAGTTAATCGAATCATGTGCACCTTTGTCCTACCAATGATGCCAGTATTTAAAGGCACTGTCTACTGCAGCCATGCAATAGCACAATGTGCATAAGCTGTCAATTTATTTTAAAAAAGTACACCATCTAATGGAATGTTCCCAGGAGAACTCTCTCTCTGGCTTTGACTTTGGCTGGCAGAGAGAGAGGAAAGGGGTGGGCATGATCCGCCTCATGCACATTAACCTCTCCCTTTTTGTGCTCCGAATTGAATCGACAGCAAGTTCCCATTTGTGGCTGGTAAAAAATGACCGGTTCTTTTGAAAAGACATGCTAAAACCCCAGTTCCAAAAGAACCGGGTTAAGGGAGATTTGCACCGGCCCACCTGGAATTCAGGTCCGGAAAAACCGGCGCAAGTGTGAGTGATCCTCTTTTAAACCGGTTTGCAACGTAGTGTGAATGGCCCCTAAGAAAGGAAAGGACCCCACAGAGCAATGCACTAAAGGGAAGTGTGGGGCACTCAAGGATGAAAGGTAGCAGGAGAAGGTGGGGATGAACTGAACTGCCCAATGTTGCCTGAAAATATTACTTCTTTAAGGAAAGAATTGTTATTGTTATGTGACTGCAGATTTTGCCTCCAACATATGGTGACCCTATCACGATTTTATCGTAACAAGACTGATTCAAAACTAACCATTTTTGCACCAGAAAACACATGCATTGGAATAATTTCCCAAAACCGTTTACAATGTACAAATACTAGGTGAACATTGGAAAGATTTCTTATCTCTGTGTTAGTCTTCCCAAATGACATGTTTCATTGTGTACAAAATTTTTGATTTTTTTCCTGCAAAACCTACAGTTTTGAGTAAAAATCCATGTGTTTCTGGAAACGGGGTGGTGAGAGAGGGTTGTGCAAAAAATGATTTTTTTGTGCAAACCACCAACTCACCAATGTTTTGCAGAAAAGAAATGTGTATTTCTGAGCAGGACAATTTCTGGAAACATTCCAGGATGTGTGAATAATGGGTGATAACTATGTAGAATTACTCATTTTCTCTTACATCAGGGAGTTTTTTCATTCTTGCACGTTAGGACAAAATAGTCAAAAAATTTACATTCCTAGCTTTGTTGTGATGTTTCATTTATACTTTTAATCATCAAATATTTTTTTCCTTACCCTGTCCAACAGCCATTCTTGTTCTGGTTGTTCTTACCACTGCTGTCATTGCTGTCACTACTCTAGGACAAAAGAAAAAGAGGTAAGATGGTCATGTAACTTTCTGTTGAAATAGAATTCTTACTAAGCAACTATGATATATAATATAAAATATATCAACCTGTTGGGCATTTTTAGAAGACAAAAGGCCTTTGCAGACTGCCAGAAATAGTGCACTTTAAATTGAGGCACTGCCCTGGCTCAGTGCTAGGGAATCATGGGAACTGTAATTTATTGTGGCACCAGAGCTCTCTGACAGAGAAGGCTCAATGTCTCAGAAAAAAAATGCAATTCCCATGATTCCCTAGCACTGAGCCAGGGCAGTGCCTCAATTTAAAGTGCACTATTTCTGGCAGTCTGCAAAGGACCTTAGGCACTTTTTTGCATATATGTAATAACTGCACGAAGGACACTCTTGAAACTACACTTCCAAAACAACTTTAAAAGTGTATGGAAATAAAAATAAGATTAAACACATAATAATTTTGTACATGTAGAGCGTTAGATGATAATAATGAATCCCTTGCATGTGCTAGTTCAGTCTTTATTGCACAACAAATTGTTGAAATCTGGCAAATGTGTTCAATCTTTTTTTCATTATAGGAGCATATTTTGCTTTCTGTTCTCAAATGCTTTTCTTTTTCTTGAGATCTTACAATGTGAATCAAGAAACAAAAATGTCTGTTGATGGTGATGAAACATGGTTTGCAAGTAAGAAACAGCACACACCTGATTTGGGCCTTCAAAGGTATGCTTTCATTTTCTGATAATCATTGCAACACTGAAAATAATTTATAGTAGGAACTAGTGACTTTTGCCTGCTCTTGGGATTTTTGTTGAGACAAGGAAACTGGATCCTGTGCGGCCAGTTTTTTGTGTTGTCCTGGTTCCAGATTAAACCACACATGTCCTTGAACCTCTTAAAAATTACTATGAGGGGGTTTTGTGTGTGTGTGTGCACCTTCAAGTCGCCTTTAAACATATGGTGACCCCATTAATTTCTTAGGATTTTCTTCTTGTTGTGTGCCTTCAAGTAGTTTCCAATTCATGGTGACTCTAAGAAATTGTGCAAATTGAGTCCACTTTAAGGGTTAGGGTTAGGGTTAGGGAATCATGGGAACTGTATTTTATTGTGGCACCAGAGCTCTCTGACAGAGAAGGCTCAATGTCTCAGGAAAAAAAAAACAATTCCCATGATTCCCTAGCACTAACCCTAACCCTTAAAGTGGACTCAATTTACACTATTTCTGGCAGTCTGCAAAGGCCCCAAGACTCTATCAGAGGGTTTTCTTTATAAGATTTGTTCAGAGAGGATTTGACTTTGCCTTCTTCTGAGGCTAAGAGAGTGTGACTTACCCAGTGGTGACCTTGGGCAAATCACACTTTCTTAGCCTTAGAAGACGGCAAAGTCAAACACTCTTTGAACAAATCATGACAAGTTGATTTCCATGGTCAAGCATGGATTTGAACACGGGTCTCCAGAGTTCTAGTCCAACACTCAAACCACTATACCATGCTAGCTCTGCTCATGGTTAAATCTCTAACCGAGAGCTAGCATGATACAGTGATTTTAGTGTTGGACTAGTACTCTGAGTCCATGGTTCACGTTCCCATTTGCCTCTTGATATCTTGTGAGCAAATCCCTGCTAAGCCATGGAAACCCACTGAGTGATCTTGGGCAACTCACACTTTCTCAGCCTCAGGAAGGCAAAGGCAAGCCCAAAGGCAAGCCTTCTCCGAACAAATCTTGCCAAGAAAACCCTGTGATAGGTTCGCCTCAGGGTTGACATAAATTGGAAATTACCTGAAGTATTGAACCTAAAGCAAGAGTAGAAACATTAAGTAACTGAGAGGTTTGATAAGTTCTTTGTACATTATAACTTATAGTAAATTACAAAGCATGAAATTCTCTGAAATGTATGTTTATTGTTCTTTGGACCAATGGCCTGAATCTATGGTTTAAAAAACCCAACAGTGCCATTTTAGTAACTAAGGCTGAGATCTCTTTGAGTTTTGCATAGAATTAGTTTATTTCTTTAGTCCTATGAAGACAGTGGGCCATCTACTAGGGGAAACTGAATGTCTTAAGGACTCATGGGGGTATTTATTTTCAAAAGTACTCACTGCTTGCAGAAGATTTTAAAAGTGTGTACTTTTACTGAACTTCTCCCTCTTATATGGAAACAAAGAAGCTCCTGATTCATAATTAAAAGGCAGTGTGGTATAGTGGTTTGAATGTTGGACTATGACTCTGAAACCAGGGTTCAAATCCCTGCTTGGTGACCCTGGGTAAGTCATACTCTACCAGACTCAGAGGAAACAATGGCAAACCTCCTTTGAAAATTCTTGCCAAGAAACCCCTGTGATAAGTTCACCTTAGAGTCACCAAAAGTCAGAAATGACTTGAAGGCACACAACAACAACAAAAATTTAAGCTCATGTAGATTTGAAAGTTTGCTTGTATTTTTGAAAAAAGGAATTGCTTCTTTGGAATCAGTTAAAACTGCCTTCAAGTTGTTTCAAACTTATGGCAACCCTAAGACAACGAAAGGGTTTTCTTGGCAAGTTTCTTCACCAGGGTTTGCCATTGCCATCGTCTTAGGCTGAGAGGCTGTGACTTGTCCAAGGTCGCCCAGTGGGTTTTCATGGCTGAGTGGGGATTTGAACTCTGCTCTCCAGAGTCATAGTTGAATGACTACACCATGCTCGCTCACCATATAAATTAATTAAATGGATACTAGCATTAATTTAAATCCAACTGTTAGGGCAAATTAGGGTAGACATATTGAATAAATAGTAACATGGTAATTCAACACTTTTGTAAGCTCTATGGATTAATGGGTCTACCTTCATTTAGACTAATAATTGGATATTGGATATTAATTTTGACTGAATACTTTTTGGATTTCAGTGCTTTTTGGGTTAATTTTGGATTGCGTTATTCTTGCTTTGATACTTGTTTGATAATTGATAATTTGGTAGTTGATGGTTTAAGTTGTTAATTTTAATCATTGCATACATTTTATAAATGTCTACAAATTTTAAGTACCGGTAGTGTTTACCCATTATTTCCATGTATCATGGAGGGCTTCATTTGAAAGTTTTCAAAAATATTTTGTAGCCCGCTGAAGTATTCTCCTGCTTTCTTTTTCTGCCCTCTGTCATCTTTTTTGCTTTTCTTTGATATGTTCAGGATGAATATATGAAATTTATTAAATCTAAGCTTAATTTTGTTTTTTTGATGCAGGTTATCATTTGGGCATTTTTAGAATTTGTTTAATCAGAATCAATCAGGCAGAAGCTTCTTCCACTCCTGTATGTGGGCCCTATCTGTTTCTGTTTATGCAAGATGAATGTTTACATGGAAAAGTTTGAGAGGAAGAGCAAGCCAAGTTTTTCATGTGTTATGTTTGCATGAGCCTCTGATCACCCCCCATCACTTCACAAAGACTAAAGTACACTATAAAATTTATGTTAAAATGGAAGTGGCTTGAAGAATAGTTCTGAGGAACTCAAGGTGTGGTCATTGTATTCTTTTGGTACCAATAAGAAAATGTTTATCTGGGACAGTTTGGCAGACAAGCAAGCCGAGGCACATTTTTCTTCTGTCATGTTTGCATTAGCTTCTCATCAACCTCATAATTATATAAAAGTCTGAGACACTGTGTAATTCAACATTTGAGTTCTAGGAGAAATAGTTGTGTAAAGAATTTCTGTGCTGACTACTTCCAAAGCCAACTCACCATTAGACAGAGCATGATGCCTGCCTTAGCAATAAGGTTCAAATGGCACCAAGCAGTGGTAATGGGCCAGGGCCATGTTGCCTGTCCTGTGTTACCTGTGGCCCTTTGGTGTTCTATCTTGACAATCAGCATTGTTGAGGTTAACTTCAGCTTTTATCAACTTGGGTAACCTTTGAGGCGGTACTTTTCTGACTTTGCCTCAGGCAGCAGAATGTCTTGGGTTCAGTTGGTATACTGCTGTGTTGTTGTTGTTTTTTAAGAATAAAACAAAATTAGTAAATAGTAGTATAGTATTAACTATAGATTAATAAGTCATTTCTGCTGATTAGGATTTTCTTTGAAAGAGGATGATTTCCCCCTCTCAATAGTTCTCTGAAAATAAAATGTTTTATATAGTGGGAAGTTATTTTTCTCCATGGTGTCAACTAGCTAATAAATACAATGAATAAATTCCTTAAAAGTCAGTACAAATCTTTTTGAGTGTTTAATGTTATTCTAAATATATACTCGTCCCTCCACATTCGCTGGAGTTAGGGACACAGGAGCCCTGTGAATGTAGAAAAACTGCAAATAACAAAAACACTATGTTTTTACCTGAGAGAACACCTCTCTAGGAATCTCTATATCCTCCAGTGCAACACTGCCGCCAGCATCTGCCAGGCATTGACGACAGAATTGTGCTGGAGGAGCTACAAATGCTTAGTGGGATGTTCTCTCTAGGAATCTCTAGGTCCGTCAGTGAGACATTTGGTTAAAGTTGACCATAGAGTTGCACTGGAGGACCTAGATATTCTTAGAGAGAACATATTAATAAAATCTGTGAATAATCAAAGCTGCAAAAGTCAAAGCTGCAAATGTGGAGGGCCGAGTAATTCAGTCTAACCAAAATCAAGACAGTATGTTACTTGTATCTGCATGGTGATGCAGTAAAGGTCAATCGGATGCCACTATTAGGCACATTTACTTGGAGATATGTTCCTTTGAACTCTAGGATTTGGTTTTAAGAATCTGCATTTTAAAAATTCCCATCTTAAATGTTTGTTGAATTTCATAGGGAGATTAAATTACTTTTCTAAGTGCTTACTCAACCTAAATGTTTATATGTACTGATTGAATTAGGCCCCCAATATATTCCTCCACCACTTCTTATCTATATACAGCCAGCTAGACAATCACAGCCCTCCTTCGAACCAACATTGGAGTTTTATTACACGGGGAGCCCCATGCAAAATCGCTCTTTAAAGTAAAAAACAAAACAAAACGCAAAAGCGGAAGCTTTTAATGAACAGGATTTCTCCCGTTCTGCCCAGTGTGAAAAGTGAAAGCGCTGTTAAAAGAAGTTTAATCCGAACGGAAATTAAACAAACACTGCTTCTTTTTACTTTCGGGATCTTCCAAAAGTAAAAAGAAGCAGTTTTTGTCTAATTTCTGTTCGGATTAACCTCCTTTTAACAGCGATGTCGTCTGAAAAAACACCCGCTTTTGCAGGTTTTGTTTAATTTAAAGCCCCGTTTCTGCACGGGATTTCCCCCGTGTGATAAACTCCATTGAGAATAGTTTTATCAGTGGCACCATTCATACAGCATGTGTCAGAAGATGCACATCACTTTTAAAAATATACTATCCACTGAACAGAATCTGGGAATTTGTTTTATAATTTACCAGAAGGAAGATGCATCCTTTGTCCTTAAATGTTACAAACTAGCTTTGAAAAAGCACTTGGTTATAAATTAAAGTTGCTTGGGCCACATGTAGCTCCCTGCCAAGCCCCTTGAGTCCCCTCTGTTATTATTACCGTATTTTCCGGCGTATAAGACGACCCCCCCCACTTTAACCACAGATTTTACAGGTTAAAAAGTAGTCTTATACACAGGAAAATAAGGTATTTTGTTTTTAAAATGGACCATTTCAGACAGTTCTTCTCCCCAAGCTGGACTAAAAATCAGCTGTAAAGATGATGGTATAATTCTGCTACCCCAAATGAAATTACACTTCTCAGACAGAAACAAGTAAAAAAAAAGAGGACTAGAAGTTATGCAACATCACTACCAGTGTATCAGGAAGCACTGGTGCAGTTTGTGGAAGGGGGAACAGTCATGAAAGCTAAAATTGGCTTCCACCCCCTGTGCAAGTGACGACCCTGCCATATATATTATTCTTATTCTCTCCTATTTAGTCACTAACCTGTCTCAGCCTATGTCATGTGTTCACCAACATGCTATGTAATCGGCTGAAAGTATAACTCTGAGAAAAATGAAGGGACAGAATTGCTGGAATGATGTCCATGATATTACAATGGTTGTCTGTTATCCCCCCCCCCCCCGTACATTGCTGTAAATTATTTTGTGTCATGTACTTTTAAACAAATTTTGTCCTGCCCATAGTTTCCTCATTCTTTTGAAAGGAATGGAAAACCAGTGCAAAAGAAAAGGGTGAGGCTGCAATTTAAGAATAACTAAACAAAACCCTACCTTAAAATCTCAACTTGCTTTGCTTTGGATGATGTAACATTTCCTCAGAAAGGAAATTACAGTATCTGTTCCTTTTGGCATGACAACCAAGAATGTGGTAGTCATGCAGCTGCTGACATCAATGGATTAGTTTTTACCTCATTAGATATATCACTATCAATATACAGTTGATTATCCATAGAAGCAAGTCAGTTAAAAATAAGAAAATGCCAATGTTCTAGAGGAAATTATATTTCTGAAATATTCTACATGATTAAATAGACAAATCAGGGAAAGGCTCTTTTCAGTGTCAGTCCCTAGGACTCTGAGCTCCATCAAAAGGCTATCTTTTTTCTTTCATTCCTTTTTTAATGGCCCTCTGCAAAATAAATAAAATATTTCACTTTAAGGAGTTTTTTAAAAGTGATTTTTGAAGTGGTTACATTATTTTTGCTCATTTGTATTGTTTATATTTTTCTCTGTTTATTGCAGTGTTTTATGAAAGTTAAATGCATTTATTGTTGTTTTCAAACTTTTTTTAATTTGTAAGATCTTGTTCTAATTTATGTTAGCTTCACTTGTTCAGGAAACGCAAGGTATACATGTTTTAAATAAATATTTCTTTTTAAAAAGGTGTTTACAGTGGTGCTGTGAGCATTAAATACTCTGAGAAATGTATACATCCAATTCAGATACTAACCTTCATTCAGACGCTTGTGCAAACAACAATACAGTGGGTCCTTGGTATCTGCTGGGGTTTGGGTCCAGAACCCACTGTGGATAACAAAATCTGTGCATGCTTAAGTCCTGTTAAATACAATGGCATGGTAAAATGGTGTTCCTTATAAAAATGGTAAAACGAAGGTTTACTATTTAAAATTTATACATTTTTAAAATATTTTCAAACCATGGATGCTTGGACCAATGGATAAAAAAATCCGTGGATATGGAGGGCTGACTGTAGTCCCTATTTATTCTTAAGTCAGACATAGCTCTGCATTCCCACCTGGTAAAATGAACAACACTGTCCAATGCTTGGAGAGCCCCAAATGCAGACACACAGGACCCAAAGAAATCTGAATTGGCATAAAAATGTATTCTGATTTCGATGATAACCAAACAACTTTAGCTGTGAGTCTGCATTTGCTTGATTAGTCAACTCCAAGGTTTCTTTTCCAGTAGATGAGAAGTTTGTTGTTATCAGCTGTCAAGACAACTTGACACCCCTATGAATAGGAGGCCTTGCAAACAGGGCTGTGGCATCCTTTATTAAACCAAATAAATCACCAGGAACAGATAGTGTCCCAGTAGAATTATTTCAAAATACAGACAGTAGGAAAAGTAATAATAAAAAATGCTGGCAGATTATTTAAATAACGGGGCTTTGAAAAGGTATTGTTTGGAAATAATGAAGAGAAAAATATTTCTCTCCCTCATACATACAATACTTGGCAAGACATTTCAGGAAGAAGAAAAGGAAATTCTTCACCCAGAATACTCAGATTCTGGAAAGTACTGACTGCCGTAACTCACCCCTTGGACAACTCACCCCTTGCCAGGAATCTGCAGCTCCTGATAATGGAGCCCTCACTTAGTTCAGGGATCTGGACACAGGTAATGGGTATCCTGCTCCCCATCAGGAGATGGCAGAGGCTCGAGATGCTGAAGAATGTGTGCCCCCATCCTTTGTTGAGCAGGGAAAGGAGAAATGCTGATCCCAACAACCATTGAGAATCAGAATTTATTTACGGTCTTTGACCAAAATATCACAAATTATATAAATATTAGCCAATAAAATCACACTTACAAAACTGATAA
>CM034706.1:219154338-219176560 GCA_020142125.1 Phrynosoma platyrhinos
TTGGATATTTCTTTGCATATTATCTTAGATATGAATACCCTATCTATTCTTGACCATGATTTGAACCTATCTGAGAAGAAGGTGTAATCTTTGACTCCTATATGCTTCATCCTCCATGCATCAGTCAGATTTTGTTCTTCATTTATTGCATGTTCTGTCTCTGAAATTAAGGTAATTGGTAGCATATCTCAGCCTGGATTAGTGACTACCATAGAACAGATCTTTTGCGTTATGGGGCTCTTTGGAATATTTTTCCTGTCCTGGTATGCACTCTATTGTCTTTTGTTACCAAGCAAAGACCCTGTCATATTTTTATTATTCAGATCTCTTGAAAATACTTCCTGAGCTGGCTATAATCCTACAGTTGATACATTCTTACTCTTGCATTCTGTTAAATTGTTTTAAGTTGTTGGTTTCGTTATTTTTAATTTCTTTAGGAGACCCTATCAATGATAATGCGGTGGGTGGAATACAAATGATCTCACAAAGCTAAGCCTACTAGCTACAACAGGGTAGGCAACCTTTTTGAGCTGGGGGCTGGGTTGCTGTCCCTCAGACAATTTGGGGGGCCAAAGCACCATAAATAAATAAATAAATAAATAAATAAATACATTTTTTTTTAAAAAATAAAAATTTAAAAAATATGCATGCACACTCTCTCAGCCACAGAAAAACCATGGTAAAACCCCTGTGGAGATTTTGCAAAGAAAACCCCAAGAACAAGTAATAACAACAATAATCAATATCATCATGGCAGGCAGCTGGGGGTGGCGGCGGCGGCAGTAGGACCGGCTGGGGGCCAGTCCAAAGGCCTTGGGGGGCCACATCCGGCCCCCGGGCCTTAGGTTGCCTACCCTTGAGCTACAAGATATCCTGTACTCTTTTTCATACCTCATGTACTGAACTGTAAGACTTTTCTCTTTTTAGGTTCAGATTAATAGGCCAAAAGACTTCTCGTTGTACATTGCTGGCAGATGGCAAGGTTGACTGGAATAGAGACCCTCCGTATTGCGAACGTAAGATTATCAGTTACTTTAAGCTTCTTAGTGTTTGCCTCAGTGCATTTCATTGTCATTTCCATATTGCAAATTGGTCAGACTGAAAAGGCTTGTGTAAGTCTAAAAATTTGGCTAATACCATCCCAAGAAGCCTCCTCTTTTTTTTTTTAAAAAAAGCCAAAAATTGGCTGAAATTGAAACCAGAAGCAATGTTGCTCACTTTTTGTTTCCATTTTAGCCATTTTGTTTAGCTTGTGGCCAGTGGGTGGCCAAGCTGCTGCATTTTGGCCATCCACTGGCTTTCAACTATTTTGGACAGTTTTGGAGCAGAGGGGATTCCTATGAATTTTATTTTATTTGTAAAGGGTCTGGGGCTTTGCTATCCCTGTATAGTCCACTGAGAAATGGGAAGGAATGAAAATTTGCCCTCCACACTTCTGCATTTGCCCACTTCTGCTGTAATTGA
Organism: Phrynosoma platyrhinos; assembly: GCA_020142125.1. Taxonomy (NCBI): domain Eukaryota; kingdom Metazoa; phylum Chordata; class Lepidosauria; order Squamata; family Phrynosomatidae; genus Phrynosoma; species Phrynosoma platyrhinos. Next base: position 219,155,803 of record CM034706.1, read on the forward strand.
TCCTTCTGCAATTCTAATGTACCTGATGTTGCATCTCTTTCCCAGGAATCCCTTGTGTTCGCCCTCCTGAAATTGCTAATGGAAGACACAGTGGTGATGTAGCTCTTGATCACTATGTTCATGGTGATGCGGTAACATACTATTGTGATAAGGACTTTTCCCTTATTGGACATCCAACTATTATCTGTGAAACTGCGGCAGATGGTAGGACTGGAAGGTGGAATAGATCCCCACCTCAATGTAAAGGTGATGGGAATTTATGTTTTGACCTCTTATGTGAAATCACTTTGATTGCACAAAACTAGTAGAAAACATTATGGGCAATGGTGTAATCCACCAAGTGCCGTCCTGCAAAGAAGGCTTCATGTATTTCAGTGGGACTGCAAATAATTCTGTTGAAGTGGTAGGAGGATATCACCTAAATGTGATGCTTCTTTCAAGGGAGCCCCGGTGGCGCAGTAGTTAAATGCTGGTTCTGCAGCCACTCACTCACAGCCACAAGGTTGTGAGTTTGATTACAGCCAGGGGCTCCAAGATCAACTCAGTCTGGCATCCTTCTGAGGTCATTTTAAAATGAATACCCAGCTTGTTGAGGGCAATTACCTTACACGTAAACCACTTAGTTCAGTATGAAGGACTGCTTAGTTCAGTATGAAGCAGTATAGACACGTAGTGGCTATTGCTATTTCAAGTAAGTCATTTGGGCTTCTGTGGTCAATAGAGCAGGAGTAATAATAATAATTCAGTGGTTTTCCTTCCCGCACCACAGTTAAGGTAAACATCATGTAGCAGCTATCATCATGTGACAATAGATGGTGGGGTCCATTTCCTCCTGAGATCACTTTATGCAGTAAATATACAGAACCAGCTTGGTGTAGTGATTTGAATGTTGGAGGAGGACTCCAGGAGACAGGTTTCAAATCCCCACAGTCATAGAAACTGGGTGGGTGATCTTGGGCAAGTCTCATTCTCTTAGCCTTAAAAGAAGCAAACCTCACCTGAATAAATCTTGTCAAGAAAACCCTGTGTTGAGACACCACAAGTTGGAGCGAATCTGAAGGTGCATAACTAAATATACTAAAGTCACTAGATCCCATCTCACCTTGGAATCTAAACCAGATCAGTCCTGGTTAGTATTTGGATGGGAGGTCTCCAACAAATACCAGGTACTGTAGGCTATATTTCAGAAGAAGAAGATGGTGAAACCATCTCTGAATATTCCTTTCCAAGAAAACCATATGGAACTCATCAAGTTGCCATAAGAAAATAAGTGATTTGAAGGCACTTACACACACCACCACCACCACCACCAAGATATACAAAGGAAATCTCACTTTGAGATGAATTTATTGCTATGCAAAATAATGTACGTTTACCATGCTCTGACTTTGTGTTGTGCATAGAAAAGCAGCCAATTTTAATAATTGGTATATGTACATTGGAAAAGCATATTTTAATGGAAATACTTGGTAGGTTTAAAAGTGTAAAATGGGCTGTTTTTAATTGTTTTCAAATTTAAAGTTCCAGGTACTGATCTGATACAAACACTTTCTAAATCTTTGCTTTTCCTCTCTTTCCAGTGGTCAATTGTAACAGACCTCAAATTGCAAATGGAAGGCTAACAAGTGCATTTCAACCTACTTACAAGTATGACCATGTTCTACAGTTTGTATGTAACGCTGGCTACACTCTGGTAGGAAGTGAGTTTGTTAAATGTGGTGCTGACAACAGATGGCATCCTAGACTTCCAACTTGTGTCAAGGGTATGTATCTTGCTATATATGCATGAACTTCAGAACAGCTGTGTTGCGTTTGGATGCTGAACACCCTGTCTGTACAGGGCTAAACTGAAGGCGGCAATCCCCCTACTAGCCTTAGGTGGGATGCCCTAACCCACCCCCATTTTTATGCAAGCCCTCCAAAGGGGGAAAAAAAAACCCTAGGAGGCATGAGGAGGGGACAATTTCACTTTGTTTTAGGCCAAAAAGAGCCAAAACCCACTAAAACTGGAAGGTCACAACTGGTTTTGAAAAATGTTAGTCCTTAGGTTCAGTCCCCATACCAACAAGTTTTCAGTTAAAAAGGGAGTTTTGGGTGCACAGCCATTCTGGAAAGTTGAGCAAAGGGCTTGGATTTATGCCCCCTTCTAGTTTAAACATTCAAATTGATTGTATTCCATTTTCTTCATTCTTTGGTTAGGTATTTTTACAACTACCACCACTACTGGAGGAGGAGGAGGAGGAGGAGGAGGAGGTGGTGGCGGTGGCGGAGGAGGAGGAGGAGGAGGAGGTGGTGGTGGTGGTGGTGGTGGTGGTGATGGTGGCAATGGAGGAGGAGGAGGAGATGATGGTAAGTTATAATATCTTTGGATTACTGATAAGTCCTCTTTTGGGATGCAAAAAAAGAGGGGAAAAGGCTTGCATAAAAGGCTGGATTTTATATTTGTTATTTTTAATGGTTCATGTTTTTAATTGATTTTAATCTTTTGATAGTTTAATTACTTTTTAAACTTCTGTACACTGTGGATTTTTATCTTTTTTCAAAACTATTGTAAGTCATTTTGAGTCCTGAACTGGGGAAAAAGCAGGATGTAAATAACAATAATAATGGTGATAATGACAATATAAAGTTTTCTGCTTTGGAATAAACATAATAGTGTTATGTAGCCCCATCCTCATTCTGTAACTGTGTCCAAAAAATTGAAAAGTTGCCAAAAATTCCTCCAAAAGCCAACATTATGATAATTATTAATACATTTTACTCCATATAAACAAAAATGTATGGATGTTAATGAGTCAATGTGAATAAAAATAATTTTGTTGGCTTGTCATTACCTCCAACAATTAGTGTATTACAAGTAACACTGTTACCTGCAATGCATTACTTGATGCTGAATTTTGTGTTAATTACTTAGATTTTTTTGCTATGGCTAAAGAGAGGTATAAAGAAACAGGTAAGTTTTACAGATCAACCAAGTTTCTCAGCACTCTGTAAAATTAAGTCATTGTTCCATTTTAAGCTAAGATCATCTTGATTGAAACAGATGTTTCACCAGTGGGTATTTTTTTTAAATGTAGCCAAATGCATTAGCTACAGTTTGTAGTAAGCCAGCTTACATGAGTAAATGAAGTAGTCACATAATATAGACACATTTTAACTTTCCAAAGACATTGTCTGAAGACAAACCAGTCTGGGTGAATCTCAAGCATGGCAGCCCATAAGGACTTCTATGTCTTGATTGTTGAAAGAAGTCATTAATGAATGAACAGCCAACACCTGAAAGTCAGTACCTGTCTCTTGTTACACAGGGCCACCAGTAGGGCCAACCATAAGGCCAACTTCTGAGACAGCAGATGGAAACATTCCCAATGAAGCTGGTAAACAATTGCTTTTGATTCTTAATGGTGTTGTATTTGTTTATTACTATATTCTGTGCTACCCTTAAGTAAAAATTCCCTAGGCAGTTCACAACAGGATATGTTGTCTCTGTGTTGAGATTCATAGTTGTATGGTATGTGAACAGATTAAAGTATTTTGCACAAATCTAGACCATTGATATCTGTTCAGGCATGATCTACTCTTACTGGCAGCATATTTGCAAGTTTTGAGCAAAAGCTTTATTTGGCATGGTACCCTAGATCCATTAAATAGAAGATACTTTGATGGACATAGAAAATGAGCAGCCCTGCTCTGCTTTCGAGTTCCACGTTTTCTCATAGAGGAATAGGCTTTCGAATAGAGAGCAACACAGATTTCGCAGGCACCGTTCTGATACTAAATGAATAAAACTGAACAAGTTTGTAGATGAAATTATGCAAACAATGCAATGCAGTGCAAAAAGGAGACTTCAAGGACAAGAAAATTGTGAATAGGAGAATCTGTCAATACAGAAATAGCTCAACAAAGAAAGTTAATTGTATGAGTTATTTTGAAGAGATGTGGTAAGGCAGTAATGTCTCTGGACCTTGGCTGTTATTTTGTTCTTTATATATCTGTCCTCCTAAAATAACTACTCCTGTCTAAAGTTCTGGCCAGCTATCTACTATTCACTTTGTGTTTATGTTTTTTGTTTTCTTAACTACAGCTTCTGTGTTGACATAGCTCCTCAGCATATATTGTCCCTTACAGGGGTGTGTTTTGGAGACTATCCTCTCAGTGTTTTGTCAGCATAATTTTGATGATCATGAAAACCTCAGCATTTCCTTGGATCTGTTGATACCTCCCTCTTGTCCTTAGTGGACCTTTCTTATTTGCACTCCAGATGCCACTCAACCATCTGGGTTTGCAATTAGAAGTGATGAGAGTAAACTGTTGGTGTTTCAGGGGTGTTGTTAAAGGAAACTAACATAAATAATATAATGTAAATCAGGGGTAGGCAACCTAAGGCCCAGGGGCTGGATGCGGCCACCCCAGGCCTTTGGACTGGCCCCAGGCCGGTCCTGCCGCTGCTGCTGCCGCCGCCCCCCACCATCGCTGCCGCCTGCCATGATGATATTGATTATTGTTGTTATTACTTGTTCTTGGGGGTTTTTTTTGGAAAAATCTCCACAGGGGTTTTACCATGGCTTTTCTGGGGCTGAGAGAGTGTGCATGCATATTTATTTATTTATTTATTTATTTATTTATTTATTTTTGGTGCTTCAGCTCCCCAATTGTCTGAGGGACAGCAACCCGGCCCTGGCTCAAAAAGGTTGCCTATCCCTGATGTAAACAGAGAGTTTGGGGGAAAGCAGACGGGCGGCCATGGGCCGCCCCAGGAAGCTGCGCCGCAGGACCGAGGCATCCCCATGCTTTGTCCCGCGACGCGGCTTCGCCGCCCCTGAAAGGAGCACTAAATTAGCGCTTCTTTCACAAGTCACCGAAAGTGCGCCGCAAAAGGCTGCAGCGCACTTTCTGCGACTCTTCCGCTGCAGTGCGTGCGAATGCTGCGGCGGGAGGTCCTCAGAGCGCCAGCAGTGCGGAGGGCCGGCTACTCCGAGGACGACCTCGGGAAGGGGTTGGGGCGCCGATCGTGCGGCTGCCCCTCCCCTTCCCTGCCCCCAAGACGGTCCAGTAAGCCGTCTGCTTATAGGATTTGTTATGTAGATAACTGTGGGAAGATTCTTTCCAGGGAAGCATGGGGCATAAGTGGGAATATTTAGTTTGATGAGTCATTAATATGAATGTTACAAATAAAACATTTGCTCCATTACTGACTAGTGCTGGCATCCCTAGGATTGGGAGGGAAAAGTGCAACCCATGGGCCACAGCCATGTCCCAAGACCATTTTTTGCACCTGCTGATGCTTCCTCCCTGAAAAAAAAAAGCGAAAAGTCTGACTATCTCTTTCCCTCCCTTTCTCCTTTTCTCTCCAAAATGTCAAAACTCCCCCTCACAGAAAAGGTACATATGCAGTCCCATCTGGTTTCAGTTTTTTAATTTGATTCTGCACACCTTGTCACTTTCAGCTTTTGTAGTGTGTGTGTTTACCCTACAGCATTCAGTATTCTCTGATGATCTTCCATCCAAATATTAACCAGACTGACCAGACTTAGCTTCTGAGATAAAATGAGATTGCCCGTGTTCAGGGTAGTATGGCTATAGAGGCCACTTTTAGGTTTGATGCAGGCTATAATGACTGCACATGTGTCTCCTAACACTGCCTAAAATGCCTCCTCAAGCTATAGGACTTTGCTCCATAGTTGTGCTGTTTACCTCTCCTTTGTTTTATGTTTAAAATAGCTTTGCAACATCCTGTATAGCAAAGATTGGACTTCAGCAGCCTTATCCCTTTTCTCTTCTTTCTCCAGAATGCCTCAGCCCCTATGGGACGCTGAGGCACTAAATAGAGGGAAGGGCTTTGATTTCCAGCATGTCAACTCAAAATTGGCTTTTTAAAAATACTTGGATTACCAAGAGAGGAAACAGAAAAAATGAGAAAGGTATATATCCAGTTGGATTACTATAAGGTGCTCTATGTGGGAATACCTTTGAAGAGTCTTCAGTAACTTCAACTGGTTCAAAGAGCTACAGACATTTTTTTCTTATTGTTTTGTTGTCTTTTGACTTTTGTATCTTGTGAATTTTTAACATTTTTTTAACATCATACTCAGCTGTGAAGAAGTGGGGTGCCAACTTTCAGCATGGAGATTTGAGACTAAATATGCAGCCAAGTCTGGGATGTTTTCAGCAGTGTCAACTCCTTTAATTGTTGAGTGTGCTCATGACCTGATTTTGGCAGATCCATAAATCTCAATTAAAACAATTGCTGAGACTAGAGATATCCTGGGAATACATTTGGTTTGTTATTAATGAGCAGTTGGCTATACAGAGGCTGTTAGCCAAGTAGATGCCAAAATGTTGAAATGCTGACCAGAAATGAAATTGAGTGGATACCTCCAACTTGATTTTGTAGCATTTTGAGCAAATTAGTGATAATTTTTCGGAATGACTCATAACTGTTGATGAAACATAGTTCCATCCAGTGGCCTCACTAGAGTTGGTGTCACCTGGTGTGAAAACTCATGGTGTCACCCCCTTACCCAACTTACCTCCTCCCATACCACATCATACAGAATCCTTAGTAATGTTTTTTGCTACTCGTAAATCTTAATCCCCATATATTACTGAATATAATAGCAATAGTGAACTAAACAATTCTCAAAATTAAGAGGGTATCTTTAAATTACAATATCAAATGCACAGACTAAATGTATTTACACTTACATAGTTTCATGTGGTTAAAGTGAAACTTTGATAAGATGTGATGTTTTTATAGAATATTTAAAATGAGTAAAAAAAAAAATTAAACCTTGGATTTAAACTTTAAGTTAGGGACCCATTCCTTCTGTCCTTGCCTCCCATGGGAGGGACAGTCAACAACTACTCTTACAACTAACCAGTTTCTGCCTCTTGCAAACTCTGCCTTGTTTGTTTTCATTCTTCCTTTCCTCCTTGCCCACCACAAGACCCTGTGCAGAGGTCATCATGGCAACAGATTAACTGAGACAGAATTCACACATAGCCCTCCTCCCCTGCTTCAGAAGGAGAAGAGAGACAGACCTTGCCACATGAGCAATCTTTTTACACAGTGGGGAAAAAAAACTCACTGGTGGAATTTTACCCTGCCCCCCCCCCCACTTCAAGGCTCAGTGGAGAAAGAAGGGAGATGCATTAGCCTCCCTTTTCTCTGCAGACTGAGCGGCACTTCACCTGGAGCCTAGCTTCCACAGCTGGGCTGCAGAAAAGATGTTTAGTGAGGAGTAGTGTCACCCTCCCTTAGGAGTGTCACCTGGTGCAGCCCGCACCCCCCTAGTGATGCTATTTGTTCCATCACTATGATCTGGAGATCAAACAACAGTCCTTGCAGTGGCAGCATGCAGGTTCTCCACAGCTGAAGAAATTCAAGTCTCAAAGGTCATCAGGAAAGGTTAGGGCCACCATTTTGGGGGATAAGGAAGGTACTTTGATGCTATCTTCAATAGGGCCAAGCAGTGAATGCAGAACAGTACTCTAATTTGCTGTGCTGATTAAAGAAGACATTGACGTTAAAATGGCAATATAAACTGTGGGAGGGTCTTCTTTTTTCCCCCCAGGATAATGCACCTTTTTTGAAGAATTTGGGTGTTGAGTGCATAGATCATCTATCTTACTCACCAGATTGTGCTCCATCTTATTATTTCCTGTTTCCAAACTTTTAAAAGAATTTGAAAGGAGGGAAATTTTCAAACGATTCAGAGGAGGTAGCAGCAGAGCAGTATTTCAGTGACCACAGATCAGAATTTTTTTTGGGGGGGAAGGGTTAAAGAAACATAAGAAATGATGTGTCAAGTCTGTCCAACTTTGGGGTGAATATATGGAATAGCATGTAAATTTCATGGCTTTGAATCATTCCCTTTTTGGTTAGGTCAAGGACTTTACAGCACTCCTCATATAAATTGGGAGTCTTTTTTTAAAAATGTCTTTAATGTTTTATTTGTTTAGTATAGGTTTTATAGTGAGTGGTTTTGTTTCTATTTTGTTCTGGCTTTTGTTTGTCATTGTCATTGTTTCCTTTTTTTATTTGATTAAAGGAATTTAAAACATGTAGGTAAATCCAATGGAATCAATGGCTAAACTCTAATCAGGGACCTTATCCCACGGGGCCAAAAGCAGCAAGAATCCACTAAGAATCAGGCGCTATAGCGCTATACATTCCCGGGTGATCACACGACGTCGCTCAGAATCGGCTAAGAATCAGGCGCTATAGCGCTATAGTTTTCCGGGTGATCACACGACGTCGCTCAGAATCCGCTAAGAATCAGGCGCTATAGCGCTATAGTTTTCCGGGTGATTACACGACGTCGCTCAGAATCCAACAAGAAACCGCTCGGAATGCAGCATCATTCGGGTTCTTTTGAATGTCGGTTTCAGCGGGCATTGCAATAGCGCAAGCTTATCCATAGCGCTATTATAGCGCTAGCACCATATTTATACTAGCGCTATAGTACTGCAATGATGCTCATATCGCTTTCTTGCCACTTTTGAGAGCAGCGTGGGATAAGGTCCCAGGACTAGTAAAGAGTTTTAAGACTTATTAAGCTGACCTTTAAGTGGCGAGTTTCCAGAGGTAGGCATGAGAAATAAGAACAAAAGGTGGGGATTCAGGGGTTGGAAAAAAGTGTAGGGGATGTTTCTTTTCTTGCTTACTACAGGTCTCACAATACCCCATCCATCATGGCCACTGAGTTTTAAAACCGATGAAAGAAGGGAGGAATAGGAGTTGTTTATGTTGTAGGAGAGTAATGGGGAGGCAGAAGAAGGGAAATTCCTGGTGGTGTGCTCAGAGAGTGATATGGAGCTGTTTGTTTCTACTGATGGGTTTTTGTGTTCTGGCCAAAAACAACAAAATGAATTTCAACATAGAGAAACGTAAGGTATTATACTTAGGCAAAAAAATTAAATGCATACATATAGGATGGGAACACCTGGCTTGAAAACAGTACATGTGAAAGGGACCTAGGAATCCTAGTAGACCACAAGTTGAACATCAGTCAACAGTGTGATGTGGCAGCTAAAAAGGCCAATGCACTTCTAAGCTGCATCAATAGAAGTAGAGTGTCTAGATCAGGGGTCGGGAACCTACGGCCCGCAGGTCACACCCAGCCAGCTGAGGCCTGCCGACTGGCCCCTGCCCAGTCCTGCAGCTGCCGCTGCCTTTCGTGGCCACAGGGATCCTCTGGGGCACCATTTTGTGTTCCAAAATGGCACTCGGAGTCTCGTGCAACCTTTCCTGTCCTGCCCTGTGATGGCAAAGGTCGCATGAGACTCCGGGCACCATTTTGGAACACAAATGGTACCCCGGAGGACCCCCGCGGCTGTGCTGGGCTTCTCCAAGGCCCGGAGCGGTTGAGGTAGCCCTCCTGGGGGACCCCTGAGGCCCTGTGTGGTCAAGGGAGCCCGCCCCAGAGCACACCACGGCAGTGGCAGCATGCGCGCATGCACCATTACGGCCCGGGGGGCATTGGGGGACAGGGGGACTGGCCCCACCCCAAAAAGGTTGCCGACCCCTGGTCTAGATCAAAGGAAGTGATAGTGCTACTCTATTCTGCTTTGGTCAGACCTCCCCTGCAATCCTGTCTCCAGTTCTGGGCAACACAATTCAAAAAGGATGGTGAGAAGCTGGAGTGTATCCAAAGGAAGACCACCAAAATGGTGAATGGTCTAGAAAACATTCCTTATGATGAGAGACTTAGGGCCTAAGCAGATGGCTTATTGGGCCGTCTTCGGCGCAGGGAAGGGGAAGGGCAGCCGCACGCTCGGCGCCCCCTCCCCCTCCCGAGGTCATCCTCGGAGCAGCCGACCCTCCGCACGGCCGGTGCTCTGAGGAGGACCTCCCACCGCAGTGTTCGGACACGCTGCGGCGGAAAAGTTGCCGAAAGTGCGCTGCAACCTTTTGCGGCGCACTTTCGATGACATATGAAAGGAGCGCTATTTTAGCGCTCCTTTCCAGGGGCGACAACAGTTCACCGCAGGATCGAGGCATGGAGATGCCTCAGTCCCGCGGCGCACCTTCCCAGGGTGTCCCACGGCCGCCCGTCTGCTTAGGCCCTTAGTGAACTCGGTTTAGCCTGGAGAAGACTAGGTTAAGAGGTGATATGAAAGCCCTGTTTAGGTATTTGAAGGGGTCTCATGTTGAGGATGCAAGCTTATCTTCTGCAGCTCCAGAGAATAGGCCACAGAGCAACAGATTCAAAGTACAGAAAAAGAGATTCCACCTAAACATTAGGAAGAACTTCCTGACAGTAAGAGCTGTTTGACAATGGAACAAAGTGTGGTAAGGTCTTCTTCTTTGGAGGTTTTTAAACAGAGGCTGGATGGCCATCTGTTGGAGGTGCTTTGATTACGAGTTCCTGCATGGCAGGGGTTGGACTGGATGGCCCTTGTGGTCACTTCCAATTCTATGATTCTGTAATTCTGTGTGTCTGTATATGCATATAATTTGGTGTGCAGGTTTTTTATGGGCTGTTTGTCTTGTCTGTATTACTGTATTATTATGTTGTAAGGGAAATAGCAATTTTTATTGAGTTTTGTGAGGCAAATGTGTAGTTTGTCATTTGGAGCTCAGAGCTCACCTCAGCCTGAGAGCTTTGGGCACTTTACATCTCTTGAGTGACAAGCAGCCAAATGATTTGTGGCGCTGTCCACAACATTTTCTCAAATTTCAAAATGTACCCATGAGTCTCAAACACAGGCGCTTGTTACAGTGCATGTCTGTTATGCCATGTATCTCATTTATTAAATGTAATGAAGCTCACTGAAAAAGGGGTGGACAACTGTAGGAGCTAAAGTAAGCCATTCAGTGGAACTTGGAAGGCTTCATCCTCACGTACCCCTGAGGAAAGAATTGATCCTTTTTTTGATCCCACAATGTCTCTTACGGGGTGTGGGCAGAAACTTGGGCAAGTTTTTGGCATTTTTCTGGGCTATATTATCCCCCCACAATGACTTTATGTCAACAGGATATAATCTAGAATCATGTTCTGGGTTACTTCCTGTTGTAAAAACAGCCTCCTCAGGCCCAAAGTGGCCCAGGGGCAAAACTTGACAGAAATGTCCCTCATGCTCCCAGGGGATGCTTGTGGGCATTTGGGCCCAAACACTGTAAGAATGGGACGGGGGCTGAGACCACCAAAACAGTCCTGTGGGCCATAGGCTACACTCTCACACTAGCTAAAAATCATGTTTATAATTCTGACTATGCCCTTGAATAATAATTTCAGTAACAGCCTGTGCAAAACAGCCTAAAGGGCTGGCCTGGGGGTGGAGTTGGGGTGGGGCAACCGCACACTGGCCATCCTGACTCCATCCTGACACCACCATCATACCGCGTGCCCCACCACACGGCTCATGGTGTCAGGGCGACCCGTTGGCACAGCTTGTAGACACGCTGTGCCAAAGGGGTGCAAAAGTCCCTTAGCGGCGGCACTAAGGATGGCTTTTTACTGCCCCACAAAGGAGTGGCATTTACCAGCTCTTTTTGGAGCAGCAAAAAGCTGGATCAGGGCCATGGCATGTGGTCGTCACGGGCCCGATACGGCGCTCCCAGGAGTGGCACAGAGTACCCCTTAGGGGCCATCTGTACGGCCCCTAAGTGCAGTAGAATCTTGGGACTCCATTTGATTAAGGTTGCATCTGCACTGTAGAAATGATCCAGTTTGACACCAACTGCCATGGCTCAGTGCTGTGGAATTCTGGGATTTGTAGTTTTGTGTGAGAGAAAGCTCTGTCACAGAGCTCTAGTGCAACAACAAAATACAGTTCCCAGAATTCCATAATACTGACCCATGGCAAATAAAGTGGTGCCAAACTGGATCATTTCTACAGTGCGGATGCAGCTTAAATGTTTTGAATTTTTCCTTTCTTTATGAACAGAAAAGAGAAAACAAGAATTATATTGTAAATTTCAGTTATACTAAGAAACCAAAAACAGTAAAGTGGATAAAGATAATATTAGATATAGGTAGATATATTAGAGGAAACAAATGAGAAGAACATATAGTAGTCATCAGAGAACATATGCCGTATTTTCCGGCGTATAAGACGACCCGCGTATAAGACGACCCCCCCATTTTCCAGTCAAAATATAGAGCTCTAGCACCTCTATCCAGCGTATAAGACGACCCCCCCACTTTAGCCACAGATTTTGCAGGTAAAAAAGTAGTCTTATACGAAGGAAAATAAGGTAAGTTAAAAAGAGACATAGAAAATTATGGTGAAGATAAGGTGAAGTCAACTGGGAAGGAAATATCAGTTTAATTTTCAGTTATTGGAGATAACTGAAGTACATGTTGTTATATATGTTAGTTTTGTAGATGTAATGTCTTATGGGGGCTTGGGGATTGTGTCTGAGTCATGGGTATATATCTGTTTATGTATTTTATAAATAAAATCTAATAAATAGTAAAACAAAAACAAATATTTCCCTTTCTTTAGAATACCTTTCTCTTCCATTTTGGGTGGCAAAGGGGACTGGTGTGAAAGATCCTGTAGCTCCATCTGGCTTTGTCTGGCTGCATAACTTACAGAATCTTTTTCTCTGCATAGGGGACTTCTCTTTATTTCGTGAATTTTTCAAAAATTCTGTGTCACTTTTCATTAATTCTGAAGCGGTGTTTTGTAAAACTCCCTCTTTCATACAGGATCTACACAGAGTCCAGGTGGAACCGTTACTAACGGTGAACCAGGTAAAGCTGAAAGATGATGATCAAAACAGCCATCCTTTCTGCACTTCTAATATGCAATGCAGTGGGGATGGTGGTAGGGTTGGTTCATTTGCTGATTCTCATTATTTGTCTTGAAACTACTGAGTCCCATGAATTCAAAGATAGAGCCGTGTTAGTCTGTGGAATCAGTATGTAGGGAGATCTTGTAGTACCTTTGAGACTAACTGAAAGAAAGAAATTGGCAGCATGAATAGACTTAAATCTACTTCCTCAAAGGAAGTCTACTTCCTCCACCAAATGCATCTGAGGAAGTACACTTAAGTCAACAAAAGCTCATGCTGCCAACTTCTTTCTTTCAGTTTCAAAGATGCTACAAGATCTCTCTACAGTTCTGCGTCCCATGAAGTTTGACTTGCATGTAACACTGGATAAATAATTATGGTTCACTTCTGGTTAATATACAGAATTCTCAATGCAGTTCTAGACTTAAGCTTGGCTTCTTTAAAACTGTTTTTTAAGCAATGCATTTTAGGCTATAATTCTATGCCCACTTACTGGGGGTAGGTCCCACTGAACATTATGGGACTTGCTTCCAAATATAAACTCAAAGTGTTGATATTTTCTCCAGTCCAGTAGTGTATGTTGATGCGATGTTGACAATTCATTTAGCTCTCCAAAGAATGTCCCTAGTTCAGCATGCTTGTCTTGTGTACCATTATACAAACAATTCATTTATGCTGATATGGTTGGCTTTTTTTTTTTTTTTGTATTACAAAGACCCAATTTCTGAAATTGCTCTAAAATTTTGGGAGAGGAAACAGTTCCAGGATTTTTTTTCAAAGGCTAACCATTGTAATCTTTTTAATAAACCACATCTGGAATTTGGAATACATCTGAAACCTCACAATACATATTTTTTAGTAAAAACAACAAAAAAGGCCATTCCTTGGTTCCAGCTAGAGAAAGATTGGATATATCCACTGCTTGCTGTGGAAACATCAGCTCTCTTATTTTCTTGTTTTCTCTCTTTTGCTTTAGGATCCAACCAGACCCCAGCAATTATCATTGGTAAGTAATTCCAGAGTAAGATCTTTTACTACAGTTACTGCTATGGTACGGACTCCTTGATGGAACTTAGAACACTTAATGCTCTGTGTCTTTTCTTGTTAAAGCATTTTGTGGTTTAATTGCTGAAGACTCCTAAAGGTAAAGGTAGGGGGATTGCAGACGGGCGGCTCTGGGCCGTCTTGGTAAGTGGCAGATTGAGGCCACAGCTACCCATGCTGCGGCCCTGATCCTCCCTTTTCCTGCCCCGAAAAGAGCGGTAAAATGCCACTCCATTCAGGGGCAGCAAAAGGCCTCCCTAAGAGCCGGCGTGCAGCTCTTCAGTGCCCTTTCTGACACTGTGTGCCATGCGTAATGGCGCATGGCATGAGGACGGCATCGGTGTGGGGTTGGGGCAGCCAGCGTGCAGCTGCCCCACCCCATCTCTGCCTCCAGGCCGGCCCTTTGGGCTGGTCTGCAGAGGCCCGTAGTTCCTTGACATGAATGTCTAATTGTAACTGACTGTAGTGGATGGTGCTCATCTCCGTTGCTAAGCCGAAGAGCCAGTGCTGTCCGAAGACAAATCCGATGGCTGTGTGGCCAGCATGACTGCAAATGCTGTTACCTTCCCACCACAGTGATACCTATTTATCTACCTGCATTTGCATGTTTTTGAACTGTTAGGTTGGTGGAAGCTGAGACTAGTGACATAAGCTCACCCCATTATGCAGTATTTGGGCCTCGAACTACCAACCTTCCCATCTTCCAATCATCAGAATTAGAATCTTAACCATTAAGCCACCACATACCTTGAAGATTCCTACTTGGAAGAAATTGTGACTATGGGGCTCTGCAGATGGCGCAAAGTGCTGTCTTGGAGCCAGGGAAGGGGAGGGGCAGCCGGCTGCCCCAACCCATCCCAAGGACGTCATTGGAGCACCCGCCATTGCACACAGTAAGCACTCCAATGATGTCCTTCCAGTTCAGCGTCTGGACACGCTGGGCCAGAAAGGACGTGGAAGAGATGCGTGCCATCTCTTTGGGCGCCCCTTCTGCCCACTCTGGAAGGAGCGCTATTTTAGCGCTCCTTCCAAGGCCACCCAAAGGGTGGATTGGGGCCGAGACGTGGGACAGCTTTGGCCCCAATGCTCGGCTTCTCAGGGCGGCCCATGGCTGCCCATCTGTAGAGGCCCTATCTTTAGCAAGGCTTCTTTGAGTCCAGACATGCCTACCTATCTACCTCACACACTGCTGCTGTAAAGTTGCAAATAGTTGGCTCCAAATCCAGTTCTAGGGGAACAGTTCTGATTTTAAAAAAGGATGCCCAATTTCCAATTTAAGATATGCCTGACTGTCTTTACAGACAGCCTACTGTGTCCAGCACTGCAGTCTCCCTGATCTAATATACTTGAATGGTTTTACCTTGAAAATATTTAGATAACTGTCTTGTTACTTGCATTAAATATATTGCTTCAACTATTAATGGACTGTAAAACTGTCACAGCTTAATGAACACAGAACAGAAAAAATATATCTTCATAAGTTCCATACTTCAAGGATATTTGCGAATGGAAGAATCCCTGGGTCTTCTGTGAAGGCAATGTGCATCTGATACAAGATTCAGAATATTGGAAATAATTTTAATGAAGTGTTCAAACAGTGATGACACAGTCTTTATTGCTGCAGTCAATAACCTGGCTACCTCTTCCTCTGCATTACCTCCTCAGCAAGAGGATCACTCTCCCTTCCCATCAGTTTTAGTAGGATATGTGTATGTGTTTACGTATAATACAATCAAATCTTGTTTGGGGTTTTTGGCTGCATCTGCACTGCAGAAGTAATCCAGTTTGACAACACTTTAACTGCCATGACTCATTGCTATGGAATTCTGGGAACTGTAATTTTCTGAGACATTGAGGGGCTGAACAGATGGCCCCTAAGGGGCAGTGGCCCACCGTCCCTTTCCTTGCTGGATTGGGGTTGTGGCAACTGCATGCTGCAGCCCCGATCCGGTGGTTTGCTGCTCTAAAAAGTGAATGCTGCACCAAGGGAGCGTCCTGATGCCTCCCGCCATGTGGTGGGGGGCACAGTGTGAGGACACTATGGGGGGGGAGTTGGGGCAGCTGGCATGCGGTTGCCATGTTGCCACTCTGCCCACAGGCTGGCCCTTGTGGCCAGTCTGTACAGCCCCTTAGACTTCTCTGTCAGAAATTACTGGGGCCACAAGAAACTACAGTTCCCAGCATTCCATAGTATTGAGCTTTGGCAGTTAAAGCCATGTTGAACTGCATTATTTCTGCAGTGTGAATGCAGCCTAAGTCTTAAACCTATCTTAAAACTCCTGTTGGTAGCCTTCAGTGGTACACTGGGCTCTTCCTGGACAGAAAAAATGTTACTCTGCTTTGTTCACCACTGTCATTATTGCAGTTGTTGTGTACCTTCAAGTTGTTTCCAACTTATGGTGATTCTGAGGTGAACCTATCACAGGGTTTTCTGGGGCTAAGAGTGTGTGACATGTCCAGGGTCACACAGTGGGTTTCCATGGCTGAGTGGAAAACTGAACTTGGGTTTCCAGCGCCATTGTCCAATGCTCAAACCACTACACCATGCTCACTCTTTGTTTTGCCATTATTGATAGCATATCACTGAGTTTCTTTCTCTTTTCCCCATCCAGGAATTGTGCTTGGTTTTTTAGGAGTGGCTGCTGCAATTTTTGCATTTATTAAATTCAGACCTCGCGATACAGATGGGTGAGTCAGCCCAAGATATGCTATCTTTGGTTTCTTATATGGTTCTGTGAGCAAGCATATGCTTCTGGGCTTCATTGTTTCTCCTGACTCCTCTTCTGTTCTTTGACCAGTTGTCACTCCATAAAGCAGAGATTAGGAGGGCATAGTCAGTGATCAGTGCAGTTGTTGCATAAAAGACTGTTTCCTTCTCAAGCATATTTTAAAAAGGAACCCATAATAAACCTGCCAGTATCATACTGTCTTTATACAAATCTGTGAGTAATTCTTGGAATCCTGTAGATAATTCCTGCCATCATACTTGAAAAAGAATAGGGATTGTTTAGTTTTTTGAAAATGTGACTAGATGTGCAAACAGTGTATGCATGGTATAGAAAAAAAGTGGATGGAGAACAGATTTTCTTCCTGTCCTGTAATACTAGAATGCTGGCAAATGAACAATTATCCACAGAGTTACACTGTGAAATTTAATACACAAAAAGTAGTTATGGGCATCCGAGTGGCTGGCTTTAAAAGGGGTTAGACATGTTTGTGGAGGATAAGGTCATTGATGCCTACTGAGCACGAGGGCTCTGATGCATTGTTGAAGCCAACCAGGCCTCTGGGAGGGAGTATTTCACCAGTGGGATGCTGCTGCTGAGAAGGTCCTCTTCCATGCCCTCCGGTAGTGTACTCTCCCCAGTGGTAGGACAGAGAGTGGGACCTTCCAGGAGACATCAATCTGCTCAGCTTAAAACCTCCACTTGTAGCTTTCTAAACAGATTGAAATGGAATTGTTCTGATTTCTTTCTTCTCAAACTAATTACTTACCTTTTTTTTCCTGCTTTCTTTCTCTGTTTGCAAAACTGAAGAACTTTTACATTCTGTGCATTATTATCTTTCTTTCTTTCTTTCTTTCTTTCTTTCTTTCTTTCTTTCTTTCTTTTTTGATATACCATGCATAGATTTACAGAACTTTTATTAGTATAAACTAAGGTATCCCTAACTAAGGCAAGAATGATTTTATATGGTTTACTACTAGCAAAGAATTGAAGCAGCAATGGAATATGTTGGAACTGCTGTGGGATTTCTTATTTTTATTTTTTATTACTTCATGTCACTGTGCAAGTCAGTCCTTATTCAAATGGATTTAATCTTGGTTGCAACTCCATCTTCCCATTTTGATAATCTTCATAGTTGTTATTGTTGTTAACTGTCCTTGAGTCAATCCCAGCGCATAGCAACACTGTGCATGAGACATCTCCAAAACTCCCTATCTTCCACTACTCTGCTTAGGTCCTGTAAATTCATGACTGTGAGCTCCTTAATCCATCTAGCATGCAGTCTTCCTCTCTTTCTACATCCTTCCACCTTTCCCAGTATTATTGTCTCTTTCAGTGAGTCATTCCTTCTCATGATGTGACCAAAATACAACAACCTCAGCTTTATCATCTTGGCTTCCAGGGAGATTTCAGGCTTGATCTGTTCTAGGATGCATTTGTTTGTCTTTTTGGCTGTCCATGGAGACCTCAGCACTTTTCTCTAGCACCACATTTCAGATGAATCTCAGATGAATTGATTTCCTCCTATCTGCTTCCCTCACTGTCCAGCTCTTGCAACCGTACATAGTAATAGGGGAACAGTGACTTGTACTTTTTGTGCTGCCCTCCCCATTCCTAGTCTTCTTATTTCTTGACTGCAGTCCCTGTTAACCCAAAGTATGGGAATTCTTTTACTATTTCAATTTCCTCATTTTCTAGGTTGTATCTGTGTAGCTCTTCCATGGTCATTATTTTTGTTTGCTTTATGTTCAGCATTAAGCCTGCCTTTGCACTTTCTTCTTTGATCTTTCTTAGTAGTTGTTCCAGGTCCGCAATATTTTCTGCTAGTAGTATGGTGACTGCATATCTCAGATTATTGATATTCCTTTCTCCTATTGTTACTCCTCCTCCTTCTGTGTCCAAGCCTGCTCTTCATATGATATTTTGTGCATAGCAGTTGAACAGATAGGGTAAAAAGATGCAGCCTTGCCTGACCCCTTTGCCAATTGGGAACTATTCAGTTTCTCCATATTCTGTTCTAACAGTATCCTCTTGTCCTAAGTACAGATTTCTCACCAGGACTGTCAGATGTTGTGGTACTCCCATGTCTTTAAGGGCATTCCATAGCTTTTCATGATCTATGCTGTTAAAGGCTTTGCTATAGTCTATAAAACACGTGCTGATCTTCTTTTGGAATTCTTTGGTGCACTCCATTAGCTATTGTATGTTTACATAATTATGACTGCATAATTATAAGTCCTAAATATTGAACATCTCCATCTCCTTTGAAATATTTTTAAGACAAAACAACCAGCTCAAGCCAATGATATATTTATTATTCATGTCTCTGTATCCTCAGAACATGTTTTGTGCTTAAAGGTTCTCTTTTAGCATGAGGCATGAGGTCATAGAAATTTGTGTGCTTTTACTGACATGAATTGTTTTAATTTTTACAAAACACCTTAAGTCCCAGGACTAGAGAAAATACAAGAAATACTGAGAGAGTATTGGGGGGATGGAGATGCCTTTAGGTCTTGATCTTCATAACTATAAATATTTTTTTAAATGTACAGGTGAGATCTGACTTAATGCATAGAAATCTGAGAACCTAGTCACCTGTGTTGGGTCTTCTTTAACCCAATCACTTTTTCCTTCATCTGTTTGTGAAGCTAAATAAATTCATTCTGATTTTTAAGACTGGAGTACCTGTCAACTGACTAATCAAATGTTTCCAAGAATGCCTTTGCAGGTAGTGATCTAAGTTTTATAGTTGTATGAATTTGTAAGATAATAAATGGCTCTTCATAAATGTTGCAATTAGTGCACATGTGTTCCCCTCTCAGTCAGCGATGCTCTCTTAGACTTTTTTTTAGGAATAGCCATCCCCATCAATGATGATCAGAGTTAATGATTTCACTTTAATTACATGAGTTCCAGTATGAAACTAAGAACAAATGCTCAGTCATTAATATTATTCATTAGTTTTACCTTATAATATTATGTAATATTGTTGCCTACAAAAGATGGTAAAATATACACAAATAGTTAAACTTCAGAGGTCCAAAACACACTGCAGAAATAATCCAGTTTGAAACTGTCTTAACTGCCCTCCCTTCAACCCTGCCCACACCTCATACACTTCTAGAATGTCTCCCAAACTCCAGTATCAACTTCTGGGATGTTTGAGGAAGGCTGGAAAGAATCAGCATACATGCCAGGCCTTTTAGAACTAGAAATCTTTTAACACAAAGCCACCACTGAAGGTTAATATCACTTTTGGGATGAAGACCCTGAATGTATATTAAGTTTAGGGAATGGAGTGTGTGTAAGAATGATATTTAAATTATATATAATGGAAATTTCACCCCTTGTCTGGAACTTTTAATAATAATAATAATAATAATAATAATAATAATAATAATAAATTTTATTTATAGCCCACCCCTCTGCTCAGCAATCAGGGCGGGTTACAGTATTTTAAAACATACAGAGTTAAAAACATTCCCTCATCCCAGTATCTCCCCACCCATCCCATTAAAACAAGATTAAATTACAAGGAAATTAAAATGCTGTAATAAAACAAGACGAAACCAAACAAACAAAACCAACAAAACAATAGGGCAACCATAGTACAAGGAACACTAAAAACCATCTCCCCTGGAGCCAGGATATTATTCCGGGAAGGCCTGCTGGAAGAGATCCGTCCTTACTGCTTTTTTGAAGGCAGCAAGCGTAGTAATAAGACAAATCTCGTCTGGCAGGCCATTCCATAGTCTGGGAGCGGTCGCAGAAAAGGCCCTCTGGGAGGTCTGAGACAGCCTAGTTTTTATTGGCTGTAGCAGGTTCCTGCCAGAGGACCGAAGGGCACGGGGGGGATCATACAGGAAGAGGCAGTCCCTGAGATAAGAGGGACCCAAGCCATGTAGGACTTTAAAGGTTAAAACCAACACCTTGTACTGTGCCTGGAAACCAATCGGCAGCCAGTGGAGGGATTTAAGCACCGGTGTTATGTGCTCCCTCCTAGATGTTCCAGTAATTAGTCTGGCTGCCAGTTGTAGTTTCTGGGTTAGGCACAAGGGTAGCCCCATGTAGAGCGCATTGCAGTAATCCAGGCGTGAGGTTACCAGGGCATGTACCACAGCTTCCAGATCCCTCATGTCCAGATAAGGGCGCAGTTGGCGTATCAGCCGAAGCTGATAACAGGCACTCCTGTCCATCACATTCACCTGACTAGTCATGTGAAGCGACGAGTCTAGAAGTACCC
>CM034706.1:219181361-219192358 GCA_020142125.1 Phrynosoma platyrhinos
TTTTCCAGGGCTAAAAAGTAGTCTTATACACCAGAAAATAAGGTATACCCCACACACCTCCATGCCACCATTTTTTCTCTGAAGATGCCAGTCACAGATGCAGGCGAAATGTCAGGAATACATTCTTCTAGAGCAGGGGTAGGCAACCTTTCCCCTTTAAGGGCCGAGGGACCTCAGCTCCCAGAAGCCTCAGCCATGATGGCCAATAGTCCCATGTTGGCCAATGGCTCCTGGGATTCTGGGAGCTGAAGTCCCTTGACCCTTAAAGGGGAAAGGTTGCCTACCCCTGTTCTAGAGCAAGGCCTCACAGCCCCAAACCCCCACAAAAACCTACCAATGGCTACTCTTTCTGGTCCAAAGGTAGTGGCAGCAGCTACCAATCCCTAATGTAATCCTACGACAGGGAAGAAAAAGGGAAGGCAGAACTGACCACAGTGATCATCAGGTAAGTTAGTTTAGGATGCTGGATGCATCAGAAATAAGACTTACATGGGCTTAATATACTGAAACACTGTGCTCTAGAACTGAAAGTAGAATGTAGTCTAATTTGCAGTCCTAATGCTTGAGGTGCTAGGAAGTATTTTTATGTAGTTCTCAAAACTAGTTCCCTTGGGGTTTTCTTTCTAAAAGCCCCCATTTAATTGCTGGTGTTTTGTTTGCTTCTTCCTCTTCTGTATTTATATATCTCTACTGAGTTCTTTGACTAATCTTGCACTCCTTTTGTTCTGAATGAGAACTATGAGTGCTGCCTATATACTCAGCCTGTTGTGGGGCTCAGCTACAGTCCTTGCTATCACTTTGGAGGACCAAGGTAAGAATTTAAAACTTAGAAGATTATGTTTTCTTTAGTGTTTAGCTTCTATGCTTCTGTCTTTCCCATACTTTAATTATTTATGGTCTTCTTGTGCCTAAAGCACCAGTGCAATGTGAGAGCCAGCATGGTGTAGTGGTTTGAGTGTTGGACTATGACTCTGGAGACAAGGGTCCAAAACAAATTGCAGAAATAATCCAGTTTGAGACCACTTTAACAGCCCCAGCTCACTGCTAGGGAACCCTGGGAACTGTAATTTTGTGAGACATTTAACCTTCTCTGTCAGAGAGCTCTGGTGCCAAAATAAACTACAATTCCCAGGATTCCCTAGCACTGAGCCAGGGCAGTTAAAGCGGTCTCAAACTGGATTATTTCTGCAGTGTGTTTTGGACCCAGGGTTTAAATCCTGGCTCAGCCATGTAAACCCATTGGGTGAGCTTGGGCAAGTCGCACTTTCTCAGCCTCAGAGGATGTCAATGGCAAACATGCTCTGTAGAAACTTGTCAAGAAAAAACACATGAAAGAGACACCATAAGTCAGAAATGATCTGAAGCTACACAACAACAACACAACAACAACAACCAGTGCAATGTACTCCACTTCCACTGAGTTATGATATTCCCAGTATTTTTCACTGGCCGAAAAGTCCTTGGGAAGAGATTACAAGAAGAGTAGCAGCCAGGAAAAGGGAGGGTTAATCTCTTTCCTTTCAGCTCAGGTGGCCAAAGAATGGCATATGTACACTGGTCTGGTTAAACTGTGCACTTCAGAGCAACGTATATCAGTGTATATAGTTTAAATGTTGTTGAGTGCCTTAGGACCACATGTTGGAATCATAGTATGAATCTGAATAAGTAGAACTGAGCTCTCTCTGCTGGAAGGACAAAACAAGAAATGCATGTGGTAGGTACAATGTAAGAGAGGTCATCCTAAAATAGTGCTCATTTAATATTGAAGTTTATTTCATATTAACAAGTCCTAAACAGCTGCTCTTGGTTCACAATATAGGGAAAAACTTTTACATTTTAATAAGGAAGTAGAAGAAAATATTTATGTTTAAATAAAATGTAGCAAAAGAATAATGAAATGTAACTATTACAATACTGTCTTTTGATTTAAAAAAATAGCAAGTGTTCGAATTGAAAGACATTGTGGTATTAGTATGCAAAGGGATCTTGTAGCACCTTTGAAACTGAGATAAAGAAACTTCATAGTACACTTAGGTCTACCTCCTCAGTTGCTGATTAGTATGCTGATGAATATGCCAACTGAGACTTTGTATCATCTGCCATGGATGAAGGATCTATTACATCATGGTGCAATATTGCATCCAGAATAGGTTAAGGCTAGCCACTGTAGCAATGGGTCCTTCTAGGGGAATTTTTAATTAGCTCAGTTAATTACTGGAATGTGCTACAAAACAATCCTCTGAGACTGTTTCTCACCTGTATATCAAGAGTTAGGAGATAGGAATCCACAGAGGCAGAATTCCCTAAATGGATTGTATTTTTATTTGGGGAATCACACAACACAATAATCACTCACTCTAAGAGCTAAAGAATATAAGAATTAGCATTGGAATAGTGAGAGGCTTGACTAATGGCGATACTCACTCTAAACGTGGTTGCTCCAGATGGCTCAAATGGATTGCACTGGTGTTGGACTTGGCCATTGAAAGTGCTAGAATGGACAGTGACAGGTCAGAACTAGTCAGAATTCACAGTGACAAAGTGTCCCCATACATTCTATCTAGCCCACTGAACAAATAAATTTGGGGTGCTTAAATGGCTTGAGGCAAAGATACATCAAAGGCCAAATCTGTACTGGAAAGGATCACTTAAGACAAGGCTTTAAAGATGGGGAACAGAGTTGTAAATTAGCCCTCTCAGACTTGGGTGCAGAAAATATCCTGCTGTACATTATCCTAGCCTTCCTATCTCAGAGGTGTGAATGTTTTCTTGATTGTAGCTCTGAAACTTGTCTGATTTTCTCTTACTTGTATATGGTCTCTTGCCTCTGGGCCCATGGCTGCCTTGGTTATATGACCAGGTAGGATAAGTCTCATGGCTACTTGCAGTCAGAGTACATTCAGGGCCATAGATAGGACACATACACACCAAAATTAGGAAGACATCCATTATTGGTAACACCACATGGAGATAGAACAGAGGATCTTGAAAAAATGAGTTATTCTAGGGAGGTTGAAGGAGCAATCCACACCCATCCAATATAGTCACATTTTTTTTTAAAAAAAAGTATATTCCTACACTTTCTGTCTATTCTAACACTGTTTAATGAGCTGGTGGTCAGTAAGGCTATATAATCAAATTGAGGAGAGTGTTTA
Source organism: Phrynosoma platyrhinos (assembly GCA_020142125.1). Lineage (NCBI taxonomy): Eukaryota > Metazoa > Chordata > Lepidosauria > Squamata > Phrynosomatidae > Phrynosoma > Phrynosoma platyrhinos. The sequence goes on from CM034706.1 coordinate 219,184,517, forward strand.
TAAGGCAGAAAATGCTGCAACGGTTTAGAAATCTGATGGTTCCTGCCTTTATTAGATTGGCACAAGGGGCTAACCAAGTGAAAGGGAGGTCTTATGCTGAACATAAAGAAAACAAAAATAATGACCACAGAAGAAATACACAAATTCAATCTAAACAACAAAGAAATTTAAACAGTTAAAGAATTCTCATATCTAGGATCAAACCCTGACCGGAATGGAGACTGCAGTCAAGAAAGAAGAAGACTAGGAATGGGAAGGGCAGCTATGAAAGAAGTGGACAACTGAAGAACAAAACCATACAACTGAGCACTAAAGTCAGAATAGTTCAGGCCATTGTATTCCCAATTACCATGTATGGATGCGAGAGCTGGACAGTGAAGGAAGCAGACAGAAAATCAGCTTATTCAAAATGTGGATACCGTGGACAGCCAAGAGAACAAACAAATGGGTTCTTGAACAGAACAGAGTTCTCCTTGGAAGCTAAGATGATCAAGCTGAGACTATTGTACTTTGGCCACATAGGCATGGATCACTAGAAAAAACAATAATGCTAGGAAAGGTAGAGGGTAGAAGAAAGAGAGAAAGAGCATAGACCAGATGGATAGACTCAATCAGGGGAGTTGTGGGCTAGGGCTTGCAGGATCTGGGCAAGGCAGTGGAGGATAGGGATTCTTGAATGTCTCATCCACAGGGTCATCATGAGTCAGAGTTGACTTGAGGGCAGCTAACAACAACGAGTGGATTGCTTCTTTAGTCTCCCTAGAATGACTGTTCACAGTCAGTATTAACCTCTCACTTCCATACAATTGGCTACTCAAGGCTAATTGGGATTGCTCAGTTTGATGGACCTCTTCACCTACACAGTACTTTCTCATTAACACAAGACACAGACCTATAAGGGGAATATTGACAGAGGTTGTATTAATTGTTAACAATTTGGTCATTGGATGCAATCCTGCTTTCCCTTCATTGTATTAACTCAGGGGTAGGCAACCTTTCCCCTTTAAGGGCAGAGGGACTTCAGCTCCCAGAATCCCAGAAGCTATTGGCCAACATGGGACTATTGGCCAACATGGCTGAGGCTTCTGGGAGCTGAAGTCCCTCAGCCCTTAAAGAGGACAGATTGCCTACCTCTGTATTAACTGAATGCACTATGGAGACAATTTCAGCACTAGATATTGAGGCAAGGGGATTTTGCATACATTGAACCTTTTCTGATGGAAGAAGACACTTTGATCTCCCATAATCACCATGAGCCAAAGTAGGTTGTACTTTTAAAATGAGATTAGCAATGATATCCTTTTCTACTTTATTCTAAGTGCTGCATGCTACAATTCTCTGCTTGGCCATGAAACCCGCTGGACAACCTTGGGCAAATCACATGCTCTCAGCCTCTGGGGAAGGCAATAGCAAACCTCCTCTGAACAAATCTTGCCAAGAAACCCCCATGATAGGGTCACCTTAAGATTGCCATAAGTCACAAACAACTTGAAGATACACAACGACAACAATTTTGAGCCCCAGAACAAAACACCTACAACAGCAGCTCTTGGTTGTGCATTTGATCAATATATTATTTCATCTCCACTCTGGCTACAAAATGTTATTTCAGTGGGGGTTAGAGAAGATTTTCATATCTTCTGAAGAACAGACGGGCTGGAATCCTGTATGGCCCAGCATAGCATAATAGTTCCACATGTGGAACTATGTTACAGATGGCCATTCACCATATCACCAACTTATCTTTTTGCTGTTTTAGCCCACCCCATGGTCATTCCAGGGCTGCTGGAAAGCAGGCGTGAAGTCAGTGAAGCATCTGGCTATGTTGCTTCAGCCAGAAGCAAAATGATTACCATCATCCACTCATGTCAGCTGGGTCCTCTGGAGTTGTCAGCATAGGATGCAGTCATTTCATCTCTGGCTATGGGGACACAGTCAGCCACTTTTCCAATCCTTTCAATGTCCACAAGCCATGGAATGGCTATCGAGGTGGGGGCTTTGGTTGTTGCAGTGGCAGGCAGGGAACACTAACCTCCACATCAACAGCAACAAAAAAGACATACAGATGTACCAACATATACCACTAATAGGTTGCCAGCCTAGAAATGAGACTGATTGTGACCATAAAAAAACAAAAACAAAAACCCTGAATCTCTCTTGATTCAATATAACAAGATGATACTGTTTTTATAACATTCAAGGAGAAATGTCATGGGAATGGGGCAGTATGTGGTGGGTAAGTATAAAAACCACCATGGCTAAACCTGTTGTGCTTAAAAACAACTGCTGCTTCATAGATAACAAAATCTTCCTGGATTTAAATAAATACTTCTATAGAGTTATTAAGTATCTTCTGGCTCTAAATCGAGGGTGAACAGGGCTATGGGGACTTATTACTTGAAGTAGCTGAAATATTATATTGAGAAGTCAGCTTGGTTAATATCAACACACTTAAGATTTTTGTCCTACTAAGTTGAATGATGCTTCATTTAATGCAATCATTTCAATTAGATCCAAAAGAGAAAGGGTTTGATACAAGGATACAGTTCTGCTTATACAAGGAATCTTAACAATAGGTTTTTTGTTTTTGTTTTGTTTTGTTTTGTTTTGCAATTTTGCCATTTGCTTTACCTCAGCAATCCTATTTCCCCCTATGTAGCTTTTATGATGTTAAGCTGGTTACAGAGAATAGTGGAACTTTCTCCATGCATAAATTTCTCAGGTGTTTTGGGTTCTCTATACTTTTGATTTTATATGATCTAAATACATCTGGAGATATTGAAAAAGCAGGCTCTCATCTTGCTGAGAATGTGTAATCCCCGTTTATGATTTAAGAATATTATCTTATCAGGTTATTATCAGATTACATGGTTTCTAATATTGTGTTTCCTCCAAATGTTTAAAATTTCAAGTTAAAGGAGGCTGAAATAGATGTTCTGAGTTACAGTGACCTTTCTACAGCAAACTTGCATGATTTTATTGTTTGTCCTATTTTGCTAGAACTTAAGCACTTAAGATCAACACTTAAGAAGGAAAGGAACTCTGAATTACTGCAATATACCTTCACTAACTAGATTAGATTTGTATGAACATACAACAATAGCAAGGGGAAAACCACCAGTGAAGTTCCTGAAGGAAGTATGGCAAAGCAAATTCCCCAGTGGATTGTAGTAAATCACTCAATCAAAAAAATCCCCATTTCATTGCTTCTGGTACTCTAAAAAATGAAAGAAAAAGCAAACAAAAACCACCAACCCTTTAATAATAATGTGTCCTTAATGTGTATGCAGGAACTTATGTAGAAAAGAGGGCCATTGCAGACCCGCCCAAAGGGCCAGCCTGGGGGTAGAGTTAGGGCGGGCCACCGGCCACCCCAACCCCACTTCTCTTTTAGGGGTGGACAAGGAAGGATCGGAGCCATGGCATGGGGTTGCCATGGCCCCAATCCGCCGCCCCAAACTGGCCATGTGCATCGGCCAATAATTTCCTAATTCAGTGTGGGAATGGGAAGCCCCCACCACTCTGTTGCTTCTTTTCCTCCCTTTCCACAGCCATTTAATAGCTGTAACAGCACCTTACAAGATTTGGCAGTTTCTGAGGGCAAAGGGGATGTTGGGGACAGGAAGCAAAGAACTACTGAATAGCCCCTTCCACCTTGTCCAAAATACAACATATATGCAGGTGTAAGCCTGTGTTATGGAAATATGTGTCATTAACAGAATTTCACCACATACTGTGTTTTTACTAGGTATTTTAATGTGATAGTGTTAAAGCTGGGGTTGCTAAAGAAAATATGTACAAGACAAGGGAATATCAGGCAACATTTTCCTACCCTTGAATTGGAACTATAGAATGAGACTTGATTCAAGTTTCACAGTAAGGACTGACATATATTTTCTTCTCCTTCTCATTTTTGTTATCAGGACATGGTTGTTTTCCCCCAGCCAGGTTACACTTTGCTGAACTTGCTGATGAGTATAAAGAGAAGAATTCCTTTCCTGTTGGCTCAACTGTGAAATATATCTGCCGTCCAGGCTACACCAGAAACCAACAAAAGACCTCTCGAACATGCCTTCAGAATCAGAGATGGTCAGAAGTTGAGGAATTTTGCAGGAGTGAGTACCTTAACAATATTTTTTTTAAAAAACAACAAAACCAATTAGTATTTAGAGGGACAGTACCATAGAGGAGAAACCAATACTTGGACAAAAAGATGAAAATCAATGATGTACAATTCATTGCATACTATCTCTAAACTTCCTTATTGATATTCTGATTATTACATCATAATCTTCAAGACTGAATGGATTCATCCTAGAGATCTATTCTTTATAATTTGAATCTTTCATAAAATTAAATCTTATTCATTAATATTATGTGTGCTGTTGCTTCCCCACTCCATAGTGTGTTTGCTATTAATATTCTAGATGCAGTTAAAGTAATATTTTGGTTATTAGGTTTGCTTCATTTAATCTGCTAAAAAGCAGAACCATCATATATAGATATATCCAGATCTTTCGAAATAGTCTGAATATCTTTGGACAAAAAGAAAAAAAAAAGAGTGCTTCACTCACTCCTGTTGTGTAGGAAATATTAATTATATTCTTAGAGAAAGTGAAACCAGCTTATAAATGCCTGCTGGAAAGTGCTAACTTTGATGTGAATGAAATTTGAATAGAATAAAATGCAGAGTTAAATTATCCCCCCACCCCCCACCCCCAAAAATCAGCTAATGAAAACTATTCTACAGTACTTTCAATTTTGTTTTTTTTTTTAAGATTTAAATTTACATTTGTAATTTTAAAATAATGTTTGGGTATACTGACACCATTACACGTGTTTTGAAAGACATATCTACTTCAGCTAAATGTTGGCCATATAATAGAGAATCCATCCCTGTGTCATAGAATATGGGCACATTCAGTTGTTGCCCTTTCAATACTGGACAAGTTACAACATTTAAACTTTATACTGGAAAAAACTTTGATAATTTTAGGTGCATATGTTCTTTTAAATGCTATCCTTGCCATGTGGAATTTAACCAGTAGTCAGTCTGGATGGACTTTGAATGCTCTTACTGTTGCCAAAATACTTGACTCTCTGAGACTGGAAACACAGACATTCACTATCTGTTGTTCAGTGGTCAGCTACTCATGGACATATATGTAGCAGAGAAAGAGAAAGTGAAAGAATGGAACTGTATTTCAACAGGGGATACTGTTTGAAGTGCATAATGTATTAATGTTTCTTATGTGGTAAATCAGGACTTCCCCATTGTGAATGTATTCCCTTTACACAACAGAAAGAAAGAAGAAAACTTTGAATCAGTTTTAGACTTCAGGATACCATGATATTAAATGGGCAGAATAGTTACTTGTCTTGTTTTCTGCTAGAAAGATCATGTGGACATCCTGGAGAACCAGACAATGGTCGACTGCATGTATCAGGAGATTTTCTCTTCGGTGCCACTGTAAATTTTACTTGTGATGAAGGGTAAGCCTCAGGGAAACCAATAAAGTTGCATTAACAGATAAAGTAGGTATTAACTGGTAAAGCATTGTCCCAAAGCTGGCATCTAGGGGTTGGTATTATTAGGCCTCAGCAGCAGGAAAAGCCCAGAATCACCTGGACGTGCCACTGTTGCCCATTATAACACATTATCTTCAATTCTTTTACAACAGAAGAGCAGTATGTCTGAGTAAAAGGAATAGGAGCAGCCATTGCCAGCTGATATACTGCTCTTTCTAGAGTCTGGAAACCCAGGCTCCCCAGCCAGCATGGCCAGTCACTATGCCAACAGGGTGATTCTGAGAGTTTTTTTCCAATAAAGTAAAGTGTCCATACCTTGACGTTCCATCTCTGGGCTAGTAATTTTCCTTCAAGGCTTAGGAGAGGACTAAATAAGCAACTGAAGGTATGCAGGTGAGTCATTTAAAGCATCATGACTAAATGGCTCTTGAAAAACTGGACTTGGGGTATAGATCATTTATTTTGTCGAGAGGATGAAACATTTCAACATGTTATAGCAACTATAGGACTCGTTTTCTTTTCTTTTAATATTCTGTGTAGATGTCTTAAGTATATAATTCTAAATTCCCTACATATATGGAGAAAGAAATCCATATATAGTCCATGATTGCTTTTTCTTTTTCCTTTTTCAATGTAGGCATAGGTTAATTGGTCATTCTTCCAGAAGATGTGTAATATTTGGAAAAAAAGTAGAATGGACTGGTGCTGTACCCTTTTGTGAGCGTAAGTAGGAAATACCTTGTCATCCATGTATTTGAACAGTATATCTGTAGGTTTGTGTCACAGTCCAATTTCTTCAGTTCTCCAAAATGCTGCAAAAATAAATCAGTAAAAATGAGGTATTGGCATTTCATGCTTCTACATAGATAGAGAGCAGGGTTATCTGGGGCAAAGTATGGGATGGAAGTATGGCCTCAAAAAATTAATGATATAAAATAGAGTATAATGTGTTCCTTCCATCTTGTCTACCAGTCCTACTGAAATTAATGAAACTGTCAGAACAGTACAGTTTTGGGATACAGCATTGATTTTAGTGACATATGGCTGAATCCACATTGCAGAAACAATCCAGTTTAGCACAACTTTAACTGCCAAGGCTCAATGCTATGGATTTCTGGGATTTGTAGTTTACTGTGGCACCAGTGCTCTCCAACAGTGAAGGCTAAATGTTTCACAAAACTACAGTTCCTAGAATTCCATAGCATTGAGCCATGGTAGGTAAAGTGGTGTCAAACTGGATTGTTTCTGCAGTGCCAATACAGACTTTGTACAGGAGCGGGAACTAGAAAATCATCTTAAAATAATCTAGAGTGGTATGAATAAATTATGAATATACAGAATATGTTTAGCAATATGAAATTGTTGGAATATATTTGCATTCTCCTATCTCTCCTTATATAGGGAGGGACTTCCCTCTCTCTTTCTCATTCTTTCTATTACTCTTGGAGACAGTTTAATATCTCTCTCCCAAGATTCTAAACTGCTGTCAGCAGTCAGTAAGCAGTAGTTTTACTTTCTTCCTGGTATCAAAAGATGTTGAGATTTATCTCTCTTTACCCAAACCATCTCCAGTTAGATTAGGTTTTAGTTTTGTTATGTATATATTTATTAAAACCATTATTATTTGTTTTTAAACAACTACATGTTTTGTTGGTTTTTGAGTCAGTCTTTATTAATTAGAAAAGCATATTTAAAATAATAGTCTGATCCACACTTCTGTTGTACTGCTAATGAAAGCTGGACTCGAACAAGTTTAACTTTCGTACTTGCATATTTTTATTTCCCTTTGAAAGGGTTAACACCCTGGGAAACTCAAATTGCTCCCCACAGAAATAAAAATAATTAGGGGAACTTTTGGAAAAGTTATAGGCCTTGGCACTGAGGACCAATTGGAACCAGAGATTTAAGGAATCAAACAGGTAGCTTCTGCCAAACAGCATAGAAGGGCAATCTAGTGCAATTTTGCCTTCACAATGTTCCACTCCACAAAGAGGAAAGAAGTTACAGTCAAAGAGAGAGAATGTCCAAACAGGCAGAAAAAACTCAAGCAGCACTTCTCTCAGCCAGGTGTTTGTGCTAGTTTCCATTCCAAAGGAAGCCAGCTTAATATAGTGGTTTGAGTGTTGGAGTAGAAGTCTGGGAAACCATAGTTCAAATCCTCACTGAAACATGACAACCTAGGAGGTGATCTTAGGTCAGTCACATTCTCACAGCCTTAGAGGTAGGCAATGAATAAATCTTGCCTTGAAAACCCTATGACATAGCCATAGAATCATAGGACGTTATCACACGTGGGCCAGAAAGCGATAATAA
>CM034706.1:219226468-219238404 GCA_020142125.1 Phrynosoma platyrhinos
CTTTCTCCATTTTTTTGGGGTGTGTGTGTGTATTGTGTGCTAGTATGTAGCACAGCAGATCACTTGTAGCCACTAAGAAATGGCCTGTCTACACTACTTCTAAACTCCAAGCCGGGAGGCACCAGGCTTGCTGCATGCTATTTACATTATACAGGACCTAAACCCTGAATGGAGCCTGGACTGTTTTCACCACCCCTGGACTTGATTCGGGGTTTCCACACCTTGTCGTGCCAGTTTCCTTTCCACATGGTCCTTGCAAGTGTCCCTGCCATGTCGCTCTGTGGGCATGAGTTACTCTGAGGTCAGAATGAGGAGCCCAGCACTGATAATATGTCTGGGCACCTCATTCTGACTTCAGAGTGACTCATGCCCACAGCAGCATCACCAGACAGCTTGCAGGGACTGTGTGGGAAGGCAGCCACCCATTGTTCACCAAAAACCTGCAGCAGGTAAGTGGAGATTCAGGGGGAATTCAGGACCAGAATACTCTGGGGAACATCCCAGAGTATTCTGGTACATGTAGACGAGCCTGGCATTTGTCTAATGACTGCTTTGGTGTCAGTCATCATAGGGCAACTACATTTTCTGAATGCTCTTTGTAGGATGGTGAACTAGGTAGTACATCCTTGAGGATAGAGGTCTTCTCCCTAGTGCTTAACTTGTCACATTATAAGCATGATCATTATGAGAAGGAGACGTGAGAGACCTTTCACTTTTTTTTTGTTTGTTTTTGTTCTCCCTGCCTGTTGTGGCTTTGCAAAGACTGGTGTGAGGAGATAACTCACTCTGTTTTCTTATTTCTGCTTGCTGTAGCTTGCTACCATACCATCACATTACAGTATGTGAATGCCAAAGCATCCCTTGCCAATCAGAACAGTGGCCTCCTGCATGCAAACTACATGTTACACTGAGCAGTTACCTTCTCAAACACCAGAAAGGGTTTTATCACATATAGGGAAACCTGGAATTTTGAGTTTTCCATCAAAGTTCTGTATTAAGGCTATGGTTCTGTGATTCTTTTTTCAATCAGGTTGCACATAATACAGAGTTTAATTATGGTTTTATCTTCTGCTTTGCAGTCAGTAGCTGTGTAAGTCCAAAAATTGAGAATGGAAGAATAGCAAGATCTAAAGCAGAAGAGAACTCCACAGGGACAATTACAATAGAATGTAACCATGGCTATATCCTCAAAGGCAGCCATACAATCCGGTGCACGTCTGACAGGACATGGGATTCTCCTGTGCCCATATGTGTCAAAGGTATGGAGTACTAGAACTATGGTTGGATTATATTTGACTGTGATGTATGAAAAATCCACTAACATTTGTTTGGGATGTAAAATTCTTAGCTATGTTTACTTCTATTCAAATCACCAGTCAGCAAAACTTACATAGGAAATTAGCTAAATGCATCGGCAAGCTTATGATGGTTGCCTTGACCCTAAATTAACTTTCTCTCTTTCATCTGCTTCTCCTTCCTGCTGAGGTCCAGTTTCTAAGACAGCATATTGCAGTGTATGTGTGTATGTCTTAAAGTCTCTGTGGAGTTATGGCAACCCCATGAATATTGTGAGTTCTTCCTAGACAGTGAATACTCAGAGGTGGTCTGCCATTACCTTCCTCTGAAATATTACCTACAGCACCTGGTATTCCTTGGCTGTTCCCCATCCAAGTGTTAATCAAACCTGACCTGTTTAGCTTTCAAGAACTGGCAGAATCTGGTGCTATTAGGGTATTTAGGCCCTAGCTTCCTGTATAAGACACAGGGCAAGAGGTGCCAGGGAAGAGTATATTTTCTCCACAGAAGGTAATGGAATAAAGGTCAAATCCAAGTGCTCTTTAGCCAGGAATTTTCTTTATTTCCCTTCTGTGCACATGTACACACATCCCCAAAGGATATAAAGATTCTCCTTTAAAATCATGTGTGCAGTTGTGTGCACAGGAATACCCATACATGTGCTGTCTAGTTCTCTACTCTGTAGAGTTAGGTATTGTTGTGTTGTTTAAAACATGCAGAAAAATAAATATACTCAGAACAGAGCAGATGGTTTAACACTTAAAGAGGCTACCTCTCTCGGTCTTCAACTGCATTGGATAAATGAATAAATAAAATGAAGTGAAGTCTCTTTAAGGCTCTACAATCTGATAGCTCCTAGCCTGCTCAATAAACTGCTTTACTAACTAACCTGTATTAGACTAGGATACTGATAAAAATATTCTCAATTAGATACTTTTAATTCTGCTTTTAAATTTGCTTTCTCCATCACTACAGGAAGCAAGAGGCACACTTGTCTTTAGTGTACAATTTACTGCACACCAGGTTGTAATTAATGCCTTTTATGTGTGTTCACTATTATAAGCACTGAAATATGTAAAATAATCAGCAAAAAACCCACTGAAAACTTGTGTGCTAATTTGGTAGCAGACGAGAGAACACTTCCAAACAGAAGACCCATCGGGTAGCTTTTCACATTCCTAATTGTAACCGTTTCCAGCTTAAGTTGGTTATAGTCTTCCTCTGTCACATACAGTCAAGAACTTTAACTGCTCAGGAATCTTGATCATGGAAAAACATGTAACTACATTAAATGAAATAGGGTTAGTGTATGTGTGTGTTTAAGTAAAGGAGATGCATGTACCCTACATTTACTCTGTGTTTATCCAAGTTGCTGAGCATGCTGAGACCTGTACATTATGCTTCTTAGTCTAATTTTGGAAGTTAGGGGAGGAACCTACCATTAAAGCTACCCAAATAACTTCCTGTATCCAGATTCTGGGTCACCTAAGGATGTAATTTGATTTGGAGGAATCAAGTGCATGGAATGTGAATATTTGTGACATGTAAGTAAAAATTGTAGCTCCTCCAGCCAGCAGTATTTTTATTTTCTTTTTCATATATTCCTCCTCTCCTCTAATTTCGGAAGTCCAATGTCAGCAGCCTCCACATGTCCAAAATGGAATTCACAACAAGCAGGAAGTCTTTACCAGTGGAATGTCTGTGGAATACACATGCAATCCTGGCTACATTCTTATTGGAGAGGCAACTATTTATTGTACAGACTCTGGCACATGGTCTTTCCCCATTCCTCACTGTAAAGGTAAGTTTACCAGGCACAAGATAATGACTTTAGAACTTCAAGCTACAAACGTAAGTATCTGTGTTTGCATGGGTGCTTCCCTCATGCACTGAAAATAACAGTTTAAGACAAAGCCTTGAATAAAGGCCAATTCAAATGATTTCTAGACTGGAAACACACTTAGGAAATGTTTCATATTAATTCTGCTTTGTGTAAGATAGTGGAACATATGATATTGGGAGTAAAACTAGAAACTATTACTTGTTGTTAAACAGCACACAATTTTTCCTTTAGACTCAAAGGCAAGATCTATGGTGCCATTCTTATTGTGTGTAACTTTATAAATGAGCTCTAACCTGACAAGTCATGAAATGGTCATGGGAATCCATGCCAGGGATTCATACAAATAAGACCTATATCGATTTCTTCCCCAATGATGACAACAGAAGCTGTCCCCAAATCAAATACTTGGGGGATTTAAACAGTTTATGAATTTGAGATCTCCCACACGGTTGCATGGTTTTGTGCACTCACTTCGCTGTACCCACAGCACAAATAAGCAACAGATTTCAGTTCTTTGCTGCTCATCTGGGGCCTGAAAGAACACAGCTGAGATCCTGCCTCAGTACACACTGATGCATTCTAGTCGTTCACACAAGCTTATACTGTAATAAATCTCTATCTCTTGAAACACTGCAAGACTGTTTTGACCTCTTGAAAGTGAAACATATTTTTAATTTTCTATACACTGAAGCTTTCACTAATTTTCTTTCAGAGGTACAGTGCCCTCTTCCCCCACATGTGCAAAATGGGACTCACAGTAACCAAGAAACTGCAGTTTTCACTAGTGGCATGTTTGTGAAATACTCATGTGAACCTGGCTATACTGTTATTGGAGAGGCAACCATTTATTGCACAAACTCTGGCACATGGAATCCCTCTGCCCCTTATTGTGGAAGTAAGTATCTTACTCACGAGTAAAGGTGGTTTATTTCACAGTGCATAAAGAAGTGTTAATGGCAACCCACCACCTAATAATTCAGACAATGGCTTTTTTTTTTTTAAATAGCATCTCTGAACCTGGAAGATATATACTTCTAAACAAGGAATGTGAACCTTCACTTAGTTTATTCTCAAGCACAAGAATTGAAATGAGTAGAGTTTTGTATTTCCCAATGATGCATTATTTTCCAATGATTTTTCATATTTTGATATTTCTTTGGTGCAAATTCTGTGAACTCTTTTTTTCTTTTTTGCATTTTATATTTATGAAGATATCTCTGATATGCCTCAAGATGCCTTTTGTCATTATTGACATGAAAATTTGCAAATTGCAAATATAGTTTACATGCCCTTTCTGAACTTGGGGAGCAGCATTTAAATGCAGTGGCTGAAATGATGAGCTTCCATTGGCAGAACTGGGTTAGGAGCAGAAAGGAGGCTCTATGCCTTCATGAAGTCAAAAGAACCAGGGGTAGGAAAGGTAGTTGGAACATTTAGTACCTTCAGTTTTTGGAGATATTAGCTGTCCATGCCTGTTGGCTTTTATAATTTCACCTCTATATTTTATATAAAATTAAAACAAAGGTATGTTCAGATATCTTCCTCCCCTGTGTTCTGAAATTATATCTTCAGCTCTGTTCTTAAATTAGAAGGGGGTGGTGAAAGGGAAGGGGGGAATGAGAAAGAGAGAGAATACTGTTTTAGAAGTTCCTCTTGACTTAATTTTAATATTTAATATTTTAATGTGTCTGTAAAGTGAATGAAAAATTTCCACTAAAAAGACATATGTAAATACTTTTCATAGATAAATGAATAATTATATTCCCAGACACTCACTTTGAAAACATTAAGGGTTGAACTTCCAGAATTGTTCACCAAGGACCATCATTAAAATTGGACTTGCCACTTCATTTCCATACACAAAAGGTTTTGAATTTGAATTGACATTCTCACACACTAATGGCGTATATAGGTCTCTCCCTGGCTTTCTACTTCACCAAATGCATCTGAGGAAATAGACTTAATTCTACGGAGATTATTGCATCAGCTTTAAAACCGGCTTATCTGAGCCAGCTTAAAATTAGAAGCAGGCGGCATCCTGATACTATCACTCCCATTTAGCCACCGAAATCACCGTTAGGCTGCAGCCTGGCTCCATCACGGCTCCAAGGGGCGCTCCCCATGCCTCTTTTCGAAGCCAGGAGTTTTCTGGCTTGGAAAATGGCTGCCGGAGAGCCCCTTGGAGCCATGATAGAGCCAGGCTGCAGTCAGGCAGCAATTTCGGCGGCTAAATGTGTGTGATAGTATCAGGATGCCGCCTGCTTCTAATTTTAAACCGGCTCAGGTAAGCCGAAGCTGATGCGATAATCCCTTATGAAAGCTCTTGCTGCAAACATCTTTCTTTCAGTTAGTCTCAAAGGTGCTACAAGATCTCTTTACATACTAATTCTACAGACTAACATGGCTATATCTTTGAATTCTTCCAGAGCTGTGGGAGTGTTCAACAGGGGAATATTTGTGAAATATGTGAATTCACTCATGTGAATCTGATCATATTGTTATGGTTATACTGTTATGGTTATACTTACTGGCTATATTGTTTTGTCATTTAGCTGGATTGTTTTAAGGTTGGCAAGATTTTTCCGAAGGGTTTGTCATTGCCTTCCTTGGAGGCTGAAAGAGTTTGAGCTGCTCAAAGTCACACAGTGGGCTTCCAGGGCAGAATGAGGCTTCAAATTACATCACAGTAGCTCTGAACTATGACAGATGAATATCAAATGATTCATGTGCTGTCTTGTACCAGGTTTGTGTCTTTTGTGAAACTGACAATGAGGGATAGGAGGAGAGTGTATTTTGAAGCATAGGCCAGCAGTTTCTAGAATTCAGACAAAAAAAATATTTTTTTTTTAAAAAAAGAAGTAACTACAAACAAATTAGTTCAGTTACTTTTGACAAATATAAATGTGGAGCTGCTTTTTTAAAATGGTGAGTATAATGGTAGCTAACTACTTTTGGGGATGTTTGGGGGGGGAACTAATTAGCCAGTTTCTAAGGGTGGAGTTTGTTATAGCATAGGACTGAAACTTCTGATATCTTTTTATATTATAGAAGGCAGCTGGGCTGCTCAGTTTAGAAAGGCACCAGGGCAATATGCCCTTTTTGGCTCTTCATCATAGCACTAATTACGCTCTCCCCCTCCCTGCATTATTTTTAATGCATAAATGCTTCAACAAGCCTTCACATCTGTCTGTTCCCAATGGTAATTTCAATGAACATGCTTTCCTTTTGGAAGACTTTTAAACTTTACAAGTTACCATGGCTATTTGCTATGTCAAAGAGCTTTTACTCACTATACAACTTCTGGAGCTTTAACCTTGCTTGTAATAAACAGAACAATTAGTATCACTTTTTTTTTTATTCTTTTGCAGTTATGCATTGTCCAGTACCCCCAAAAATTGTCCATGGAAAGTATATTGGAGAAGACTTCACATATGGAAAGTCCATTATATACATTTGTAATGCTGGTTATTCCCTCATTGGAGATCATGAAGTTACTTGCATTTTAGAAGGCTCAAATTCTCTTAACTGGACTGAACCTCCAAAATGCAAAGGTTATTTTTAATTTTTTTATAACTTCACTCTGCAGTCTACAGTCTCATATTCATATCTGCTTAGTGCTAATCTTTTGCATAGCAGTTTTGTAGTATGTACTGGAAAGTTGTCCTAATCTTAATAACTGTGGCAGTTTTGAGGGTAGGATAGAAACCAATTGTTGTACTTTGGCCACATTATGGGAAGGTATGACTCATTAGAAAAGTCAATAATGCTAGGAAAGGTAGAAGGTAGTAGAAAGAGAGGAAGACTGAAAGCTGGATGGATAGATTCATAACCTTATCACACAGCACTTACAGGAACGGGAACAGAACGGAAAGGAATGGAACAGAACGGAACAACCGTTCTTCAAAATCGGCTGCCAGGAATGGGTGAGGAATGGCTTGGGGACTCCCGGCAACATCGCTGGCATTCTCCTGTGCAGTAACATGCATTCTTGTCCTGTTCCGTTCTGTTCCTTTCCATTCTGTTCCTGTTCCTGTAAGTGCTGTGAGATAAGATTATCAGTCAGGGAGGTCAGGGAGATAAGATTATCAGTCAGGGAGGTCATGGGCCTGAATTTGCAAGACCTAAGCAGAACAGTGGAGAACAGGGGCTCTTGGAGATGTCTCGTTCATAGGGTCGCCATGAGTCAGGGTTGACTCGCGGGCAGTTAATAACAGCACAAAACAACTTAATTTTGTATTTGAATATTTTCTCCATAGGGTGTCTTGCACCTCCAGAAATTGTCAATGGGAAATGTGACATGGAAATTAAAGAAGATTTTCCATATGGCTCCTCGGTGACTTATCACTGTGATCCAGGTTACTTTCTTACTGGAGAAGCAACAATATACTGCCTATCTTCTGGAACATGGGACCGACCTGTCCCTCACTGTAAAGGCAGACAATGTATGTAAAGGCATAGTTATTTTTTTTTCTCCTGAAGCACTGTAGCAATGGTACATATGGCATGTAGTTTTAACTGCTTGAAAAGTTACCTGAGTGCTGCACTGTTTAGTCTACAGATATTTCACATTGGTTATCCTATATCACTCAGGATGCAATTATCCATGATAACAGTTGGGAATATCATGTAGTGAGCCAATGAAGTGTAGTGGTTTGAAAGTTGGATTAGGACTCCAGGAAACCTTCTTCAAGTCATCGTCTCTAAATATAAGAGGAAGGCACTGGCAAACCTTCTCTGAATAAAGCTTGCCAATTAAACTCCATGACAGGGTCACCATAAATCAGTCACTTGAAGGCACATAACAACATAATAATGCATGTATATACTGTATTTGCAATACATTGCCATAGTATGGAATGCCTTCTGCAGCTATGAAGTCAAATATGAAATCAAGATTAAAATTTGAGATTACTACTACCAAAGTCTCAAAAGAACTGGATCTTCTTCCTAGATGGCAATGGATGATGGTATGAGCTGATATTAGCAATGTCACCAAGACTCATATTTCCAGATTTGGATTTAAATAAGAAGGGTAACATATTTGTATTTTTCTTCTCACTTGTTTTCAATCAAGTGGAAGATTAATTTCTCACCTAAACTTTCCTGGGTCTTTACTGATTTCTCATCATCACTTGTTCCCTTCTTCTCAGTTATTCTGCAGTCAAAGGGGAAAGAATGTAATATCTTTCCTCCCTCACTATTTTGGGTATCTTCAAGTCACCCATCAATTTACAGTGACCCCATGAATTCCACAGGGTTTTCTTAGGCAAGGAATACTCACCAATGGGAATACTCACCAATGATTTTGCCAGTTTCTTCCTCTGAAATATAGCCTATAGCACCTGATATTTGTTTGCAAGATCCTGTCCAAAAACTAACCAGGACTGACCCTACTTAGCTTCCAAGATCAGCTATGACTTTGACTTGTCTTAACAATAAGCTAATCTACCTTCCATTTGTTGTGATTATTGTTGTTCTTGTTTTGAAATACCTTTTGGATCATTTTTGAGAGAATCCAAAAGCAAATGGGGTGCATGGATCTGACATAAGTTTTATTTTCTCTTGTTGCTTTACTTTTTGTGAAAGAAAAGTAATTGTTCTGCTTGCAACTCTTTCACATTAAAAATCACACAGGCAGACCCTAGAAAATGACAGTAAATGAAAACATTTAAAAATAATTTTAAGTGATGTTTAAGTTTGTTTTAAAATCTTTTATTCATATACTGAATGTTAAAATATTTTCATTCATTGTACAGTTCTTGGAGGCCCTGGTGGGCTGACAGGCAATACACAAATGCTACAAACAAATACATCTGAAATCCTTGTTAGATTTTTTTTAGAGGCATACTATTCTTTTTCTGTGCTACTTATTTAAGAAACAAAATAGTTACATGAAATTAATGCCAAACATAAAAAGAAGAAAAAAATATTGCAATGACTTCAGCAGCAGTCTTTAAACACTGAAATGTGAAACATGATTAGGCTTGTGAATTAAAAATTAGAGAGGGCTCCATTATATTGGAGAGGGCACCAGTACCTTTAATGGTTGTGTAGAATTGGGAATTTCAGCACAAGTTTTTTTTATCATGCAATCTAGTAACAAGCAACACTTGTTGAAGTTCTGCACAACCATTAGGCATTCGGTACTGTGATCTGAAACAGAAAATCCATTCATTCTATATTCTGTTGTAGATACTTTTGGTCATTCAGCAGCACTGAAGGCAATATTCTACCTTTGTTATTTTTAGTAGTAGAATGTTCCCTACCTCCAAATGTCCAGCATGGGAAATACAATGCCTCAAAATCAACAAAATACAGCAGTGGAAATTTTGTAAAATATATTTGTGAACCTGGTTACATACTAAAAGGAGAGGCAACGATATATTGCACAGCTTCTGGCCAGTGGAGTCTCCCTGTGCCATACTGTGATGGTAAGACTCTGCACACTGTTTTTCATTCTCTTTAATTAAGATAGGCTAGCAAAAAAACTGAATATGCCAATATGCTGGTTTGTGTTTTGCGTATCTAAAGTTATGGCTCTAGACAAATCTTTGAGAGAATAGGCCACTACAAATTTTATGTGCAGTGGACCTTTGGTATCCACTGGGGTTTGGTTCCAGGATCTCTCATGGATAGCAAAAACTGTGGATGCTCAAGTCCCATTAAAAAAAAATAGTGTACTGAAGTGGTGTCTCTTATATAAAATGGAAAAATCAAAGGTTTTTTTAAAAATTATTTATTTTAAAAATATTTTTAAGCCATGGATGGCTGAATTCAAGGATAAATAATCTGTGGCTATGGAGTGCCAACTGTATTTTTCAATCCTGGAAGCTCTTAAGTATAAGGGGCAAAGAATAAAAACTACATATAAATCAGGAAACATACAGGGGTAGCTGTGTTGGCCATTTAGCAAATTCAAACAAAAATCCACCAAACAGTGATACCTTTATTGGCAGACCAAAATGCACAATATACTTGTTGCAATCTTTTGAAGCTCCACTGGCTTCTTCATCAGGCAAGATGTTACAAACTAAAAAGGAGAAAAAATGGAGATGTTAGTCAAATGCCTACATTGTGATGTTTTTGTCCTTATTTAAGATGGTAAATGGAGGGTATCTTTTGCAGGCTGGCCCCTCCTCCTTCTGGTCATGTGGCTATTGAGGAATTTGCAAAGACAAGGAAATTTAAAGTCCATTTGCATCTCAACAAGGAAACCTTTCTTGCAATCCAATATGCCTCCATTCCTATGAAGTCACAGGCCTCTTTGTAGGCAGAGGACAATGGATTCCTCAAAGAGTCTTTATGTTTTTGCATCAGGATTAGGACCTCCAACCAATCCGTGGATTGAGACCTCCAAAAAAAGGTTTTTCTTCTTAAATTTGAACTGGATTGGCATGTTTTACCTCAACACCTACCCAAATGTTCCTAATGGTTTGTAACATCTTGCATGATGAAGAAGCCAGTGGAGTTTTGAAAGCTTGCAACAAATATTTTGTGCATTTTGGTTGGCCAATAAAGGTATCACTGTTTGGAACATATAAATCAGATGCTACAACTGATCACACATTTGTCAGTGCATTAGCTTTTACCAAATCCTAATGCTAGAAAAACAAAAACATATTCCAAGCAGGAGGAAAATAGACCTAATGCAAAACTAAGGGGGGTTGCAGACTGCCAGAAATAGTGCTAATTGAGTCCACTTTTAGGGTTAGGGTTAGTGCTAGGGAATCATGGGAATTGGTTTTTTTCTGAGACATTGAGCCTTCTCTGTTAGAGAGCTTTGGTGCCACAATAAAATACAGTTCCCATGATTCCCTAACCCTAACCCTAACCCTAAAAGTGGACTCAATTTGCACTATTTCTGGCAGTCTGCAAACTCCCTAAATATTGCCCCAAGAGTAGTTTCTAACGATCCACTTTGATGGTTCTCTATGCACTTTGATCAACTTTTAGAAGTGAAGTTAGTCAAAGTGGCACCTTGCCAGGCCTGTTGGAAATGAACCCAAGTGAGCACAAATCAAATTTGGCAGAACTTAGCTGAGGTCAACTTTTTCACAGTTTCTGCCTCTTTTTTATTTTGTAGAGATTCGATGCCAGCAACCCCCAAATATCCAAAATGGCACTTACAGCAACCTGGAAGCAGAAGCATTTACTAGTGGAATGTCTGTCAGATACACTTGTGAGGCTGGCTACTCTCTTATTGGAGAAGCAACTATCTATTGCATGGAGTCTGGTTCATGGAGCCCTCCTGCCCCTCACTGTGAAGGTAAGTGTCTTTACTCATCAACATTGGTGGTTTCATTTACTGTTCATAGAACATGCAAATAAGTCTTATAAGAGACACCTGCTGTCCAATAATTTTGCCTGGAATTTTAAAAAGAATTTAACACCTCAAACCTGGTTTTGATGGGTGTACTGAACCTAGAGGCTCCATTTACCTTTACTGGCTCATAGGAGAAACTTCCATAGGCAGAACCTGAGTGACACTTTGTTGTGGTTAACTGCCTTCATGTCAGTCTCAACCTATGGCCACCCTATGGATGCGACATCTCCAGCCCCCCCCCCATCCTCTACTGCTCTGCTCAGCTCCTGCAAATTCATATTCGTGGTCTCTTTAATAAAGTCCATTTATCTAGCATGTGGCCTTCCTCTCTTTCTATTTCCCTCCACCTTTCCTAACACTATTGTCTTTTTCAACAATTCATGCCTTCTCATGATGTGTCCAAAGAACAACAGTCCAGGTTTTGTCATCTTGGCTTCTAGGGATATCTCTGGCTTAATCTCTTCTAGGACCCAT
>CM034706.1:219272518-219295576 GCA_020142125.1 Phrynosoma platyrhinos
TAAATGAAGCTGCTTTGCTTTGCTTTGCTCATTTTAGTCCAGGAATTTAAGAATCTTTAGACCACAGTCCTCAGCTGCAGTGGGCCATTGTCAGTTCAACATCAATGACAGGGGACAGTGGCAAGGGCCAGCAATCCTGATGCCATCCCCTTAGTAAAGGGCAGACTCCAGGAGTTTACATATGTATGGGAGACCTCTATCACAGATGACACACTCAGGAATGGAAGCCAGTTCTCCCACAAATCTCACACAGTGTTCACATCTTCCAGGTCCATGAACCCTTGGAAACTCTACTTCTTACTGGGCCACCTGCTCCAAATTGGAGCAATCAAGAATGTTTCAGAAGCATTCTTCTCATGCTGAAGAAGAATGGCAATGGAGAACCATCCTTAACCTCAGGAGTATGTGTGAACCTCTTATTCAGGAAGAGATACTTCTGCATCGAAACAGTAAAGCACATCTTGGAGGCAATCCAGCTGGGGGATTTCCTGTCATCCTTTGACCCTACCATGCCATTACAGTATAGCATTGTAGTGACAGAACGGGGTTGGAAAAGGAGAATGGGGAGGGGGCACATGTATAAATGTATAATGTATAAATGTAGATCACTACATTTTCTCACCCAAAGCACACCCACTGACCACCCAAAATTGGCATAAAAGCCCAATTGATTTTTCAGACACCAAATGTAGCACTACAGAAGTGAGAAAGGTGATCAGTAACAGATTTTTTTCTGTTAATTAAAAAAGACTTGATGAATGATATGAATCAAGACAAATGGCTATTTTATAAGGATCTGTTGAATGAAAATAAAACATAGATTGAAGATGAGACAAGAACTGTCAGAGGGAATTGTCAGTTGTTCACGCATTGACAATTATATGAAAGGACAAAAAAGGACATTGGGGAAAAAAATTTCAGCCCTCCAAATAAGATAGTTTGAGAAGCGCTAGTCTAGACAATATAGGACTGCAAAGTGCTTCTTTTTCTAGTTACCCTATCCTATTGGGATTCATCACTGCTTCTATGACATTTTCTTAGGTGGTATATTCCACTACCTTTGGGATACTCCTCACCTGAATGTGAAATCTTTGTACATAGTGGAATCTGTCCTTGCTTTTGTCAAAGCCGTTTTAGCTCTTGGTCATATGTGACCCCTCTTTCCTTATGATCTGCTAGGTATTAGTGAACTCTGTGCCCTCAGACACTACCTCTATACCTTCAGTTCCATTGAGATATGGCTGCTGCTTTTTGTTTCTGTGCTTCTAACAAATAGGTCATGGGCCTTTGTAGAGACTCATGGGGTTGGGCTTGACATGAACTTTCTGCTCAAAGTGCAAGATATAGTGCTTCTGATACTTCCATGTAATCCTGCATTTTCCTGGAAATACATCTCCATAATTTTTAAATGTGTGGTGGGCATTATTGTTCTACATGGACTGTGAGAGGCCCCTTTGGTCCACAAAGGGTACCTTCATTTTGAAGCAACAACTGGTATAAGCAATTTCAATCCCATAGTCTCTCTTTGTAATTATTCCATTAATAGTAGCATCTGTGGGCCTTCCTTCAATGTGTCCTGTTATCCAAGGTCTGTTGATCAGCCATTGATGTTCATCTAGTGTAATCAAGAGTAGATAGGAAGTTCACTTTAGGGAGAGGAGTACTGGCTAGAGTTCTTCAGTGATACCCTTCCCATCCTCTAGTGAGTACAGTTCTCAACAAGTGTGTGAGTTATAGAGACTAAGAAAATGAACAAGTTTTTACCTTGAACTGTGATTCTTGTTTTGGTTATCTGTAAACTCTCACAATTTGTCAATTTTTCCACAAGAGTGGCGACTTCTTTCCTCTTCCTCTTGATTCTCTGCTATTGTAGGCTAAGAACTAAAGGAACCACATCATATCAAAAATACTACATTTAGCTCTAGAAGTTTCCAGCCACCTCAGAACTGGGCATGCAGATTAATATGGACATTTGTGAGTTTACAAATGATTATATGAAGAACCATAGTTAGAGGTAAACAACCTGTTCTTCTGAGTAAACCACCATTTGATCAAATGTCAAAATCATGCTGGCTTGTGTAGAGATAGCAAAGTACAGACTGAACAAACATCTCCAGCACAAGAAAGTGCCATATTCCAATAGTTCTGGCCCTTTTGCAGTACAGCAGCAGCAACTAAGAGTGCTATTTGTTTTATATTTATAATTTACTGTGTTTTATTAGCTAAATTCACATGTTGTAAGTCCCTTGAATCCCAAACTTGTGAGAAAAGTGGAATGTAAACAAAATAAATGGCTGCAGCTGTATTAGTGGGTAATGTCTTGTTGCAGTGTCCGGGTCTCCCATTCTCCCCATCCCAAACAACCCTGTGAAGTTAGGCTAAGCAAGAGATTGATCAGCCTGAAGTCACCTAGTGACTGAATGGAGATCTATGACCGTGTCTCCTGAGTACTACTCCATCTGTCTGTTACCATACTTTATATAGGATTTTTAGTCACAGTGCATATGAAGTTTCAACTCTGATAACTTGCATGTGGCATGCTGTTGGAATTATTTGATCATGGCAAATTGCTGAACTAATGTTGGCTGCAGATACTTTATTTCTTCCATGCCTTAGTGATTGTTGAGAGGTTCTCAGTTTTTAGAAGAAATGAAGAACAAACACTGGTATTGTCCTTTGACAGTAGCAAGGAAGATGGGGAGTAGAGGCATCGAGTTAGTTTCTCAATATTTGGAATTAAACTCTTACTTGTGTTATTTGTACCTGGTGTCTGGTGTCTGAGAATTTTGATGAGTGAAGGAAGGTGACTTCAAAAAGTGAATCTTTAACTGTTTTATAGCACCACAGCCTAAGTTGTGTGTGTCTTGACCAAGACTGGATATTGGGGGAAATGGGTCATGTTATATACCACTCACTCAGGACTCAGATAAAGGGGTTTGCTTCTGTAGAAATTAAGTGGATCAGTCATATGGGGTGAGACTTTGCGTACAATATTTGTTGCACTGTTTTCTGCAATTTCAGTAGCACAATAATGAACTTGACTACTTGGCTTTTGAAAATCTGGGTGCATTTTGTGGGTACACAAAAATTGGCTTTTGTTAAGTAGATCTACTACAGCTTCAATTTTTAAAAAGGAACTATAGACAGTAGTAAGACTTGGGAATGATGAGTGAGGTAACATCAGATTTACTTTCCACTTTGATAATTTCTGAAACTATTATAAAATAAATTCTCATATGACTAACTCAGAACTAAGATACTGGTTTCAAAATAAGTGAAACTTGTCTACTAGCTATCCAACAGCATCCACCTTGAGCTACATTATGTCAATGAATAGTTTATTTCTGATGTGACTGCTAGTTTTAATGAATTACCGTATTTTCCGGCGTATAAGATGACCCGGCGTATAAGACGACCCCCCCATTTTCCAGTCAAAATATAGAGTTTTAGCACCTCTATGCTCCTTATCCTTATACCCGGCATATAAGACGACCCCCCCCCCACTTTAACCACAGATTTTGCAAGTTTAAAAGTAGTCTTATATGCAGGAAAATAAGGTAGTATTAATGAATTAGTATTTCTTGAATTAGTATTAACCATTTGATTTATAAAGGATCCACTTATCAGAATACTTTTTCTCTCTTTTAGATGGTTTTTTTATACTACTAATAACTGGTACGTATTCCAAGAAGAAATGGGAAGATGCTATCATAAATTTCACATATGGATTCACTGTTTATTGTGATTTCAGTAGTAACACTGGGCCCGAGGTCATAGAACACTGGACATTGTCCAAAGTGAAGCATTTTTAAGCTTCACTTACTTCGGTCAGAAAGTCATTAGCATATTCTTAAGCCTTCATTCAGATCAGTAAGACTAAAGAATGCTTATTTTAAAAGTTATGTTTGTTGAAATAATAACATACAGTGTGTCCTTGGTATCCTCTGGAATTTGGTTCCAGTAGCCCCCCCCCCCCCCCCCCCCCCCCCCCCCCCCGTGGATACTAAAATCCATGGA
Source organism: Phrynosoma platyrhinos (assembly GCA_020142125.1). NCBI lineage: Eukaryota > Metazoa > Chordata > Lepidosauria > Squamata > Phrynosomatidae > Phrynosoma > Phrynosoma platyrhinos. Next base: position 219,276,536 of record CM034706.1, read on the forward strand.
TACTCAAGTCCCATTAAATACGGTGGCATAGCAAAATGGTATCTCTTATATTAAATAGCAAAATCAAGGTTTGCTTTTTGAAATTTATATATTTTTTCAATATTTTCAAGCCATAGATGTTTGAATCTGTGCATAAAGAATCCATGGATACAAAGGGCCAACTGTACAATTACATAAAGAACACTGTCTCTGTGTTTCCTTCTAATTTTTAGTAGTTAAGATGTTATTTCTTTTGTATTTTGTGTATATTTGATTTTTTAAAATGTATAAGTTAGATATTCTTATTTCTTCTTCGTGGTCTCTGCAAATCACACAAATGGGTTATTCTGTGCCTGCGCAGCAAACTTCGGAACCTTCTTAGAGCTATTAGAAGCGTTTTGGCAGTAGCCCTGCCCTGCCCACTCTCCAACTGCCTTATTGGCCGGTTTCCTGCCTAAACCCTCAGTTCCTTTTATCCGCCGCAGCAGCAGCATCTAGAGAAACTCTTCAGAGATTCATTTTCCTGTCACACTTTAAAATTGCCTTTTGACAGGATCAGTCTGTGTTTTGGTGGTATTTTTTTTAACATTGTTGTTCATATTTTAAGAGGAGCAACTTTAATTTCTGAGGTGAAGTTATTTCAATGACTGCTGAGGTAAAAATTTTTTCTAAAATGGCTGCTCGCCCTTCTGATGTGCTTGGCAAAGCTCCTTTATTCCCAAAATGGAGACAATTTTCTTTCAGAGGGTACTTGCTTGACAAAGGTTCTAAGGCCATTTTTACTGCTAAATATCTATATCTATATGTAGATATACAAATACAGACATAGACATAGGTGTAGATATAGATGTAGACGTAGACATAAGTATAGATATAGATAGATATAGATATTATGGCCACTTGCCGTGCTTCGTTCTCGGCTAAGGGCCATCATGCTTCTGAGTTTTTTATCTGGTCGCTCACCTCTGTGTCACACGGCTAAAGCTCACCTTACTCCAAAGTTGAATTTATTGAATGGCCATTCACCTTGCAGTATCAGTATCTTTGTCAGTCCCTGACTCTCTGGGGTCAAACCGACTGGCTTGGAATGCTATGTGGTTCATCATCGGTCCTTGACCCTCCGGGGTCAAACCAATTGGCTTGCAGCCTGACTTTGATACTCCTCGGTCCCTGACTCTTCGAGGTCAAACCAATTGGCTTCCAGCCCGACTTCGATACTCCTTGGTCCCTGACCCTCCGGAGTCAAACCGATTGGCTTACAACCCAACTTCGATACTCCTTGGTCCCTGACCCTCCGGAGTCAAGCCGACTGGCTTGTAGCCTGACTTCGATACTCCTCAGTCCCTGACTCTCTGGGGTCAAACCAGTTGGCTTGCAGCCCGAATTTGATGCTCCTTGGTCCCTGACTCTCTGGGGTCAAACTGATTGGCTCACAGCCCTGCATCAATCTTCGTCGGTCCCTGACTCCTCTGAGTCAAATCAATTGGCTTGCAGCCATACATCAATCCTCATTGGTCCCTGAATCTCCAGATTCAAGCCGATTTGCTTGCAGTCCTATATCAACGCTTGTCAGTCCCTGACTCTCTGAGATCAAACTGATTGGCCCACAAACGGTTTTATATGGTGACTTCCCCAACCATCAGGTGGTAGCCAGGTCGGCATCACAGTGTTGCCACAATCTGGTTTGAATTCGAGGCTGTGGTTGCTCCCTCCATACCGAGGTCAACTACCACCAAGCTTTCGATTAGAACCACGATTATTCCCTCTGTACTGAGGTACAATACTGGCTCATGTTCTCCCTGATTTGGGACCATAGCGTTTCCCTCTGTACTGAGGACCACAACTCTGTCAAATTCGGAGCCATGCTTGTCCCTCCCTTTCGAGGCCCATTGCAGCTCCTACAATTCATCACTCGGGATGCTGCCAATAATCACTCATTCAGCCCCAAGCTATGGTCACCCTGGCACACACTCAGTTGGATTCGAGGCTGTGATTATTGCCTCTATACTGAAGTCTACAATTGCATGCCTCATTCTGCCTCCCATTCATTCAAATTCGAGCTGGATTTAAGGTTGCTCCCTCGATACTGAGGGATGGCAGCGTCAAATTTGCCTCCATGAGAAGACCTGATATCATGGCTATCCTTACATAGTTAATTCGGAAAATGTGGTGCTTCCTCCATGTTGAAGGAGGGCACCACCATTCCCCATGTTATATTCTCATGAGATGTACTTTTGTCTCTGTTCACCAGAGCACTCTCGATATGAACCGTCCTCCACTCATCACAGGACTGGAGGATGCCATTGTGCGCTTGGTACCAGCACGATTGGAATCGTCTTGTTCCCCCCATGGGGGGCTTTGGTACCATCGCTCATCCTCTAACGCCAAGCTTGATACAGCTATATTCTGGGATGTGCTTGGCCTCCCTGTACTGGGACCAATACCATTACTACCCCCCTCCTTTTTTTTTTAAGACTGGCATTAATGCTTTCGTTCCTCCCTATTGGTGGCATTCAGAATGTACTTGTTCCCTCTGTGTCAGAGGAATGTTTTCACTTCCCCTGGGCAAGTATCAGTGAATGCAGTTGCTGTCTTCTTTCCAAGGGCCACTGCATATAACGAGGAATACAAATTACGCCCCATACACACACTCCTTCCAAGGGGTTCTTGTTGGTGCCACTCACATCTATGAAACATGTGACAAACTACTGTTTGGTCTCTACCTGGGATGAGCTCATCTCGTATACTGACCGCTGATTTCAATGCAATCTTCTTGGGCCTCATTCAGATGGGAATTGTATCAGTTCTTTCCTATTTGCCGCCTGGGCAGTAACACCCTCTGGGGACATCCCTCCGATTTGAGCCTCCATTTCACAGATTTATCCACCCCTGTGGACACTTCATGATCTTGGGACGTGCATACTTGTCCTGTTCCTCCAGGCTGACTGATGTCATAACATCTGGTTCTTCCAGGCCTCTGTCTCAGGGCATCATTCTTGTGAGGTGGTGACATTTCAAGTCTCCACCTGCAATCCTGCCAAGGCTAACTATGCACTGCAAACGTCCTGGGTCTTCTCTCTCCATACAGGGAAGCCTGTGCTGCCCCCATTATCACAGTGCACTTCATGCTTCATCAAGCTCCCCATATTTATACGATAAAGGGTTTCACTCCTGGCTACGAGCTGGACTGGTGGCTCTTAAGGTCTATTCCAGCTCCCCTGTTCTAAAATTCTTCTCTCATAGCCCTTTCATGACAAGTTGACACCATATTGATCCTGCTAGACTGTTGCTTATCAATTCTCACCATTCTTGCCAAGTCATGTTATCCTTGATACAACCTCTGCAGGACATCACGGTATAGGATAACATTCCCACAGGGATCTCTTTCTACTTACAGTGTGAAATCTCTTTACTTTTATAATGCTATGACTAGTCTTCTAGTTATCACACCAGCCACTGTTATTTTCTCTGAAATTTCACGAAGAACTGCATGTTTCATGCTGATAGCCTGAAACATTACGTTCAAACACAACACGTCTTGTGGGTCACAGCAATTGGAAATTGTGATATTCTCACTGTCCCTGTTGTCAGTGTCTTTGCTATGACTAGATTAGATACTATTCCTCTTCTCTGATGTCCGCCACTATTCCAGAAATTGTTAATTTGGTACCATCGCTCATCCTCTAACGCCAAGCTATATTCTTATATCACTGGAGCTTCTCCAGTCATTAGGCTCTCTCTGTATGAATGGACTATCCAGATACCCTACTGCCCATTTGTGGTGCAGGCACTTGTTTTCTGCTGCTTTTGCTGGTGATGCCCAACTATCTCTTTGCTGAGCACAGATGGTCTATTTCACATTCTATGTGAACACTTAGCCCTAGATTGTTTAGCATGCTAGGAGTGGTCTGTCGATGCCATAATCTTCAAACAATGGCTTAAGAGACTTTATCAGGTCACTTTTCTTTTTCCACTTGAAAGATTCCCTTTGACACATCTTTAATTTGAGGGTTTGGTAAACCTCCTTTTTTCTTGATTGCCAATGTCATGGCCTGGGAAGCCTCACATTGTTGCAAGTCTTGTTGCCTTTCACATTGATTTCCATTCATCTCCTGGATCAGACAAAGTCTGTATACCTTCCTTCTTGTTGCGCTTGTCCACTTGCAGTAGTGAACTTCTTTCGCTACCTACTGGATAGCTCTGTCATAATTTTCATTGCTAACAAACCTGTGCTGTCTAAGGGCCTTTGCACACTGCCAGAAATAGTGCAAATTGAGTCCACGTTAAGGGTTAGGGTTAGTGCTAGGGAATCATGGGAATTTTTTTTTCTGAGACGTTGAGCCTTCTCTGTCAGAGAGCTCTGGTGCTACAATAAACTACAGTTCCCATGATTCCCTGACCTAACCCTTAAAGTGGACTCAATTGGCACTATTTCTGGCAGTCTGCAAAGGCCCTTAGTCAGAGATTCTCCCTTGACCTTAGCCATACATCTTCCTTTTTATCACAGACCATCAAAGTCTATCAACAGACTGTGCAACATATGGGTTAGCTGGCAAGCCTGTTTTTTCTGCCACTGGGCATGTTCTCACCTGCATTGGTGACTGTTTCCACTATGTCTTGGTATTGGAATTTCAGCTTGACTCATGTAGAGTCATATTAGTGGACTGTTGCCCCTATATTTACATGTCTGGGGCTCAGACTCAAAGGGTGATTGTGTTTCAGGCAATGTGCCGTCTTATGTGGCATGGCACTCCCTCCTCCACTAACCAAAGCTTGTCAGTCTGATTAACTAATTTGTGTGATTCGCAGAGAACACGAAGAAGAAAGACAGGTTGCTCACCTGTAACTGCATTTCTCTGAGTGGTCATCTGCGAATTCACACAAATCCCACCCATCCTCCCCTCAGAGTGGTGCCCTGCCTCTCCTTCGATCCTGGGCTGCTGCTTTGGCATCCATGGAACTGAGGGTTTAGGCGGGAAGCTGGCCAATAAGGCAGTTGGACAGTGGGTGGGGCTACCGCCAAAATGCTTCTAATAGCATCTAATAGAAGGTTCCGAAGTTTGCTGCGCAGGCGCAGAATAACCCTGTGTGAATTCGCAGATGACCACTCAAAGAAATACTGTTACAGGTAAGCAACCTATCCATTTAAAAGCCACTTTGTGGACTTTTATCCCATTTGTTCTCCAAGTAGCAGATCAAAAATGTCTGTTTGTTTGTTTTTTAGTTTATTATCATCAGGACTGTTGATGGTAAAACACATATAATTAAAATGATATTAAACTTTTATAAAATACTGTGTATGTACACTGTTCTCAGAGTTTTAACTTGTTGCTGAAACCTTTTTCAAACCATTTGTCTGTTAATCTTTTGGTTCAAAATCTAAAAGTAGTCGTAATTCTTGTTTTATTTTTTTGTTTTGTTTTTAAGTTGTAATGTTAAATCTTGTTAAGTGTTAAAGCTTCCTAGCAATTCTATTGATGAAAGAGTGGGATGGGGAACCACAGCAGGGAACTTGACATACAGTGGTGGCTGTATCAGTAACCATTTTCTGTATTGTGGTGGAGGGTGTGGCTGTTCTACAGTATCACAGATCCTTAGGTGCCAGAGACCTTAGGTGCAGGTCCATGGTCTGCATATTCCTGATTTCTGGTTTTTGAATTGGTGACGTCCAAGATTTTGGTATGGGGAAATCTGAACTATTTCAGAGTGCTTCTCAAATAAAAAAGATGGGGTGAAATCTCTATGTGTAGACATAACTCAAAAATAAACATAGATTAGTTAATATGATGATCTGTCAACTTAAAATGGCAGACCATTATATTTTATCGTGATACTCAGGCGTTAGATAGTCTTGAATACTTTTAACAATATGAATGACATTTTAAAAATTTGTTCCTTTTAACCTTGACTTTGACTTTTCTTAGCCTTATTAATCTTTCTGACTAATATACTGTTTTATGTTTGTTTTTCTTTAAGCCTTATTGATAATTGTGTTTTTGCTGGCAGTGAAAATGATTTACAAGAAATATCATCCCCTGTAAGGGTAAGGCTTTTTTTATTAACAGATTTTTCTCTTTGTGTGTTGTTTTGCATTTCTAATTAGTAGTTGACATGTTTACCTACAAAAATTATCTCTGTGTTTAAAAAATGTATTCTTGAGTGTTGATGGGATATGTGAGATGGACTATGCCTTCTCAGTCAATAAGGTGCTACAAAAAGATCATTAATGATGCCCTTCAAATGATGTAGTTTTTGATTATTATTTTTTTAAAAACTCGTATGGGCAGGAGGCTCTAAATAGGAAAAAAAGTGCAGCATGTCTCCCCCTTCTGCTTTGGGGCAGGTAGTCCCAACAGCTCTGTGGTAGCAATTATCACTGAAAGAAATAGTAGTTGAATTTATCCCCAATGTGTATGTGGAACCACTTTGTACATGTGCAAGAACAATTAGCTCCCCACCTACTTAAGGCTTAGCGTTCTATCACTAATTATTAAATATTAATAAAAAATATCTTTTTTTAATTGATTTTCTTTAAATATCCTATACATAAACCTAAAAAAATCTTAACAATAACTAAATACAATCAAAAGCAGCAACCTAAACAATACTATGAACTTCCTATCAGTTCCATTGACAACAAATACCATATTTATCCTCAATCTTACATCATGTTCTTTATTCTATTTTACTCTATAAGAAGTTCGCTATACAAAGTCCTTTACTATAATGTTTATATATTATGTCTTTTGATTTTCTTGTCATTTCCACATAAAGTTCCATGAATTTTACTATTTTAGCTTGCTCTAGTCTGTCTTCTCTTATAATAATCATCCAAAGGAGACCAATCCTGATCTACTTTTTCTAGATTCATATGATTCAACAGAGCTGTTAACCTATCCATTTCTCTCATTTGATATAACTTCAACAACCAATCATCTATAGTTGGTATTTCTTGCTTATTCCACCTCTGAGCAATTAACAATCTTCAAAATTTTCTTTGTATTATCAAATTGATATGGTTTACCATGTTCAATAAGTATATTTCAGGTTTCAATTCAAACTTGATTTTGAGAATATCTTGAATTACTTCGTGAATTTTCTTCCAATATAATTTCATGTTTGAGCATCTCCACCAAATAGGAAACCAACTACCAATATTTTGCTTGCATTTCCAACAAGTATTTGACTTTGTATTGTATATTTTTGCAATCTTAGCTGGGGTTAAGTACCATCTCTGCTCCATCTTCCAGTAGTTTTCTTTCAGGTCTTGTGATTTGGTAAATTTTTCCATTTTCCTTCTCGCATATTCCCAGCTTTCTAAATCAATTGTTTTCCTTATGTCTGTTGCCCATTTAATCATATTTTCTGAAATTAAGTCCCTTTCTTGTCTTCTATCCATCAATAATTTGTACAATTTACTTGTTCTTTTCTTCTCGGGTTTCGTCAGAAGATCATCCAGATCTTTTAAGTCTTCTTGAAAGTCTTCTATTTTGATGTCTATCTTGAATCTTTCTCTCAATTGTATATATAGTAGCCAATACACACTTGGATCTAATTGTTCCAGCTCTTCCATTACTTTGAATTCCAAATTGTTTTCTTCTGATTTTTTAAGTATATCTTTATATCGCAACCATTTCTTGACAACTGTCCATCTTCCAAAGAAGGCTTCGTGTGGAGATACCCAAAGTGGAATTTTCCTGTAAGTTTTCTTTTTAATTTCCTCCCATATCTTCAGTAGCACTCTTCTAATCACATGATGTTTGAACTCTTTATGTACTGCCACTTTTCTATACCATACATATCCATGCCAACCAAATTGGTTATTAAATCCTTCAATGTTCAATATTCTTTTATTTTCTAGTAAGATTCAATCAAATAACAAATTTAGAGCATAGCTTCCAATTACTAATTTATTTATTTATCTATTCTGCCTCCTCTCCTCGACCGAAGTCTCTTTCCCCGCTCTTATCTTCTTCTGAGAATAGTTCTCCAGTTATGTTTTCTTGTGAATCTTCTTCTCTTTCTTCACGTCCTTTCACCTGTTTTGATTCCATGTCATCTCCCATTTTAGCCCTTTGTTCCTTGTCATGTTCATCTTCATGTTTCTCAAATTGGAGTCTCCTCAAAAACTCTCTTGCCTTCATAATAGAGTTTATCCTGTATCTTCTTTGTTTGTACCATAATTTTGTCCCAGGCATATCTGATTTGTCTTCGAGCCAATTCTAGCATTAAAAACGTGTAGTCTTGTCTCCGTCTCAACACTACTAGTGGAACATCTTTGTATATTGTAACATTCTTTTCTCCCACTATAAGATCCTCTTGGTAGCTCTTTTGTAAGATTTGCTCTTTCACTCTGCTTCTAATAAATACTACCACTAAATCGCTTGGTAGATTTCCCCCCCTCTCTACTACAGAACTAATCCTGAAAACTTTGTCGATATCTTTCATTAGTTCTTCCTTAGATTCTCTAATAAAATCTGCCAATATAGTCAAAACTCTGTCGTACACATCTAATACAGGATCTTCTCTCAGACCTCTCAACTTAAGACATTTATCCCTATAACAGACCTCTTGTAGCATATTTAAATTGCTTTCTCTTTTTTGTTGCTCTGTTAATTCCTCTGTTGTAGTTCTTAATTCATTTGTTTTACCCTTCAAATCTTCCACTTCTGTTCTTAGGCCTTCTGCTTCACTCAGTATCTTGTCAAGCTTCTTCCCAAATTCTCCTAGTTTCCTGTGTAAATCCTCTTTTGCTTTTTTCCTAGATTGTTTCAATCCATTCTTCATTTCCACCCGCAAATCGTATTTAAATCTCTGAAATTATCCTAGTAGAACTCGCATAGGGTCTGCTGTTTTTATTGTCGTATCAGTGCATCCTCTTCTCTGACTTGATGTCGGTTTTTTAATTCCACTTGTTGTACCAGTTGCCATTTTCTAAAATCTTTATATTCCAGATCAATGTTCAATATTCAAAATTTCAAATCAATATCTGTAGCTATGTTTATATTATTATATTCTTTATATTATCAATCAAGTGAGTTAACAGCCACTCTATACCTCTCCTCTCAAATCAAAACCAATAATATCATAAACTCAAATAGATAATTATATATCTTATATATCAATTCAGTTATCTCAAATTAATAGTTAACAGTCAATTACAAATCAAGCATTTTGCAGTCTGTTCTCCTCAGATGTTAAATAATTAATAATTAGTACAACACTTCCGCTTTCCCACTCAATTTATATAAGTCCTTATTTTTATATATATACTTTTTATATACTACTTTTATATAACCAAAACTATTATGTAGCAGTCAATAATCCATGAATAATCCAGTCTTATATTACATCAAATAAGTAGTTTTTAAGCAATCAAATTAGCGTAATTAAAATGACTCAATGGTGTCTAAAATTCAATCAAACGTGTATGTATGTATACATATATACATATATGTATATACACACACACATATATATATACACATGTATGTTTAATATTTATTTAATATTATGTATAGAAACTCATATTGCTTTCAGATGCCTAAATCATTTCTAAATACCAACAGTTCACAATTGACCCTTCAAGATACACTCAGCCCCTTACCTTTTCTCAGTTCTTTTATCTGTAGTTCTATAATTCTAAGCTTTAACTAATTATCATAAATTTAGTTCAAAATAAAGTCTTCCCTTTTATGGTGCCTTTGTATTGTATCGTTGCCCCCTCCTCCTGCCTTCCTTCTCTTGGGTCTTTCTCTTCAGGTTCTGTTCTTCTCTCTTCCTCCTCTCCTCCTGGCTCCTCTTCTGGAAGTCAGTCTATTTTCACCTTTATCCTTGATGTCCTGTCCTCCATCCTCCTTCCGTCACACCTTTCTCTCTCACTTTTCTCCCTCTGCCTCTTTCTTTTCTTTCCAGACGTCCTGTCTTCCTTCTGTCGCACCTTTCTTGCCTCTTAGCTCTTAGCTCATATAACCTTCTCTTTTCTGCCCAGATGTCCCGTCCTCTTGTCTTTCCTCTATCAAGCCTTTCTGTCTCAGTTCCAATTTTAACTTTCTTTTTGTACTCCCAATGTCTCTCCCTCCTGTCCTCCTCTGGTTTAGATCCTCCTAAGACTTTCCACAGCCAGAATCTCACAAAGTTTATATATAGATATATAGATATAGATATTTCTCAGTCTCAGTCTCAGTCTCCTCTCCCCAACCTGCCTTTAATCACTATCATTCTCACTGTCCCAGCAAACTTCTTCCTTTCACTTTTTTTTTCTGCTGCCATCTTTGCTTTGTCCTTGGCATTCTGATCTGCTCCCCATATCAGTTCCTTCTTTGTTCCACTCTGTTGACTTTAAATTACTCATTTCTTCTTTTCTTTTATTCTACAAGCTTTTGATTTTCCCTTGGTTGTTTTTACTTACATACTTTGTGTCTTAATACCTGTCTCCTTTCCTTCAATCCGTCAGTCTTGTTGTTTCCCAGTTACTCAGGCTACTGTAAATCTTCACAACAAAGCTGCGATTAGCAAGTACTTTGTAGCAAGCTGCTTCTTGAAGTGGAGAGAGCAAAAGCAGTACAGAGAAACTGTGGTTTTGTTGTCTCTGCTTTGAAGTCGATGCTTCAAGGCTATAAATTAAAAAAAAAAGGCAGGCAAGGCTAAGTGCCTTTAATGGCAGCCTTTCCAAGGTTGGCTGCCCTGTGACCCTATTTCGTCCTGGTTCAATCCTTGTCAAGGGCTTCACCCGGGGGTCAAACAAGGGTCTTCTTCGAGCCCCTGCACTCCTTACTTCTCCCAGAGCAAGGATGAAAGGGGATCCTTTGATTCCCTTCACCCTGAAAAGGCAGTCCTATGAGGAGCCCCTAAACACAGGACTGGTCAGTCACCTTGCTGTCACCGCCAGAGGTTCCAATATTATATTAATAGAAAATGTCTTTTTCATTTGTTCATGGATCTTTATTTTTTAAGAATCATCTAATGTTGATATTTTATTCTGGAAAGCAATTAGATGAATACAAAATGGTTTTTTTTTAAAATTAAAATGTGGTAGCTATGGTGTATAGTTATACACTTGTAGAAAGAAAAAGTATATAGTCAAAAGGCTTTGTCTTGAACTTCTGATAAAATATATAATTATTTCTTTTAACTCATTCTATTAAAAGTTATTTAATGAATTGATAGCCCCCGAATGTACTCGTTTATGGAAAATGTAATAGGGGTTAATTTGACATCTTTACTGCCTCCATGGTATAGTGGTTAGAGTGTTGACTACAACTCTGGAGACCAGAGTTAAAATCTGCACTCTTCCATGGAAATCCCATGTGACCTTGAGCAAGTTGCATTCTCCAAGGAAGGCAAAGGCAACACACACACACACCGAAAATCTTGCGAAGAACACCCTAAGATAGGTTCATCTTAGAGTCACCATAAGTCAGAAATGACTTAAAGGCACACGGAAGAAAGAAGAGTGCTTGTTGGAAAGTTACAACATCTCTCTACTTAGGTACTCACATCAGAATTAATGTATGACAGTGCAATGTACATATTTTTTTCCTAAATGGTGATCGTCATGCAAGAAATATTTTCCCTTTATGCACACAGTTCATGATTTTCATTATGGAAAATAGTGATAAGGTTCATAAACTGTACAATACTTTCTTCTGAATCAAAAATATTTTGACTCAGGCATAATAATTTGAAGAACAGGCTTAGATTCAGAAGGAGGTGGAGTAAAGATAGGAGGAAGAAATATCAACAATCTAAAATATGCAGATGACACTTTACTACAAGCGGAAAACTTGGAACAGTTACTAAGGAAGATCAAGGAATAAAGTGCAAAAGCAGGATTACTGCCAAATCTAAAGAAAACAAAAATAATATCCACAGAGAATCTACAGAAGTTTAACCTAAATAATGAAGAAATTGAAATAGTTAAAGACTTTCTGTACCAAGGATCAAACACTGATTGGAACAGAGACTGCATTGATCAGAACAGAGATGCAAGGAATAAGAAGACAACTAGGAATGGGAAGGCGGCCATGAAGGAACTAGACAAGATTCTAAAGTATAAAGGTGTACAACTGAGCACTAAAGTTAGGATTGTCCAATCCATTGTATTCCACATCACGATGTACATATGTGAGAGCTGGATAGTGGAGAAAGCTGACAGAAAGAAAATCAGCTTATTTGAGATGTGCTTCTGGAAAGAGTGCTTAGGATGCATGGATAGCCCAAAAGACAAACAAATGGATTCTAGAAGAGATCAAACCTGAACTCGCCCTGGAAGCAAGGATGACAAAATTGAGGCTGTTGTGTTTTGGCCACATCATGAGAAGGCATGACTCATTAGAAAAGACAACAGTGCTAGGCAAGGTAGAGGGAAGCAGAAAAAGAGGACCACAAGCCAGATGGGTAGACTCAATCAAGGAGGCCACAGGTCTGAGCCTGCAGGACCTAGGCAGAGCAGCTGATAGGGAGGAATGGAGATGTCTGATTCACAGGATCGCCATGGGTTGAGGGCTAACTCGAGGGCAGTTAACAACAACAAATAATAATCTTAAATATTAGAAACTAAGTTCTGTATGGAAATTATTTGTTCTATTCATTTAATCTTTAAAACCTAAATACTTCTTGTTCGTCTTTTGCCAGTGCTCCCTACCCTCACATTCAGCAAGTTATCAGTTTAGTAATATCATGATGTTCATAGAATACAATGGCCTTTAAGCTACACCTCTGTCATGTGGGTAAGTGGTTGTTTAAGAAAATTGTTTTCAATTTTTATCTTTCCAAACATCTTTCAAAGATGTCATATGGCTATAGATGAATTAAAAGTGTACGTATGTGATAATGTAAACGACACACTGGACAACAACTAGAGTGTAAAACAGTGGCTGCTAAGTATTACATGATCTGATAATGCATGCAACTAAATATTGATATCTACTTTTAAAAAGACTGTAACACAGGATTCCATTTGTTAATTTGGAAAATGTGTTACATCAGTCATTGTAGCATTTAGGAGCTGCATTGCCATAGCATGTCTGGTAGTGATAGGTGCAGAATTCCCAGCAAGACACAAACCTAGAGATTTCCAAGGATGTCCTCTGCACAGGTGCATAATCCATATGTATGAATGCCCAGATGACTACCCAAATGACCACAGATAAAAGTGAGCAAATAGTTGCCAAAACTTCTAGCAGTCGATAATGGTTTTGTTTTTATCAGTTAAACATGGTTTGTAATTACTATTGTGAGATGGTGGAAATTTAAATTCATATTGCCTTTTTTCTCCCAGGGGTATTTGCTGCTTCAGGAAGACTAATCAGATAAGTTAAGAATACTAGAATATCAAAGATGCTTAAGATTTACATGAATATCAGCTTGTAACACGCCATAAGACTATTTGATTAAGCTGCTTCATGGACAAACCATGCCTGAAATAAATGGTAAAAGAAACACAGGATGCCCCTCAACATGCTAGCTCCATTCTGACTCTTCTCCCTTCTGATAAAAAGTCCAACTTGTTTTGTGTCTATGTTGCAATGTGTGTGCATTTTACATAATTGCATATAGGAAATGTCAAATGGAAGGGTAGGAAAATGTGGTCCATGGGCTGCATTGCACTCCCAACACATTCTTTGGAAGGCATAGAGGAGCAATCCATTTATTCTTGGCTTTTTGTTTACATGCCAAGTGACAATGCAGGAGAAAAAACACCTAGCAATACCAACTAGAGCAGTGACATTGCCCCAAACAACCCTCCTACCTCTCTACCTACAAAATACTCTAAATAAATAAATTTTTAAAAATCTGATAAAAGCCCTGGAAGTGAAAACTGGAGATCTGCTTTCAGATACTTCTAAGATTGATGGAACTCAGTAGGTCTGGCTTGCAGTAGGGGTTATAACTGATTGCTGCTGCAGTTATCTTCATACAGTAAAAAACATCTGGAAAGAGGGTAGATTATGCTAGGTTAGTTTTCTGGGACTTATGTCGCTACATGACCATTGTCTGGGATGATGGCAGTTATAGGTCACATATGAAGGGAGTGAGATTTGAGAAAATTATACTAGAAATTACATGAGTGGGTGGACATAGATAAGATTTCCCATTTTTCATGTAGTTTTTACTTCTGTAGGAAATGAAATAACTGTTACATTGAATCCTTTATGAGATATTTATAAGCCTATGTGCCTAAATATTTTAGTAGTACTGCTGTTAATAAATAGCACCATGATAGTACTAGCCATGATGGTTTTGCTGAGCTTGTTCTTTCAACTCCTAGAAGGTTCTAATTTCACTCTGGGGGAAACCTAATCTTTGAAACTTAATTATTTCTTCTTTACACCCTTGTTTTTTTATTTAGAATTGTTCAAAATTACATTGTATAAACTTCTGAAGATAATTTTATATTTATATGAATCCAGCACTTTAAGATTAAATGTGTAAATTGTTTTTATAGGAAATAAATATCATGTACATATATCACTGGAGTTCCTGGATTTTAACCCTGTGTTTTGTAACCTATACATTTTCAGGGGCTATATATTAACATTTCCAGTCTCATAATGTAACAAACTTAAATTTAGCATTCTAAACACTCCATCACACTAGTTCTGTTAATCTCTTTTAATATACAGTATGTTCCTTCAGCCTGAAATGGCTTCATTTAGGAACAGGAAATCCACATTCTTCCACAGTAAATTTTGGGATCTGCATGTATTTCCTTTTCAAGCAATTTAAAAATCTTTATTTCAAAAGTACAATAATGAAATATTTTTTAAAAAGCAGGTAGAAGAGATGAAAGAAGGGGTAGATGACAAATCTGCTAGCTTTAGATGACCATACAGAAGCACTGCAATTCTTCAATTCCATTTTTAAATTTTGGAATCTTCTGAAGACATGGCCCAAACATTTCTAAGTTATTCTTTGCAAGGATGAAAGCTCAATGGTTAAAATCAAAGCACAGATTTTCTGTTTATAGAAAAGAAGAGGGGTGGATAGGAAACCCTGAAAGATGAATTGAGCTCTCTCAGTAGGCAGCCTCCCTTTCAATCCTAAAGTGGGTTCATCTGTCATACAGAAGAATAACTATGTTGTTTGAAGAGGGATATGATCACAGTTTCTTTTACTAACAGGATCTATAACTGCTGTAATCTGCAACTTGAGTTTTTAAAGAAAGACAATTGCATTATTTGTGTATCACTCTCATCATTTCTTTGATGCTGATGATAAATAGTGAGCCCTGGTGACGCAGTGGTTAAATGCCTGTACTGCAGCCACTCATAAACCACAAGGTTGTGAGTTCAATACTAGCCAGGGCTCAGGCTTGACTCAGGCCTGCGTCCTTCTGAGGTCACTAAAATGAGTACTCAGCTGTTGGGGGGCAATGAGCTTAGTTGTAAACTGCTTAGACATCCTATAGTGTGATATGAAGCGGTGTATAAATGAAGCTGCTTTGCTTTGACTGAAGTGATAGGTCATTGTGGAGTATGAGCACAGAAAGAATTCAAGGAAATAGGAGGCAGTAGTCCAATGAGGGAATCAAGTCCAAGTCATGGTTTGGCCATCAAGAATGGTGTACTTCCATACTCTTCCTGTTCTGCTCAAGTGTTTCTATTAGTTCCTCCACTTTCTGGTTAACACTAACCTAATTGACCAAGTCAGATATTTCAGAGCATTTTCACAGCTGTGAACCAAGAAATAGAGGAGGGTATTTATGTATGTAAATAAAAGAGAGGTTGATGGGTGTTAGTACTGAGTTTAGGCAGTTGATGCATATGAATCCAAGATACAAGTCAATAGTATGAGCTGGGAGCTGAAGACAGTAGATACTGTTGTTTCCTTACAGCTGGTGTAAGGTGGGGTGGGAATCATGTAGCCCTCTAAATAGACTTTTTTATTTAGCTTGTTTTTTATTTGCACTTGTAACCAAAAGTCTATTATGGGGAATTTTATTTAGTTCAACTTGAGAGGGGGTTGGCTACAAGGACCCTGCAAGACAGTCTCCCACGTGTATACTAAGAGGCCGTGCAATTTACGAATTGATGCAGAGACAGATGATGGTCCATTTGCACCTCCCACAGTATCTGCCTGTCTTTGGGATGTTTATTCCCCCCCCCCCCCCGTCTTCCAAGTGACTTTGGTATGACCTGCTGCAGGATACATCTGGGGTTATGTGGACTATCACACACACACCAAAATTCAGAAAAAAATGCACTTTGGCTAACACACTGTCCAAAGTTTTCTAAATGCTGATTGTTGCATGCTTCTTTGGCTCTCTACCTCTCTAGTATGAATCCAATATGCTACTGGTCCAGGTTAAGTGTTGATCATATATTGCCTTTTATTTCTGTAACAGAAGTTACATATCAATCAGCCACCATATATTTTATAATAAAATGCATGCATGCTCTAAGCTTTGGTTTGTGTTTTAATGCTAACTCTCTTGATGTAAGTCTCCAGGGTGTACCTTGACTCTGGGTTTAAGACAGATATGTCAGATCAGCCACATGCATATCCATGTGTGTGCTCACACTTGTATGTATAAATGAGATAACAATGGGAATATATAAGCAGTATTTATAAATACCCAAATGTGGACATGACAAAAATTATAATACCACAAAAATCAAATTAATACAAATCAAAGTACTAGGACAAACTAAGAATACCCTTTCTAGATAATGTATGTTTAGACTCACTTCTGCAGTGGATTCAGAACAACTTGGTCTTCTTGTGAATGAATAAGAAAATAAAGTTAGTTGTGAGCTGCCTATATGACTACATATGCACATGGACAATAATTGGTGTTTGCATACTACCAGCCTTCCCTGCTTTTTCATCAGGGCAAACTTTCACATAACAAGTTTTAAATATTGCTGCTTTTGAAGCTCCACTCTGCTGTCAATTATGGGGAAGTTTTAACTCCACTGGGGGTGGTAATCAGGTGTAGATGTAAGTTTATAACACCTCTGAGCTAGCACAGTATGCCCTTGTACCAGTAAATTGTGTTGCTTGTTCTGAAGGTAAGTGTGGTGTCAGCATTTATATGTTGGACGTTTTAGTTTGAGTTTCTGTTAACTTTTTTGTATTTGTACTTCTGTTTTAGCTTGAATTGCATTACAGTAAATTCTGGAAGTTTATCAGTAAAGCCCAGATAATACGATGCTTGGGAGTTGTCAAATTCTGGAACCAGGTTCCGTTTTCTGTTTGCCATCTCTAAAAGTCTGATGTCACTGTGATACCACAAAAATGTTAAATGTTACATAGGTTTTCAATCAGATATCAAGTTTTATTCATTTTGATGAAGATATATTTTAAACCATGATTTCTCCAGGCTGTTGAATATATTCATTCAGTGGTTCACTTCATGGAATTTGAACATTTCCCCCTTTTAACTAATAGTTGATCTTTTGTTTCTTATGCATGTATATATTATTATCAAATGTTATAGAGTACATAATATATACATACATTGCAATGTCTGTAAGATGGGATGCTGTATTCTAATTATAATGTTATTTGCTGCTCTTCACGACTATAGACTTAAAGCTCATTCCTGTGTTTTAGGCATGCAATTCTATGCACTTACATGGAAGAAAGTTCCACTGGATTTGCTGAGATCTAGTTCTGAATAAGCATAGCAATAAAATGCAAAAAGACATTCATTTAAAAAAGTTTTCTGCCAGTGTTATGCAACCTCTATTTCTATTCATGAAGAATTATTCTCACTTCAAAACAAAGGGCTGTCGAATCGGAGTCTTGGAATCAGTTGGAAGCAATTTTGGGTGGAGTTGGAGTCAGTAGAAATGCACCAGTCTCGCTGCAAAATAAACATAATATAACAATACAATGATAAATATATCATTTTGTATTTGCATTTTATACATAAATATGTTCTATCAGTCTAAGTAGCCTGTGGTTCATGTGATGGTGATGAAATACTTTGTGCTACTATTTTACTACTGTTAATTAGTTATTACTAATACATTTATATTTGCCAGTTGGACTAGAAAAGAGTTGGACTAGAAAAACAGAGTTTAAGGCTTGGCACACTAACTCTACAGATTTATCAAAGCATTTGCTCTATCATCTTCCTAAAATCCAGTTAGAGCTAGAGAAGGGGCTAGCTAAGGAGAGAGAAAATCGTACAGTTAATCAGGGTCAGTCATGGTTAGTACTTGGCTGGAAAATCACCAATGACTACTAGATGCTGTAGGTTATATTTCAGAGGAAGGAACTGACAAAACCACCTCGAGTGTTCCTTGCATAAGAAAACCCTATGCAATTCATGAATTCAACCTAGACAATGGGAAAATAAAAAATAGTTACAGAGTTCCCATACCTAGGTCAAACATGCATCTGAACAGATACTGCAGTCAGGAAATAAGAAGACTAGGAATGGGAAGGGCAGCTATGAAAGAACTAGAAAAGATCCTTAATAGTAAAGATAAACATCTAAGCATACCACGTATGGATGTGAAAGCTGGACATTGAAGAAAGTGGATAAGAAGAAAACTCATTTGAGATGTGATCCTGGAGAAGAGTGCTGAGGATATCA
The DNA here is from genome assembly GCA_020142125.1 of Phrynosoma platyrhinos. Lineage (NCBI taxonomy): Eukaryota > Metazoa > Chordata > Lepidosauria > Squamata > Phrynosomatidae > Phrynosoma > Phrynosoma platyrhinos. Next base: position 219,295,065 of record CM034706.1, read on the forward strand.
TGGACGGCCAAAAAGACAAGTGGGTCCTTGAACAGATTGAGTCTGAAATCCCCTTGGAAGTCAAATGATCAATTTGAGGCTATTGTACTTTGGACATATAATGACACAGACTACTAGAAAAGACAATGCTAGAAAAGGTAGAGGAAGACCACATTCCAGATGGATAGATTCAGGAAGATCACAGAGATGAATCTGCAGGGCCTCAGCAGGTCAGTGGATGATAGGTGGGCATGGAGCTGTCTTGGGGATGACCAGGGGAGCTAACAACAACAAATGCAATTTACAAGGTTGCTGTAAACTGACAGGTGACTTGACACAATTTCCTCCCCCCCCACTCCACTACCATTTTTGGTTGGGACTTGAAGGGATACACAAAATCAATAAATGCCCTTCATGCCCCCTTTTTTCTTGGTTCACCATTTGCAAGTTAGAACTGAGTATATATGTAGTTATTCAGTGTGAGTGAGAAGACAAGGGTTGTGAAGGCTAATGGAGCCCACCGGATTCCGGAA
>CM034706.1:219300885-219317151 GCA_020142125.1 Phrynosoma platyrhinos
CTATGATTCTATGATTCTACTATTTTATATTTAGGTGGTCCAAAGAAAGTGTTATACTGTTCCATTTTTAAATTTGTTTTCTAATGGCTTCCTATGTCCACTCCTGTAGTGTTTTTTATTATGCCGAGGTGGGGGAAAATTATTGGATATTATGGAATGTTGATTCCAACAATACTGCTCCCACTCATGGCATAGTATACAATGGCAGTCTACTTGCCAAGGTTGGGAAATATACAAGCAATGTGACAGGTAAGAATCAGGATGTCAGTCACACATTTGTTTGTTTATATATTTTATGTTCATATTTTATATATTAGCCTGCTTTAATGAACAGAAAACAGAACAATCTCAGTTGATTGCTATGATTTTTGTAGATAATATATATTTTAAAAAAATAGATCTCTCAAGTGTTAATACTTCTTGTGGCATCGAAAACAGATGGGATGAAGCCTAATGTAACTTCTTTAAAGTCTATATACTTCTGATGGCATTATTGTGGCCTCTTCAGATTGCTAATTTTTCATATTTTTGTTTTGTTTGCAGGGGACTGCCCTTTCCCACCAATATTAGATGACGCTGTCATAAAAGCTAAGTTTAATGAGTTAAGGTATTTTCGTATTGGGCTTGTAGTAGAATACATATGCCGTCACAAAAACAGTAAAGTTCCTGGCATTAATATTACATGTACTGAAAAGTCACAGTGGTCACAACCTAAGATACCTTGTAAAGGTAAACAACTCTTACTTTGACTTTGATGAATCTAACTATTAAAGCCATTTGTGTAATGTATTCTGTTTGTTTTGAAAATGATTCTCTGTAATGGGTTTCAAATATAGATATAACAATGCAATTGGTAGTTTCTTTATTAATAGTTAACAAGTATTAGTAGTTAGAACTATCAGAAACATGGCATTGCTATCTCTTATCAATCATAATTATCATCAGTAGCTCTAGACCACCATTGGTCTATTCTGGATAAAAGACATTTTGAACAGCTAGAACTTTTTTAATTGCCAAAAACAAATAGACATGGGGTGATTCTGCAAGTATGTCTTGTTGATTATTTCCCATTATGGCAGTCATTATCATGAAAATACTTGTCTCAAGTACCTTTCAGACTCAAATGATGGCATAGAGCAGGGGTAGGCAACCTTTCCCCTTTAAGGGCCGAGGGACTTCAGCTCCCAGAAATCTCAGCCATGTTGGCCAATAGTCCCATGTTGGCCAATAGCTCCTAGGATTCTGGGAGCTGAAGTCCCTCGGCTCTTAAAGGGGAAAGGTTGCCTACCCCTGGCATAGAGCATCACAAAATATTCAAGTGGGAAGTGTGATTGTACAGTCAGGGATTATTATAGACAGTTTGAATAATCAAGTAGCAATAGTAGGAGCTCAGAGTCAAGAAGAAAGACTATTATCTTGTTTGACAAATGCAGTGAAAGAGAAATGGAGGAAGTTGGTTGTATCTGTTTGTGATAGCTTACTGAGAATATAGCAATAGATACTTATCCCTGACTCCCATTTCTGTTTCCTAAACCTTTACATCAGGGGTAGGCAACCTTTCCCCTTTAAGGGCCAAGGGACTTCAGCTCCCAGAATCCCAGGAGCTATTGGCCAACATGGGATTATTGGCCAACATGGTTGAGGCTTCTGGCAGCTAAAAGGGGAAAGGTTGCCTACACCTGCTTTACATTTTCAAGTGTTTGCCTGTGAACACTGGAAACTTAAAACACAGGAAATTACCACATGCAGCTTTTAAACTGCAAGAACACGGAAGGAGTGGCTTTGGTGATACTGATTCCATGACACCACCTCCAACCTGTACCTGCCCTGTCCCCATTTTCATTCACAGGGGAAACCCATGAATGACATGGCAATCACGCAGGTCCCCAGGTGTGAAACGTTGCTCCAGGGGCCGTTGCGTGATTGCAAGTCATGTGGTTTCACAGTGTCACTTCCTTCCCCCATCCCACCTCCCCCTCATTATTCCATCTATCTATCTATCTATCTATCTATCTATCTATCTATCTATCTATCTATCTATCTATCTATCTATCTATCTTAATTTAAGTGAGGCAGCAGAACTTCATAATTGTGCAGAAAAGGAGAAAACAAAACAAAATCATAAAGGAATGATGGGTAGGGAAAGGCAAGGAGGTGGTGTTAAGGAAGAGTTCGGGAAGAGAGTGCGATGGAGGCAGCAGCCCTGGTCTCACAATTGAGTGAATGTGATGATGGATGGCTGAAAAGCAGTATGTAGCCATTTTATTTTTTCTTGTGTGACTCCTGTGAGAATGGGGCTGATGTGAAAACATACACAGAGTGAAATATGAAACTTTTGGATGTAGGAATGAGCAAATATTTCCCACTAGGCTTTCTTTCATTTCTACACTGCTTTTCTTGCCTATCATGTTCATTGTCAGCACTTTTTTCTTCACCTGTAAACCTCCTTTAAGAAGTAAGTTGTGTGTTTCATTGTCTGTCTCTGTGTGTGTAATACTAGTAGTATTATGACTGGCCTAGCCTATTTTACTTTCCTTGGAATAGAGGGAAAGGTGATGGGGTATATGTCAGCAGTGGGCAAAATGTTCACATGCAGCCCTCCAAACCTTTTTTGTGGCTTTCACCCACTCCAGATCAGCCTTTTCCTGGCCCAAACTAGAATGAACTGCCTCTCCTGAAAGTTTCCAGGAGCAGCTGTTAACCTTTTAAGTAGGTTACAGCTCCTCTCCCCCGGTACTGTTTATCATTAAAAATACCATGGGTGACTTTGGTCAAATCACACTCTCAGAGCCTCACAAGAAGGCAATGGCAAGAACAAATCTTGCCTAGAAAATCCCATGATAGTTTTGCTTTAGAGTTGCCATAAAATGGAAATAACTTGACACACAACAACAAATACTTCTGTACTTGTTTATTCTAGTATTCTGATCCAGATGTATCAAGGAAGGCAACTTGATTACTCTTTCCAGGGTGTGATGGGAGAAGCCATAGTCTCCAGAATGTTCTTAGTACTTTTGAAAAATACGAATGCTAATGTTAAGTTTTATGTTCTGTTTTCACTCAATTCTTTCTTCCTTAGCAAGTTTGCGTTTGATAGTGCAAGCATACTGATTAACAATTAGTACATTTCAGCCCCAATGGGTATAGAAACTGTTTTAGAGCCCAGTGTAGTATAACCATAACAGCTGTCACAAAATGTGAAATTAATTTTTATGTTGAAGGTATGGTATGAAGACAAATACCTATGAACAAACTTTGTGAGAAGGTTATTTAAATTCAGCTCTGGACTCATGAGCTCAGCCTGTTTAGTCTTGCTATGAGAGATGGGGGCACTAAGTACTTGCACAGTCTGATCCGGGGGTAGGCAACCTTTCACCTTTAAGGACCGAGGGACTTCAGCTCCCAGAAGCCTCAGCCATATTGGTCAATAGTCCCATGTTGGCCAATAGCTCCTGGGATTCTGGGAGCTGAAGTCCCTCGGCCTTTAAAGGGGAAAGGTTACCTACCCCTGATCACTTACACTGATTAAATTTTTCCTCATATGAGAATTCGCACAATGTGTTGGATCCAGATTAAGATATTTGTGTTTTCTCCCATTTAAATCATTGCAACAAATTAGTCATAATTAACTTAACAAGTCAAAGATTATAATGAAAAGTCTGACCAAATAATGTCAATAAGACTTCAGCGCTGATACAGACGACCTGTTTGGGGCGGCTGTGGGCCACAGCAACCACATGCTGCGGCCCAATCCTCCTTTTTGCCACCACCAAAAGAGCAGCAAAATGCCTCTCCTTTTTGGGGCTGGCAAAAGGCCACTCTTAGAGCCACTGTGGCTCTTTTGCACCCTTTGGCGCAGTGTGTGTGCACGCTGTGCCAAGAGAGCACCCTGACACCGTGCGCTGTGCAGACAAGCACACAGTGTCGGGGCAGAGTCGGTGACTGGCGTGCCGTTGCCCCGCCCCAAATTCACCCCCAGGCCAGCCTATAGTGCCATCGGCCCTTCAGAGAAAAAACACCAGTAACCTTAATTCAGATTTATGCATCAGCTACAGAGGCAGAAGAAGAAATTGAAAGATTCTGTGCTGGAGTCCAGGTGGAAATTGATCACACATGAAAAGAAGACCTCTTGTTAATCATAAATGATTGGAAGACAAAAATAGGAAACAGCAGAAGCAAAGATTGTAGGAAAATTTGGACTAGGATCACGAAATGGAACGGGAGACTAACTGATTGAATTTTGCAAGGACAACAGTTTATTTATCACAAACACATTTTTCAAGCAACTCAAGAAGCTACTGTATAGATGAACATCATCTGATGACAAGTGCAGAAATCAAATAGACTGCATAATCAGAAGCAGAAGATGGAGAGGCAAATTGTGACACAGACTATGAACTACTAATATCAAAAATATGAATAAAATTAAAGAACACAAGACCAGTCTATCTGTAGTCAGAAGGAAAGAGAGGCATCAATGGATGGCAGATGAAACTATTCAAGCAGCTAAGGACAGAGAAGAAGCAAAAGTAAAAGATGATAGAAATAGAGTGAGAACCCTGAATGCAACTGTCCAGCAACTTATGTAATGAGAACTTCTGTATTGTCATAATCAGTGCAGATAAATAAGAGATCTCTTCTACAAGATCTGACAAATCATAAGGAAATTTAAAGCAAGAGTGGGGATGCTCTACACCCAGCAGGGGAACATATTACATGACCCAGTAAAAATAAAAAGATGAAGGAAATAATACACAGGAATTATATAAAAGAGATTAAAGGATAACAGATCCATTCAAATGGAAGAACCATTTGAAGATGAATCTCCAGTTTTAGAAATTGAAGCGGAAGTTGCAATAAGAACATTTGGGGAAAATAAATCACCAGGAATAGATGGCATACCAATAGGGCTGTTTCCATCTACCAAGACAGAATCTACTCTAGTTCTGTAGAATCTGTCAACAAATATGCAAAAACCACAGCAATGGCTCACAGACTGGAAATGCACAATATACAGGAATTGCAGTAACCTCAAGACCATTTCATTATGTCCAAGCTGGCTTCAGAAAAGGGAGAGGCACTAGAGAACATATTATTATTGAAGAAAGTTGTGGAAGATAGTGCAAAGGCAGGTTTACAGTGGAACATTAAGAAAACAAGAGTAATGACCGCAATTATTTACATAACTTTAAAGCAGATGATTCAGTCATTAATCAGAATGGAGACTGCAGTCAAGAAATCAGAAGATAAGTAAAATTTGGAAGGCCAGCTATGAAGGAAATGGACAAAATCCTAGTGTAAAGATAAATCACTGAATAGTAAAGTTAGGATTGTCCATGCCATCATATTTCCCATTTCTATGTATAGTTGAGAAACCTGGACAATGAAGAAAGCTGATAGGAAGAAAATCAACTCATTTGAAATGTGGTGCCGGATACTGTGGACAGCAAAAAAACCCAAAAAAACAAAACAAAATAAAACAAAAAAACCCCCACCAATAAATGGGTCCTAGAACAAATTAAGTCTAAACTCTCCCTAGAAGCCTAGATGGCTAAACTGAGACTGTTGTACTTTGGACATATCATGAGAAGACTTGACTCACTAGAAAAGAATAATACTTGGTAAGGTAGAAGTCAGTAGGAAAAGAGGAAGACTGCATTGCATATGGATGGACTCAAGGAAGTCACAGCCCTGAACCTGCAAGATCTGAGCAGGGCTGTTGATGAGAGGATGATTTGGAGGTCTCTCATTCATGGGGCCATCATAAGTCGAAGTCAACTTGATGGCAGCTAACATCAATTACTCAAGTCCTGCTAATTTCAGTGGTTTGAAACACAACCTAGCCCACCCAGTAATTATTTGGAATAAATGTGTTTTACAATGTGAACTATTCAAATTGTTCTGGTCTCCCCACTCAGAATCAGTGCTTTGCTTCCCACGCAACTGTCTTGGGCTGTTTACACCAAGGATTCTATCAGTCATTTTCTCATGTAATAAACCAAATTTATATGCTACAATAGTGTGATACACTTACTTTATTGTGAGTTATATTAAATAGTAGGAGTTTCTTTGGTGACATCACTTCAACCGAGTGAATCATCATGTGTGAGAACTTTGTTCCACTTTTTTGTTTTGTTTGTTTACTTGCACAACATTGTGCATCTAACTCAAAATTATATCATTTTAGAAACAAGTTGTGCATATCCAGGACCCCTTCCAAATGGTTTAGTTCAAGTACGTCAGGAAGAGTACAAGATTGGCTCAGAAGTTACATATTTTTGTAATCAAGGGTAAGGCTCTTACCTAAGATGTTAAAAGAGTGCTTAAACAAATTTCTAATCCACATGTAGTTTTACTCTGAACTGTTTTTACTGAACTTGGAAACACTGTATCACAAACTCTAAGTCCGCAGAAATGGAGGGATGCATGTACTTTACCAAAAACAAACAAACTTCAGCATGCATAATAAAACAATTAATTGTGCTTCTTTTATAAAGTTTTTTATATACTTTTTCAATTTTTAGCTACTACAGACAATGGCTTAATTATCCTGGAAGCTTAAATCAGGTCCAGGTACTTTGCCAGCAAAATACTAGACTGTTTTGCCTATTGCCATGAGGTCACAGGCAAGAACTTTATAAGTCCCTTATATATTCCATTGTACATGTACATATGTAATTTTGTGCCATTTAATTGATTGCAAAATCCAAATTTTGAATCTCCCACATAATAGATGTTATTTTCCTATTTGGAATCCATTTTCCTATTAGACTGTTAAACAAAACTCATTGTGCCAAAATACCTAGAGGAGGCCAAAGGTGATTGGTTATCTGCCACCATTCCTTATTTACTTTGCTAAAAGCACAAATTGAAGTAAATCAAATGGCTAGGCAAGTGGTGGGAGAAGAAAAATCTGCTTAGATTTTGTCAGAAATCTGAATTCCAGATCTCCAGTCCAAATCAAGATGTTTCATGATGAGACAAGAAGGAAATATAGACCATGTATTTGAAAAATAAAATAAAAACAAAGTTTATGAACTAATGCTAAACACTCTGAAGTAAAATACAACATGGAGTGATATATGCTTTGGTTTGGTTTAGTCAAGAGAGGTAATGGTTATCTGGTGTGGTTAATGAACAGAACATCTCTTTGGCTGAGGTGGGTGGCTGGCTGGTATAGTGTATGAAGGAATCAGGTGTAGATATGTATGAAGGAAAATTCTAATCTTTTTAGCGTGGAGTTTGAACAAGAAAGGTGTTAATTACAAGGAGAGGATTTTGACCATATTTGTCAGTTTCCATATTAGTGTTTTCTGTCGGAGAGGATTTGGGGACCCTGGGAAATATGTTTTTATTCAAATGAGATTATGGATATCAGCTTCATGGCCAAAGATGCTTGTAGTTTTATAAGAATAGTCAATGAAGGGCAGCTAAATATCACAGGATGTAGTGCATGTAAAATAAAAATTTATTGATTTATGCTTCTATGTTCACTAGTACATAACTCAGATTTTTGAACAATTTTGAAAGGTTTATAATTTAGTTTTGTATTTCCTGCATATAGGTTCATATTAGTTGGACACAATGTTAGTGAGTGTGTGTTTCTAGGAAGAGATGTTAAATGGAGTAATTCACTTCCCAGCTGTCAGCGTAAGTATGTTAAATTCTGTATTGATTTTCAATAATTTTTGTGCACACGTTATAGCTGTGCATAATTATTTGGGAGTAGTGCTGATAAAAGATAATAGGAGATCTCTTTTAAAATGTAGTTATGTACATTATACAAGTAAATATATTGAAAGTGTAAGGTTTATTGTTTTTACAGTTTTGCTGTTCCAAATTCTACTGTGTCTGAGAAATGGATAGCTAAATTATAGAGTGATGTGGCAGGGCATTATGAAGAATTTGCACCATTCTTTACTGATAAAATCACGCCGATCTGTTCTGACTTGGTTCTGTAGTTGATACATGGCTAATGGATCTACCTTTGGCTCCTACTTTGCAACTTGTACAATCAGAGAATGTTGACAGGATCTTTGCTGTTGTTGAACCCCCTCCCAACTGTAATGCATTAGATACTTTCTGGCCACTCTCATATATACTATTCTTTGGGAAGGTGGTAGTGGTGGTGTTTGTGATCCAAAGATTCTTGATTGAGAACCATTCCAGTTTGGCTTCAGAGCTGGCTATGGTCTGAAGACAGCTTTGCTCACCTTGTTGGATGATATGTGCCAGGAAATGGGTCATATGGAGGATGTCCCTGTTGGTTCTGCTGAATGACCTGGCAGTTTTTTAAACTAGTGCACATAGTGGTTATACTGGGCTGATTCTCTGGGATGAGCAGTGTTTTACAGTAGTTGTGGTACTTCCTGATGGCATGAGTTAAGAAGGTATGACTGATACTCTGTGGTCATTGGTCTATCTGGCTACTGTCTTGTCCCCATGCTACTTGACAAAAGATGCATTGTAGAAATAATGCAGTTTGGCACTATCCTACAGCATCCTGGGATTTGTAATTTTATGGGGCACCAGGACTCTTTGGCAGAAAAGGTGTCTTAGATCCTTGTTCTTCTTGACTTGTTAAACAGGCCAGAAGGGGACTGGCTGAGTGGGTGAAGAGGGTAGTCAATGCCTCCCTACAAGAAGGCAGCATTCCAACTTGTCTAAAGGAGGCAGTTGTGAGGTTATTTAAAATATACATGAAACCACTGGGAGAGGTCAAACTGAGTTTTGGAGTGAGGTCCCATCAATATGTGGATGACACTCAGCTCTCCTAAACCACTGTCTATCATCAATAATTGACTGGATGAGGGCAAACAAATTGAAACTTATTCCAGACAAGAGAAAGACTCTACTGGTCAGTCGGAAGGCAGATCAGGGAGTAGGGATCCAGCCTGTGTTAGATGGGGTTACATTCCCCCTGAAGACACAGGTTTGCAGTTTGGGGTTACTCCTGGACTCAGATTTGAACCTGGAGGCTCAGGTCTTTGCAGTGACCAGGAATACTTTTGCACATTTAAAGCTTGTGTGCCAAGTGCACCCATTCCTTGAGACGTCAGATATGGCCACAGTTGTACATGCCTTGGATACATCCCATTTGGATTAATGTAACATGCTCTACTTGGGGCTGCCTCTGAGGAGTGTTCAGAAACTTCAGCTGGTCCAAAGAGCTGTGGCCAGGCTGTTAACGGGGGCAGATTATAGAGACCACACAATGCCCCTGTTGAAACAGCTCCACTGGCTGCTAGTTTGTTTCCAGGTACATTTCAAAATGCTGGTTATGACCTACAAAGCCCTATATGGCTCAGGCCCAGGCTATTTAGCAAACCATATCTCCCTGTATGAGCTGGCCCGGGCTCTGAGATCATCAGGAGAGGCCCTTCTTCCAGTCCCACATCCCATTGCAAGCACAGTTGGTGGGGACACAAGAGAGCCCCTTTTCCATGGCTGCCCCTAGGCTATGGAACTCTCTTCCCAGGGAGGCCAGAATGGCCCCCTCTTTGGTGGCCTTCCACCAGCAGGCTAAAACCTACTTGTTCAGACAGGCATTTAAAACAGAAAATTTTAAAAGAATGCGCTGCAATATTACATTATTGTAAAGGGATTTAAACATTTTAAAGTCTTTTAACTTTATAATTTTATTCTTATAACCTGTAATTTGTTTTAAATTAAATTTGTAATAATTTAATTCTATTTTAATGTACCTTTTTAGTATACTTTTAATTGTACTGTATTTTTAACATTGTAAACTGCCATGAGTCCCAGTTTGGGAAAAGAGCAGGATATAAAGAAATAAAATAACAACAACAACAACTTGTAAAACTACAATTTCCTGGATTCCTTGGGATGGAGCTACAGCACTTAAAGTGGTGCCAAACTGCATTATATCTACAGTGTAGAACAGGGGTTGGCAACCTATGGCCTGGGGGCCGGATTCACCCCCCCAAGGCCTTTGGATCGGCCCCAGCCAGGTCCTGCAGCCACTGCTGCCCAAGTTGCAGCTGCCATTTTGTTTTCCAAAATGGTGCATGCGCCAGAGTACTGCACATGTGTGAACAAGTCGCGGCTGCCATTTTGGAAAACAAAATGGCGGCCGCAACTCATTTGCACATGCGCAGTACTCCAGCGCATACGCAAATGAGTCGTGGCGCCATTTTGGAAAACAAAATGGCGGCCATGACCACTTGCGCATGCGGAGTATGCCGGAAGTACTGCGCATGTGCGAGTGAGCGCATGCATACATGCACAGTACTTCCGGTGTAATGCGCATGCACGTGCGCGCATGTGTGCACAGCACCATTCCCCCCCCGGCCCATGGAAGACCTCGGGACCAGCAGACCAGCGCCAGGTAGGAAAAAGTTGCCTACCTCTGGTGTAGAATTTATACTGTAGATCCACCCACATACACAAAACTGCAGGACTTCCAAAGTTTGAGGGTTCTGTGCCATGGGTATGCTAAATACCTAAATACAATTTCTCCTTCCCATTTAAATTTCATGGTTTTAATGTGATAGATTGTTTAGTTACATTTTAACAATAATTTAAAAAATATTATCACTTTTGTCTTTCTCAGTATGTTTAACTGTATTTGTTTACATTATTGTAACTTGGCAATGGAGTGACAAGTACAGATTTAATGGTGGTTGTTAACTGTTGTTCAAAGCATTAGATGGATGAGAAGTGCCAGATCTTAACGGTGAAGGGGTGACAAAAGGTGCTAATGGTGGTTGCTAAGAGTTAAAAGCATATAGGTAGATGGTAAGTGTAGATAAGCAAGTAAAATTATTTATGCATTTTTATCCTCACCTCTCCAAATAGGGGTCATCAGTATGGTCAAGGGGACATAGGTATGGTGACAACTCTTTGTCTAAACTAGTTGAAAGGGAAGAGTTAATTGATAAATATACTCAGTTGGAAGTGAATGCAAAAACTACCTTTTTTTAAACAAAAGTTTAAATTATCTTAAAACATGAAACCGGTAAATATATACTGCTTCCCGGGGAACTGGTAAAAGACATAAACTTTGCTTGAAGTAGTTCATGTGTAATATAAATATAGCTGCAGTGAAACTATTTTATTATATGTAATATGCTAAAAAGCCACCTCTGTTAATAGATTGGAATTTGTGAATGTGTCCAAATTCAGCTGTCTCCCTTTTGCAATCTTCTCTTGAATTTTCTTTGGCCTTTTCCCTTTGTTTTGAAATGCCTCAGTTCCATATTAGCAATCTTCCAAAACAGCTACCTTGAGATCTGTGACAGAGCATTCTGAGAGCCTAAGTATTCTGACACTGTGTGTGTGTTGTCAGGTTTAATGCCAGATTTGTATCCAGTTATTCTCTTGTATAGAGACTGTTCTGTTTGTCCTGTGTGGAGTTCAAAAGAACATTGTTGGCAGAGAATTGCATATGTGACATAGGACAATGGGCAAGTACACTCGGCCCTCCCCATTCACTGAGGTTAGGGGCACAGGACTCCCGTGAATGTAGAAAAACTGCAAATAACAAAACCACTATGTTTTTACCTGAGAGAACACCTCTCTAGGGATCTCTAGGTTCTCCAGTGCGACTCTGTAGTCAACATCTGCCAGACATTGACCATAGTATTGTGCTGGAGGAGCTAAAATACCTAGTGGAGTGTTCTCTCTAGGAATCTCTAGGTCTTTCAGAGCAACTTTTGGTTAAAGTTGACCATAGAGTTGCACTGGAGGACTTAGATATTCCTAGAGAAAACATATTAATAAAATCTGTGAAAATAATAATAATAATAATAAATTTTTATCCCGCCCCTCTGCATAGGCAACAGCTTACAAACATTAAAAATACAATATATGTCCCCTAAACCCACCCATCTCTTAAAATAGTATTATAGTGAATAATCAAATCCTCAAAAGTCAAAGTCGCAAATGTGGAAGGACAAGTGTAAATGTACCCTTGATGTAGATGACATTATTAGGATCTTTAAAGCTGTTGCCAGAATATATATTGGAATAGAGTTGGCATCTGAGTTTGTGAAAGTGATTTTTCCTTGTTTTTCTACCCTAGGGCTATTGTGGATGAGTTGTAGCTTTAGGTTGGTGGACTATCTGTAAGCTAACATATGTCTGCCAGTCTGGCCTGGGATAGGACAGTATTATTGTCCAGAATGGGTTGTAGATTATTGATTATGTGTTTCAGTGACCTGAGCTGTGAGCATGAGGTGACAACTGATGGCGTTCTGTCATTTTCTATTTTGTGATTCTTGTAGGTTTTGGGGTTTTTTTTTTCTTGTTGAGTGAGTAGTGTACTTGCAGAAATTGTTGCTGTAAATCTTTGGGTTTTGAGCATATGTCTTATAGATCTGAGCAGTAGTGGTAGGGATGTCATCATCCAGCCTCAGAGGGAGAGAAAGGCTGGCCAGCTTCATTGGGCCTGACCTAAAGTACGGTAAAAAGAAGAGCCCTCCCTCCAGTCCATCTGTCATGGTCCAGGCCATAGAGGGAGAGAAGAACTGCTGTACTTATTCCTATTCCCCACTACCATACCCTTCTCATTTTTTAAATGTGTCTTGTCTTTTTTAGATTGCAGGCTTGAGGGCAGGGAAATGTCTAATTAACTTTCTGTAAGCTGCTCTGAGAGCCTTTCTGGCTGAAGAGCGAGGTATAAATACGGTAAATAAATAAATAAATGTGGTTGTGGCTGTAAACTTGAGTATAGACAATAGATTTAATTATTTATTCTGGATGGAAGATGAAAGCGTGTAAGTATGTAGAACTACCAGAAGACTTTCAATGTAAAGTGGTCCTTATATTCTCACTATCTAGTTAATGGCAGAATTATGTCAAGAAAATAAACTTCTTACGTTTTAGGCTCAGTTTGTAGGTAGGGTGAATGTTGTTGAAACTTGGTGAAATATCTCAAGTGGCTCTTTTTTTTAATAATCTAGTTGATGAAGATGTCATTGGTATATTTCAGGTAGAGGAGACTTTGGGCCTTCGCAGACTGCCAGAAATAGTGCAAATTGAGTCCACTTTAAGGGTTAGGGTTAGGGAATCATGGGAACTGTATTTTATTGTGGCACCAGAGCTCTCTGACAGAGAAGGCTCAGTGTCTCAGAAAAAAACCAAAAACAATTCCCATGACTCCCTAGCACTAGCCCTAGCCCTTAAAGTGGATTCAGTTTGCACTATTTCTGGCAGTCTGCAAAGGCTTTTTGTTGAGTGCAGGAGTTAAGGTTGGCCATGAATGTACCATTTGAGTGTCCATAGTAATGCCATTGATATGAAGGAATATCTTGATCTTAGAGAGGCTTCTAGAAAGTCAGTGATCTCAGTCTTAGAGCAGTTTCTACAAAGTCAGTGATCTTGGACAATTTTCATTTATATGATTGTTCAAAATACCAACTTGAAAACATTAATTGCAGGCCAGCAATTTTGGGGTTGTCCCAAACAGAACTCACCTGTTTAGATGACACATATTGCCAAAACGGGAGGAAAATGGGCGTAACCCATGCTGTGGGACTTAACACTGGAGCAAAATAAATCCCAGTTTGTTCGGTTTAAGCTGGGTAAAAGGAATTATTGCACCAACTTGTGGACGGTGCATCAGTGTGGAGATAGGGGAAGGGCAAGTGGTCAGCAGAAATGGTCAGGAGCAGGTGGGTGAGCTGCTGGCATCATTGCTGGCCATATATATATATATTGTCACCCACTTGCGAAACAATTGCACAAGTATCACACACCCTGTGAAGCAAAATGATGACATCATGTCAGGTTACTAACAATACAATGTATTTAATAAAAACATTAGCAGACTGGCTGGTCCAAGAGGGGGCCATTGAGGGGGAGAAAGGGAGGGCTCCATGATCATGCTGTACCAAAGTGTCACTGCATGCACTGATGCACTGTAGAGGGACTTGATTGTGCAATCATTTGACCAGTTGTATGGGGTTCCTAATGGACTGATGTCTGAGTGGGATGAAAGAGGTGACTAGTGGCTGCTGGTGGGGCATCCATGTGCTCATGTGCATGTGTTTGCAGTGGAACAAAAAAAAAAAATGATGTGGTGCAGCTTGTAGCTGAGAGTGTTCCATTATGGCATTATGACAGACTGCGTGTTGGTTGTCGATCTGTTGTGGGAACTGGTGGTGCTGTCAGCATGTTCTCCTCACAAATCAGGAAACCCCAGGGGTAAGCTGGCTTTTCCTTTCCATCTGCTCCCGTCCTCTGTTTACTTAAATGCCATGTTATATTCATTTCCTGGAAATTATGTTTGCTTATTTGAACAAGTAACAATGTTTGCTTATTTGAATAAGTATAGGATTTTGCTGAGTTCTGTTTTTATTGTACATAGGACTTGCCCTGCCATGAGACACACTGAGCCCAGCTAGGCAAATTGGGAAAAGCAGCAGTGTGTCTAATAAGACACTAACATCTCTGGCCAGCACCTCCATCCAGCTTTGTAGGAAAGCTCCCATTTGGTCCATACTATCAGTTACAGGAAGCTGCTGTGTTGAAGCTATTGAAATGCAATACCTGACATGACATCAGTGTCACATTGGGCATTATTCATTGGAAGATTGTTGTGGAAGGGTGCAAATGATTGATAACAATGTTGTGCTGGATCTTGGCAACAGTGGGATGACTCAGACAGTCCTTGTAAGTGCCAACTGTAAAATGTATGGAAACTATCCATTGACTGTTGTTGTGTGTCTTCAAGTCATTTCCAACTTATGGTGAACCTAAGGTGAAACTATCATGCGGTTTTCTAGCTGAGAGTGTGTGACTCATCCAAGGCCACCCAGTGGTTTTCTATGGCTGAGCGGGGAATCAAACCCTGTTCTCTAGTCGTAGTCTAGTGCTCAAACCATTACACAACACTGACTCCCATGAACTGTTAATGGTGAAAAAATATTGATTCAAAACCTAAAGTTACACTGTTTCTTTTAACATTCCGTTATCCATATCATGAGATATTAAGTTGTATTTATTAGTAACATTGCTAACTTATATTCTAGAATCCAGGAAGGAAGAACATTTTCAAAAGAATATGTAGCAGGATTATAACAGGGCACCACTGACAATAATAGGGAGACCCAGGCCCAGAACAGGTGGACTGGAATGAGTGACCAGAGGTCCCAAACAGGCTGCTGGCAGGAGTGGATTTAATCCATTTCCTCTTGTCGCCTTAGCATGGCCTTCAAGTGGCTTCCAAATGCTTTGGGGGTATGTATCATCTGAATACCACACCCCTGAAGTGGCCGGAAGCCACTTCTTTTGTCCTGTCTGTTTCAGGCCTCTGAAGATTTTTTAAACTCTATCTTTCAGATATGGAGTCAGCAAAATATACTGGCTTGTAAAAAAGTATTAATATAAATAAACAATTAGCAGTATTCTATTTGTTGAAAGTGTTTGTTAATATTTATCTTCATTTCAGCGATAACGTGTGAAGCTCCAGTAGTTGAAAATGGAATAAAGTTAAGTGGATTTGGACCACTGTATACATATGGGAAGAATATTACATTTGAATGCAAAATTGGATACTTTATGGTTGGAAGTTACCTTATTCGATGTGAAATTAACAGTACCTGGTACCCTGAGATACCATCTTGTAAAAAAAGTAAGATGGTTTATTTTTTAAAAAGCAATGTTATCAATTATGGTTCTTCATTCAGTGATAATAATATACTGGTAATTTATAATGTTACATTACTATACTCAGTATGAAGCTTGTGTTACTTGCCAATTGTTGAATTATTCATTAGTCTGCAAAGAATTTGTGGAAGGTCCCCTCCCCCTTTTTGAACCTGCTGTTCTGCCTTGGGATGGAGGATAATAGTAATAATAATAATAATAATAATAATTAATAATAATAATAATAATAATAATAATAATAATAATAATTTCTATCCCGCCCCTCTGCAGCGCAATCAGGGCGGCTTACAACAATAAAAACACCAATAAGAACATCGAATCCCAGACCCACCCACCACTTAAAAAGATATTAAACTAGGACAATTTAAAAACATTGGTTAAAACCAATACAGCATAATCAGCAGCAGCACCAAAGGGAGATATCTGACTCTTTGGGCCGGGATAGTTATACAGGAAAGGCCTGCCGGAAGAAATCTGTCTTAACGGCCTTCTTGAAGCTGTCTAAGGTAGAAATAAGATGGATCTTGTCCGGCAGGCCGTTCCATAATCTGGGACCAGTAGCAGAAAAGGCCCTCTGGGAGGTCACAGACAGCCTAGTTTTTATCGGCTGTAATAAATTCCTCCCAGAGGACCAGA
>CM034706.1:219342415-219360984 GCA_020142125.1 Phrynosoma platyrhinos
AACAAGAATAAAAGTTTATTTTAAAACAGCATGGAACAAATATAACTTTTATCACGGCTTGTTATTGTAGACTTGCTTGGTTACATATAACAATGTTTATTTCCAAATCACTTTTAATACTGTAGCCACACAGGCTATCAATCTCTCTCAGGCACCAGCAACACCAGCAACATAAGAGTTCTGTATGTCTTTCAACTACCAAAATTACAGTTCCCTCAGGAACTCCTCAAGATACAGCCCTCTCTCTGGCTTAACTGGGTTCAACTCCCATCTCTCCACTCTAACTGTCAGCATGGAATTTTCAAGTGCTCCCAGTTTGAATTCTATTGGTTGGCCCTCAACTGCCTCCTGATTGGCTAGCTGGACATTCTATTCACCACACTGACTCCTTAGCTCTTCTCTAGAGGAAGGGTGAGGCCTTTCATAGAAGCCACCCTCAGAAGATTATAGTGCTGCCCCCCCCCATGACTCATTTCTCTGTCAATAACATAGGGATAGGATTCAAAGACCTAGCCATGTTAGTCTGGAAAATCAGTATGCAAAGGGATCTTCAGCACCTTAGACTAACTGAGGCTGCGTCCGCACTGAAGAAATAATACAGTTTGACATCACTTTAACTCCCATGGCTCTGTGCTAAAGAATAATAATAATTCTAGTTCGTTGAGACACCAGAGCTCTCTGACTGAGAAGTCTAAATGTCTCATAAAACTACAAATCCCAGAATTCCATAGTATTGAACCATAGCAGTTAAAGTAGTGTTAAACTGGATTATTTCTGTAATGCAGATACAGTCTGAAAGAAGTTGGTAGCATGAGCTTTTGTATACTTGGGCCTACTTCCTCAGATGCCTGGGGTGGAGAGGCAAAACATGCATCTGAGGAAGTAGGCTCAAATATATGAAAGGTTATGCCAGGGGTAGGCAACCTTTCCCCTTTAAGGGCCAAGGGACTACAGTTCCCAGAAGCCTCAGCCATGTTGGCCAATAGTCCCATGTTGGCCAATAGCTCCTGGGATTCTGGGAGCTGGAGTCCCTTGGCCCTTAAAGGGGAAAGGTCGCCTACCCCTGGGTTATGCTATCAACTTCTTTGTTGTTGTTGGGTTCCATCAAGTCATTTCCGACTCATGGGAACCCTAAGTTTTTATAATGGGGTTTTCTTGGCAAGTTTCTTCAGAGTGGGTTTGCCATTGCTATCCTTGAGGCTGAGAGTGTGACTTGCCAAGATTAACCAGTGGGTTTACATAGCGGACCTGGGATTCGAACCCTGGTCTCCTTAGCTCTAGTTCAACGCTCAAACCACTACAAGACCATGCTGGCTCTCTTTCAGTTAGTCTGGAAGGTGCTCTAAGAGCCCTTAACATAGGGATAGTAGCACTAGACTGCACAGCAGGGCCACTGTCAGCCAATCTTGCTTTCATCCTCTCTTGCCTGATTTACAGTGGAAATGGAGAGTAATTGTTGCAGGGAGGGAGGCAGATATCTCTGGCTGCATTTGCTGCAATGCAGAAATAATGCAGTTTGAAACCACTTTAACTGCCATAGTTCAATGCTATGCTATAGTTCCATAATAAGACAACCTGGAAATTCACGGGGTTGCCATAAGTTGACAGGTAAATTGAAGATACATATACAATAAAATTGTGAGCCAGTACTCCTATGCTAATTTGGAGCTAAACTGAAATGTAGTTGCAGCTTCCGACACTCCTGTATGTGCAATCTAGTGGTAAAATCATAATTGCAAAAAGAATTGACACCAAAAGGGTATGCACACTGTCTCTGTGTAATAGCCTGCATCAGCTAAGGAAGTGCATGCAGCTTAGTGGCAGAGTATAACTTTTTCATGCAGAAAGTCACAGTTGTAGTCACTATCATCATTTCTAGGCAAGGCAAGAGAAGACTTGTATTTTAAAGGCTGGACAGCCATTGTCTGACTAAACAGTAGTTAGATGGACTAGCAGTGTAATTTGATATAAGACAATGTCCTCCATTTTATAACTAATAAGGTGCATTTCTAGGTCTGTGTAGGAGGTGAATGCAGCCAAGTCTGATAATGCAAGAAAAAAGTTCTAGAGCAGGGGTAGGCAACCTTCTTGAGCCCTGGGCCGGTCCCCCAAAGTCCTCCTCTCTGCCAGGCCAAGTGGGCAAATGGCGGTGCACACGCTCATGCGCGCACCCCCCGCCACTGATTTTCAAAATGGCGGCCACGGCATGCGCGGCCACACGGAGGCCAAAACGCACGGCGGCAGAGGCGGCAGGAGTCCACCTGGGCCGGTAATTCCGGTGACCTGGACTGGAACAGGCCCGGGGGCCGTAGGTTGCCAGCCCCTGATCTAGAGGAACCATTGCAACTTATTTGTATGCAGACCTAGGAAGTAAATAATTGTTTTGATAAGTCAGTTTGGAAGCTAGTGATCCACTGCTTTTCACTGGAACAGAAATAGGTTGTCTTCTTGTTACTCCTGATTGTGCCTACAAACTCAGTCTAAGCAGTGGGATGGGCACACAAGGTATGTGAGTGTATGCGTGCTTCAAGTTGTAGCCGGGAAGGATGGATGTCTTGTGTATTTTTTCTTAGAATTTCCAAGGTGCACTATTCGAATTGGCTATTCGAATACTGCAACTTGGTGAAGCAAGAAAATATTTTCCTACATTTTCCAATGGCAGAATAGTAACAATAACAGTAAGTAGGAAGTAACTTGGTGAGTTGCCTTTCTGGATTGTAGTAACAGTAACAAGTATGACTTGGATGATCAGAATAAAGTATCTACTTCTTTTTAATAGTAACACTCCAAGCTCTGTTTGTTTGCACTTTTATGCATATCTCATTACTAGTCAGGCAATACTTCAGTGGAGATTAGTGTCCTATGGTTGTATGTAACACTGCAAGTCAATTTTTTTTTTGAAATTTTATATAAAATCGCAGGGTTTGTTTTTATACAAAGGGCCATTTTAAAAGAGCCTTTGGAGATTTATTACTTCACATCTTTTTTAAATATAACAAGTAACATTTAAGCTACATGTCATGCTAGCTGAGCAACTGTCCTGTCTAAATGTGTCAGTTCTTATTTATGTGGGAAGTGTGTCTAAAAACACATCAGAAGATACAGCTTTTGAAGATTTGGTCAAAAGAAGAACAGCCAAATGGTCAGACCTCAGGGCTGATCTGTGAAGCAAAGTTGCCATTATTGAATTAATAAATAAATATGATCCTTAGTATGTTGAAAAGACTATATCCAAGCAATGTTTTTTCTTCTTCTTCCATTTTTAGGATAGATATCTGTACATTTTCCAGGGAGGAACATGAATTTTGGATGGTGTACAAGAATAAGGTGTGTGAACTGCATTTGTCCTTCTAATGAGTACCACAGGTTGCTTGTTTTAGAAGAGCTGCTGTACTTTTGGTATGGATTTTCTTGCATATAAACTTGAATACTTAAAAGCAACTCAGATCTACTTGAGACCAGGCTTTTATTCAGCACTTTTTTCTGGTGCTGAAAGGAGAAACATCTAGAAATTTGTTTTGCTTGTACAGTTCCTCCTCTGCAATGGGAGAACTGTATGGCTTTCCCCTTCTTGTATGCAACTACTTTGTTTATGTAAAACATTCTATTTGCCACTATTACACTTAAATAAAAATATTTGCATATCTTTTAATTATCCTCACATAAAACTTGCACCACCAAGTTTTGCATGTAAGCTCAGAAATAAACCCTACTGCGTTCAGTTATTTATGCTGAGGTAACTGAAAGCTATATCCTAGCCTCAATCAACATCCGATGTCATCTGGGGGAGAGACAACAGGCCCAGCACCATCGGGCCTAGACTAAGAAAAAGAGCTCTTACCTTTTAAGGGGCGGGTGGGTTTCGGGATTTTTAGGTTCTTTTTACATTGTATTAACATATCTTTATGTACATTTTAATGTTGTAAGCTGCTCAGATTGCTCTGCAGAGGGGCGGGATATAAATAAATAAATAAATTATTATTATTATTATTATTATTATTATCCTAATTATCCTATGCAGGTTACCAGGAACAATTAGACTGAATCCTGTAGCATTTACTCATGAGTAAACAGGCATGGGTTTATTTTGCAAGATCTCATTTATTGCTTTTGTGCATCCCTGTGTGGACTAATTACCTCTCTGAACTACATGCTTTCCTTGTGCTATTGAAGTGATTCAGTCTTCTTGTAGATAAAAAGGTGATTCATTCTTGCTGTTTCATGTTTAAAATGGGCCAAATCCCTTAATTTCTAGTAGTCTTGGGTGATATTCAGTTATATTCATCCATCTGTTAAAGCAGATTCTATCTCCGCCCCCCCCCAAAAAAAACACCCTGCTCTGAATCAGATTTGGGGGGCTTGTGGGGAGCTGTAAGGTGAGAAAGGAGGAGACGTTCACTGTGTGAATGAAAATATGTTTGCACAACATTGGTTGTAGCTCCTTGTTCCTCATTATCACCTAGTGTAATCTACTTGATGAATTTTAATTGTGACTGAGAAATGGTTTTTAAAGCAGTGCATGTTACATAATCTGAAAGTATTTATTTGCTTTCCAGGGCCAAGTCAGAAAATTAATAACAGTGCAGATCACTGCAGATTTAGAATAGATTAGGGAATTTATTTTCCTTTAGGATTATAAGAAAACAGATATTTTGGTTAGCAGTTCTCAGTAGATGTTGACTTGATCAGTGCATTAAATAATGCACTGTGGGTGACACATTATGACTCTTTTAGCCTCCTTTACACAACCCTATCCTCATGTTATGTGAGCTACAAACTGTAGTACAATGGCAGATGGCACACTTTCTTACTGGTGGAGGCAAAAGGAGAAGCCATCAATGATGATTGCAGCCAGAAATGACAGGCAGAACTAGGGCAGAGTGGGTAGCCAAACACACAAACAAAAGTAGTCAAGCCAGCACCCAAACATACACATAGCATTAGACAGGCAGACATTAATTCAAGAATAATTTGTTTAGTGGTAGCCTGAGTCTAAATGTGTCAGTCTGATCTTGGAAACTAAGCAGGGTCAGCCCTGGTTAGTATGTGGATGGGAGACCACCAATGAATACCAAGTGCTGTAGGCAATATTTAAGAGGAAGGAACTGGCGAAACCACTTCTGAGTATTCCTTGCCTAAGAAAACCATATGAAATTCATGGTGCCGCCGTAAGTCAATAGGCAATTTGAAGGTCACATAGACAGAGAGCCTGAATCTCTGGTGGGATAGTGTGTGTTTACTATAATAGAAGTGCACCCATTGACTGCAAGTGCTGTAGAAAGCTGCTCTCTGTAAAAAGCTGTTCGGATTAGAATTCAGAAGCTTCTTAAAATCCAAAGAAGGCCTTGTATTCAGGTCAAGTACTCCTTTCTAGATTAAAATTGTAGCACATAGTGCACATCCCGTTTTACTGTTTGTCCCAGGGGAAAAACATGGGAGAAATTGTGCATGTCTATTAGAGCTGCTCATCTTTTTTGGCCTTAAAGGTGTTGGCTGGAGCTTTACATGATCATATATTGAGAAAACAGTGACCTTGAAAGCTGGATTATTGGTGCTTGGTAGAGGTATCCCTTAGCAGTTTTGGAAGCCAGGGACAGCATTTCCATCTTTTCCATCCCATTAATTAGCTGAGCTATAAGTGGAAGTGAATTGGAATCCTATCATCAATGGGTGGCAGGTTGTGTGTGGCTGATGCATTTTGTTCCTTATCAAGCTAGGGAATATACACACAGAAGCCTGCTTCTGTATGACCTTAGGTGGATTGTGATAAAAACCTATGAAGCCAATTCATTATTAATATTTTATAATGCAACCTATTTACATGAATAGGCAAAAGCATTCTCAAGTGTCAAATATAAAATGTTGTGGGTTTTTTAAATCCCAGGGGGGAAAAACTTGTTAATCATAAAAAAATGAAATGGAGCCTACGATGCTGATATAGTTTTTGAGAAGTGGAGCAGAAACATTGAATTGTCTACAAAATGCACACATAATTTACCAAACTAAGATAGCAGTGCCATCTAGTGTTTGTATTAGCCTCATAGCAAGCTTGTATGTTTTTGATTTCCATCTGCATTTTGAACCCATAAAGAATCTACTGATTTATTATGCTGGGTCTGGCATAAGTCATTATGCACAGGTCATTCTAGATAGAGCAACACCCTGTGTGCAGCAAAGAACAGTTTTCATTTATTTTAAAATATTTTAAAATCACATTTTTTTCTTATAACACACAATATCCAGTAAAAGCCAACAACCCAACACTGGAAACCAGTATACATACTAGAACTAAATAAGCAAAGGAATAATTTTAAACTATTACATCTTAAATAAAAAAGTAACCATAAGAAACTGTATCGTGGAAGTCCAATGGGTTTCTTTGGGACATTATATTTGCTTATTAATTTTAGCCCCTTTCCTAATAGGGAATGTTGAATGAAACCAGTTTAACAATAATTAGGCCACTTAGCAACCTGACTGTTTCTCCTGCCTATTGCTTATAATTCAGTCAACATTTCTCAGTTTTCTTTGCAATTCTCTATCATTGTTGTCAGAAAGTATTTGTTTTTCGTGATTTTTTTAAAAAAGCTTCTAATGTAATTACAGAAAAATTCTTGTTGGTAGGACTAGTGATTAGGCCAGCTGTCTTATCAGATGTAGAAGAGTGGTTAGCAATATTTCATGGCCAAAGCCTGTTTCTTCAATAGCCCCTTATTGCTGTTGTTTTAAAGGATGGGGAAGGGCTGCTCACAGGTCTCATGCAGCCCTCATGCCTGTTTTTGTGGATCCAAGGATCCCTTCTCCCTTTTTTGAAAAAGAAATGGAAACTATGTCATTTGCCCCCATTGCCCCCTGAGACATGAGATGTCCTCTATTTTTCCTCCTAAAATGAAGGGACCCAGAAATGAAGTGACTGGTTGGTCACTTCCTGGTGGAAACAAGATGTCTTCTGGACTTAAAATTGTCATGAAAGAGTCAACAGCATGGCAATGCCCCCACCAATCATTTGGGGGCAAAACAATAACAGGAATTTCAGAGGAAAGAGATGAATGGGGTGCAGACTTCCAAGGTCCTAACATCTGACAGATGCCTGCCCTATTTTACAGAATAAAAAGCCACTGCACGACATCCCATTACAGGGCTGTGTGAAGCACCACAACACTACAGAGCCTTGGATAGAAATAGATTTAATGTCATTGTTTCTTTTAAATACCATTTTGTGCCAATATTGTTTGTTTATGTACTGTGATGTTCACAGCTGCTGTTAACAGTTTATAGAACAAAAATGTTACCATCTTCAGTTACTAGTAAAAATTTTATTAGTGAATTTTAGACAATTGACTCCATACAACTAACTACAGTAGTTAGCTTGCAGATAGATGTTGCAGTCTCATGCATAACTAAAACACTGGCCCCACACAGGGAACACAAAAAAGCAATAATAATATGGATACATATACAATTTTTTTCATCTGAGAAGATAATTAAATCATACATGACTCTTCCGCTGTGGTTGCTTTTCCCCCTACATCATAACCGATTTCAAATGGTGCTAGACAAAAACTAAGACTCTGAACACCAAGAGAAATCGGTCAGCCTGTGTAAGAGACGTTTTCCCAGTTCCACATTGGCTGTAAAGAGGCCCTTGCATCATCAAGTGCGACAAGACGTTGATCAATGGTCATTCTCGATAATCCATCCTATTAAATACTTACCGTGAAGGAATATGAAAAATACCTAGCCTGAAAAGTATGGCTAAAGTGATGGTCACTGAATGTTCTAATCCTAATTTTATGATTTATGCTTATTTAATCTTATCAAAACAACCATTTAAATCAGGGGTAGGCAACCTTTCCCCTTTAAGGGCCGAGGGACTTCAGCTCCCAGAAGCCTCAGCCATGTTGGCCAATAGTCCCATGTTGGCCAATAGCTCCTGGGATTCTGGGAGCTGAAGTCCCTCAGCCCTTAAAGGGGAAAGGTTGCCTATCCCTGATTTAAATAAATAATGAAAAATAAAACTTGAATTTTTCTGTATAATTTCTAGTATTTGAATATGCATTAATTTGATAAAAACACAAAAGATGTTTTGTGCTTTCCTGAATTTCTCCTATCTTTTTGCAGGACATCCATTAGAATTTGCATGTTTTTGTGGAGGACAGACTCTTAACAAACACAGCTGTGTGGAAATGAGTGCTTCTGACATGAAAGTAACCAATTAACTAGAAATTTTGAGATACTAAAAACATGTAATTTAGAAATAAGTGCAGAATGGTAGTAAGTAAAGAGAGTACTGAAAAACACATTAAAAGCAGAAAACAGTAAGGAGATAAACTTCGCATGCTCCAAGATGGTCAACTGTTTATTCCTTTTAAAACTGCCCAACACATTTTGGCCTGTATGAGAAACGGTCTTCTTCAGGGGCCTTCAGCAGAAATCATTGGAGTTGTGAGCACTCTGCAAAACACAAGACTATTGAGTATTATACCCAATAATTAAAGTAGAATACTCAACTGAATATTTGCACTCAATAATACTCATAGTAATAATATTTGTAACAATACTTACAATAATTCTGGTCCTATTGACCATCTTAGAACATGTGGAGCTTATCTTCTTACTGTTTTTTGCTGATGTCTAAAACAGAGCGTATGATCCAGTAAGTATGCTAGCAGACTGCAAGCCTCTGCCAGCATACTTAAATAGTCAGCCCTCTGTATTTGTAGCTTTGACTTTTGTCGATTTTATCGTTCACAGGTTTTATTAATATTTTTCTATAGGAATTTAGGTTTTCCAGCATAACTCTGCTGGATGTTGTCCACAGAGTAACACCAGAGGACTTAGAGATTCCTAGAGAGATGTTCTCTCAGGTACAAAAATAAATAAATCATTTTTATTTACATTCTCCCACTTTTACAGGGGTCCTCTCTAACCCCAGCGAATGTGGAGGGCCGATTGTACTGTCATCAACTGTTGGGGGGGGGGGGGGAAGGAGTCAAAAGCTATTCCCTCCTATCTGCCTCTTTCCTAAGTGCAGAACAGAAGCAGGGGGCTTAGAAAAACAGCCTTTCTCATTGGTTGATTAGTTGTTTTAGTGTACCTAGGAATTTCCCCACTACAATTACATACTTGGAGAATACCAGTCTCTACCATAAGCACAAGGATTTTCCTTGTCCTTTGAGTATATGAGGGCAATGGAAAATGCTCATATACACCCCTGCAGTAAATCATTGGTGAATGGGGTGAGGCTGTGCTCATGAACCATGCAGCACCTTTTCCATATCCAGTGGTGAGTAGTGTTGCACAAGGAAGTAAGGACACTGTGTTTTGTCCTAGTACAAATGTTGTATTTATACTATAGAAAATGAGGTAATGCATTGTCATGTATAGTATGTTTAGTACACGTATTAAGGTAAGGGGTAGAAGGAACATGGAATACTGGAGGTGACTGATGATTGGTTGGGAGTTTTGATGTAATTTTAAAAATGCAAGTGTTTGAGTCAGCTAGAGTCATTTAGAAAGACTTGGGGTTTAGATGAGTCAGTTACAGTAAGGAAACAGAATATTCTTTGAGACTCAGCTAGAATAACTGTAATCAGGATAGAGGGTGTAGTGGTATGATGTGTAAGTACTATTAACTAAATAACTATAATAGCTAATCCTTAAAGACACTCCTGTAAATCATAAGATTCTTCATCTTCACTCAAAGCAATTTTAACCTATGTATTTGTCTTCTGACTAATAAATCATTTGTAATACACACACATGCCTCTTATAATGCTATTGTACAATCTTGCATTAAATTATTTATTCCTGCAAGGAAGAATGAATTGTCAGTTTTCAGACATCTTTGAAAACTATGCAGTTTTTGGAGAGGTCTTATGGGGGTGGGGGAGAAAGTCTTTGATGGTTGCAGGGGCAAGGTTTAGGGAGGCTACAGCCTTCTATAATCCTTTCTTGGTGCCAATGGTTGGTGCTCACCTACCTCATATGCAACATTTGGGGAGGAAGCTGAGTGATGAAGGAGAGACTACATAGTTTTCCATAATCCCCTCTCTGCTCCTTATGCCAGAGAAGGAAAGCCAAGCAAGGATGGAGACGCTGTAACTTTGTACAGTCCTCTCTTGGCTTCCCTTCCCCCTCTGCATGACATGCGGGGAGAGCTCAGCAAAAATCGGAAGTTAAAACCTTCCATGATTGGATCAGTTCCCCCTTCTGATGTCACAGCCCAATGATATCAAGTAAGAGAATCATCCTTGTTGCCTGAGTTCTGATAGGTGGTTCATGAAAATGCTACGCACCAGCAATTGGAACACAGACTACTATGACTGTCCTCATTGGGACATCTCTCATCCTCCTGCTTTCAAGAGTCAGGAAAAAGATGAGGCTGAGCTGCAGTGGGCTGGAATCATCATCAAATATAGTAGGACTAGAGGGGGAAAATGAGAAAGAGCCTTGAGGAGGATTGTTCTCAGGGTTTTCAGATACCTGAGAAGCCCCTCTCTTTTTCTCTCACTAAGGGCCTTTGCAAACTGCCAGAAATAGTGCAAATTGAGGCCACTTTAACTGTCCTGACTCAGTGCTATGGAATCATGGGAACTGTAGTTTATTGTGGCACCAGAACTCTCTGACAGAGAAGGCTCAATGTCTCAGAAAAAAAATACAATTCCCATGATTCCCTAGCACTGAGCCAGGGTAGTTAATGTGGACTCAATTTGCAATCTGCAAAGGCCCTAAGACTTCAAATATTCAAATATTCTTTCTATCTGTAAATGCTACAACAGTTAAATTAGAGTGGTTATAAGTTTAAACACACCGTTTTTGTGATGGCAGTTATTTTTCTGTGGTGGTGATTAGCTTTGGATGACTGATCTGGGTTGCATGAAAAAACCCATGCCTAAGGAACCATCAAGGCAGATGTCACAAGAGTATGGCATTAACTTGTATTAAGTGTACCTCATGGGTAAGAATGAAGGAGTCCCACACAGAGTCCACAAGTTTGTTTAGAAGAGCCCCACATTTGGTGGTAGTGAGTCAGATTAAGGGAAGATTGCCCACAAGTGATGGAATAGTGGAGAGATCTAGTGTAGGTGCTGCAGCTTGAGGCCTGTGTATCTACATTTCAACTTATCAGGGATGATGAAGCTTTTTTGGAAAAAGTGGAGCAGACTCTTTTGGAAAGACAAGAAATAGGGGATGCCTCTAGGGAGGATGACAATTCCAAAACAGAAGAAGGATTCTTGGAGGAATGTGACACACAGAAACAGAACTATCAAGAACCATACTTCAAGTTTAGGAGCTACATAATCAATTTGAAGCTCTCTCCTCGACTGGAGATTATGAGGTACAGGAACAGGGATAAGAGCCTCAACCTCTGAAGTTGTGGAGGCATACTTGGGAGGGTTCTGTGGATGGAAGAACTACTGTCAGTTCCCAGAGGAAGAAGAGATATGTGGTGGTAGTAGATCATTCCCTGCTGTGAGTAAAGATGATGGTGTGTGGGCCTAATAAAATGTATTGCAGGGTATGCTGTTTCCCAGGGACAAAGATTCATGATGGGGCTGACAGGACTCATAAAACCCACTAACCATTGTCCTTTTCTTCTGATACACTTTGGAACAAATGATACTGCAAGATACAGTCTTCACTATATTGCAAAAGACAATGAGTTTCTAGGGAAGAAGCTAAAGGGCCTTGGGGTACAGGTTTTTCATTGTTCATTTATTATTGAAGAACACGGCCCAGCAAGAGGGAGAAGAATTTAAGTGAAGAACTAGTATGATACAGGTGGTATCAAGAAATATTTGGTTTCTTGAATCATTGCTGCACATTCATGAAGAAAGATTTCTGGCCAGAAATGGGTGCAAATGGGTGTAAATGTAAAAGGTGGAGCATGTTTGTTTTCTGCTGCTCCAGAGACTCAAATCCAAAACCAATTGATTCAAATTACAGGCAAGGAAATTCTACCTAAATATTAGGAAGAACTTTTTTTATTATAAGAGTTATTCAACAGTGGAACGGATTGCCTAAGAGGGTGGTAGACTCTCCTTCATTGGAGGTCTTTAAACAGGTTGAAGGGACATCTTTTGGGATTACTTAGTTGTGTATTCCTGCATGAAGTGGTTGGACTACATGTTCCTTGTGTCCCTTCCAACTCCATGATCCTATATAAGATCTTCACAGACAGTAGTGGCAGAGGTGGATCAAGCACAGATCCCTATAGATATCTCTCCAGCAAACTTCACCTCTCAAATATCTATGGAGACATAACTATGGGTCTATATGTTATGAAGAATCCTCTAGCTAGATGTGGCAATGGTCCCAAACAGAAGGAAAGAACGTGCACTATACAGCACAATTTTTCACCTTCTTCAAAAGCATGGGTTATCCAGTTTAAGAATGCACAAACCTATGTATGTTTACTCATTAAATCTCATTAGGTTCAAGGGGGACTTACTCATATTTAAATGTGTTTGTCACTGCAAATAAATTGAAGTTCTGGAATTCAGCGGCCATACTGCTTATTTAACTGTAATACCAACTGGCAATTTCTCTTATTCCAATTACCCTTTTATATATCCAATTGGGCAATATTTGATCACTGTTTACACAAAAAAATATACAATATTAAAAACAATATTTTACTTTTTTTTGAAACATGGAGAGTAGAGCATTCGTATTGGATTACTTTGAACTAAATATAATTCTATATTAGCAATAATCCATCTCAGGGCTATGTACAGCTCTTTCAGTCTTCTCAGAGCAGATCCATTGAAATTAATGGGACATGTTAACTGTGGTTAACTTAAGTCCTAATGATTTCAAAATGGTCATCTCTTAACATGACTTGATCTGAGTACAACCCAACAGAAGCAGGCCTTTGTACATGTGTACATAGGTAGATGAGAATGGAGCTCTCTCCCTAACTTCGTAGCACGGATTTCTGATTTTTCGTATAGCCCTGGGATGTTATCTGTAGGACTACAGTACACAATTCAACTTTAATTCTTCTACATGGAAAGATGCACTGGATTGCTTTCTATTAAAGAGGGCTTATTTATAGCCTCAAATGCTCTGTGTTCTTGTATTCATAAATTTTACTAATGTCATTGCTTCAAACATTTTATTTCACAGTAACAGAAATACCATATGAATGTAACCAAAATTTACCATTGGTGACAACTCTGCTGTTGCTTCTAGATCTTCACATCCTGTGCTGTAATTCTTGCTCCTAGAACACTGATTTCAAATGGTGCTAGATACAAAGATGGAAAAATCTAAGCCACCATGTGAAACCAGCTTCCAGAGGAAGACAAACACTTGTGTTGGTATCATCTTCACAATCCATGTATTTAAAAGGAAGCCGTCCTTCATGTATCCTGGAAGGAAATGTTTGGTATTGGTTTAGCACTATTTTTATTACAACAAAGAAAGAAATACTGAAGCTATTCATGTCTATGCTAACATTACATTCTACAGAAAACCTGAAAAATTCAGAACATTAGAAAGGATGAGCATGCTGGTTTAAGAAAGTTAAATAAAACAAATTAATGCATGTATGAGTTTGCCTCTATTAATAGAAAAAATCTGCAGTTCCTCCTTTAGCTATTTATATGGCAAGCACATAAAGAACAGTTATTTGACATTTTAATAGATTACTGTGCTTTTCATGTAATCTGCACAGAACAATACAGAAATCATGTTAACTTCAGGTGATTTGGAGCCACTGTTAATTATGTCTAAAAGCCCACTGTTCCATTGTTTTCAACAGAACTTAAATGTGCACTATCCTAGCTTTTGTGGAGAGGCGGTACTGTCCAAGCAAGTGTCCTGTTTTGTACTATCGTTTTACCATCAGAGACTGAGCACACTCACCCTGATCTGTCACCCCTTTCCCTCCAGGGCCCTTCTGAGGGACAATTGTTTTGAAGGAGACTGCCTTTGGGCAGATACTGACAAAGATGGCCAGTAGTTCTCTTGAAACCAACCAAATGTAGCTCTACAAACGATTTTTAGCTGTTTTATGGGAATCAGCCTCTCACTGAGTATAGACTGAAGAATTGTACAGTATCTCAGACATGCAAAGGATAGAAGTGTGGATTCCTTTGCCCACCTTCCTTATTGGGAAGGTCTGTGTTGTTCTAATAATGAGGAAGGGAAGCTTTCCTTATTGCATTTTAATAGCTACATTTGTGCTAGTGCATTTTAAGGACATGGGCATTACCTAGGCAATAGTTAACCATAGCTCATGGGAGTAATTTTAATTTTTTTTTGGGGGGGTGTTGTGTGTGAGTGCTCATTTTATAGTTTTATCTTTTGGTGTATCTGCAGTTACTTATTTTCTGCCATTTTCTGTAACCTGTTGGATAATAATATGTTTTACTTTTTTGCTGCTAATGATATTGTGTTTATCTCCAATCTCTATTAATTTTTTCTCTCAATGTTGCTTCAGTTCCACATCATTTACTGACATCTTTTAGTATATTCTGCTGCCACTGAGTAAGTGAGGCAAGCGTTTAACTTCACCTCTTTCAAGCCCAGTTTCTTTCATTTTTGCCCTTGCTAAAACATGGAACTCTTCATGTGAGTTACTCCCACCATGCCTTTGTTTAGGTCTCTTGTCTTTTCCCACTTCACTGTTTTCTTTTTTCTTTCTCTTCTTATCAATTTCACGTTACTTTTCTTCCTCTAATATCTTTGTTTGAAGTACTCATCCTTTAATCCTTTAATCTTTGCATTATTGACATTTGCCACTCTCTCTGCTCTTGTTCTTTGTTTTTGGACACAATTTTGAGTCCAGTTCTGCTGTAGATTGCCATTTTTCATGTAGATTATTTAGATTATTCAGCAGCTTTTGCTGCTGGTTCTTTATGCCTATTTCCCCATGATGTTACTGTTCCCATGCAAATGCAACTAATTGGGGAGAAAATGTAGGAATTTTGATTCTTGCCTTACCATTGAAGAAAAGTAGTTCTTTGGGGTGTTGTTGGCCTGCTATACCAAATTATTACATAGTGGTGGAGCTAATAACTGGAGCCAAAGAAACAAAAGGGATGGAGGCTTGAGGAACATAGCTTCCTTCCCCTTCTGTACATTCTGTACTCGTTGTGCAAGGTCAAGAGGCATGAAGAACCAGATGCAAGATGTACAGGGATTCTCATGGCCTGAAAAAACCTTTGGGACCTCTGGGTCCTTTTTACTCTTTGAACTGAGAACAACTGACAAAAAGAAGAAACTGTCAAGGTAGGGCATATATAAAGAGATCAACGGGGAAACTGGTATTCACCAACTTTTTTTGTTATTTTTATTCCATGATTATTGCTTCCCCAGAGTAAATAGGACCTTTATCATTTCCTCTCAAAACATTTAGCTGAAAGGATGGGTGAATCCTCAAAGTAACCCCCTTTTTACCAAAGTTCCTGTAAGTATCCTATTATCATCCACTCTCTTACTCATTCCTTGATGGAACTGTAAACACCCTGCTAAATATGCTCTGTGATAATAATTTCTTGATGATGATTTCTTCTTTGGTAATTTCATTTAAATATATTTTAAGGGCAAATATTTATTCTATTTTTAGTACTGCTGAACTCACAATTTATCCTTTTGACTGTCCCCCATCTTGGCTTCTTATTCAACATACAATTTCTGTTGTTCATTTCTAATAATAATAATAATAATAATAATAATAATAATAATAATAATAATAATAATAATAATAATAATTTTTTTATTTATACCCTGCCCCTCTGAGCACAATCGGGGCAGCTAACAACAGTTAAAATACATATATATATGGTCCTAAAAACAATACCTACCCCCCTTTAAAAAAGAATTAAACTAAACACTGATTAAAACATTTTTAATAACATATAAAATAGCTAAAACCAAATTTTCTTCATTAAAATCCCTTTAAAAAAGATTTCCGGGTCTTTCTATTCTTAAGAAATATTTTTCTTCTTAAACACAGAGACCATATTTGGATCCTATCTTCTCTTTTCTTTTCTCATGTTTCTTTTACAGTTACTTGAGATAGGCTGGTCATTCTCACTTCATACCATTTAAAAAAAAAATTCAACATTTCTGAAACCTTTTCTGCTTTCTGTCTTCTTCATTTTATGGAAACAATTGTTTGTACAAATTATTATTATGTTTATTCAAGCTGACTCTGACTAATGGTACCTTACCACAGGGTTTTCTTGGCAAGATTTATTTCAAGGATTGCCAATGGTTTCCTTTTAGGCTGAGAGTGTGATTTATCCAAGGTCACCCAGTGGATTTCCATGGCTGAGCAAGGATTCAAACCCTTCTGGAATCCTTGTTCAACCCTCAAACCACTAAACCATGCTGGATTTTTGTTAATATTTGCACAACCTATCTTAACATTATATTGCCCCTCCTCTCTGTTCTCATTATTGGTTCTTTACAGTTTATTTGGCACTGCAAATCATTTCATCCTTAGCTGTCTTTTCATTTATTTTCTTTAGTTCTGTCATTTCTTGTTTTTAGACTTATCTTACTGGTATCATTTTTGTTAATAATTTTATTTATTTCTGTCAGGTTGTTGGTATATCTTAAGATTCTGTTTTGGTTTTCTTTATTGCAGTAACTTTTTTCATACAGATGACATTAAATTGCCTCATCTGTTCAGTCTATGTATTATTCTTCAACACATTTCAGATTGATAGATATTTTTTATGCATATCTAGCCTCTTATTGAATTAATTAACCTCCTAAATCTTCTCTATATTGTTCTTCCTAACTAATTTTTCATGAAGGTCCACAGTATTGGGAGTTATTTTGATACTTGTTGTTCTTTATCTGCTTATGCCATAACAGGAGCAGGCAAAGTGCAGCATCTTTTAAATAGATCACATCCCTTATCTTAACAAGAACCTGTTATTTCCACCCAAAACCAAAAGTGAATTTCCATCTACTTCAGGTTTTTTTTGTTTTGTTTTATTTTGGAATATTTGCAGTTCATGGCAAGTCACAGGGCAGAAAATTGCTAAGGCCCACTGAAATTGCCCACTCTCATGCTCAAACATGTTGATTTTCATGTGTTCCTTCCTACAATTTTGCTGATTCTTTCCTTCCCAACTTTAGTCTCATTTGATGATCTGACTACTCTGTCATCTCCATCTAATCTCAATCTTTTCCTTCCACACTCCTCTCAAAACCCATCTTTTATATAAAGCTTATGGCACCAATCCTAATATTCTATTGATACAAAGACTGTACATATAAAGTCCTGTCCGTAGCTATTCAGAGGTAAATCCTACTGAGCTCACTCATAGTTTACAACCAGATAAGTAAACTATAGGCTAAGAAAGTTTAATGGAACCAGATGTTTGTATTTTCCTTGTTCATACTTCTATCTTCCATTCTTTCTTCCATCAGCTTTGCAAGAAAAAAAATTACCTTATGAGCTTCTTGAACCACTGGTTGCTCTTCTTGTTAGCTGGTAAAGTGCCCTGCACACAGACTGTACTGGATAATATTACTTTCTTCACAGTATTTCAACATCTATCCATTATGAATCCTTGATTCTGCTAAAAATATATATTTTACTACAATTAATGATTTTAATAAGCTTTATCTTGTTTCTCTATTTCCTTTAGGCATTAGTAGCTGTCTTGAATTATTTCTTCATCTTTCTTTACTCTCATTTGACCTTTTCTTTTTTTGCACTGGCTTTCTCTTCCTTACTGGATTAAATTTAGGTATCTGTTATTTGTCTGGAAGTGTTTTCATGGTGCATGTATCTTTCATCCCAATATCCTCTTTAGCAGCCTTTTCATTCTTCAAATAGTCATTTTCTTCTTTGACTTCATTTTTCAGGCACTGTGTTTCAGCTTCTTATCTTTCTGCTGCATATGCCTATAAAGTTTCTCCACCATCAGTGTAAATGGTTTCTTCAATTCCTAATTATTAGAAATTATTGAAAACAAAAGCAATTATTAAATAACCAAGTTATTTTTAATTCTTACCTTTTCTGAATGACTATTCTTAATATTTTTCTTGACACTGACTAAACCATTCCCTCTTTGTTGTCTCTTTTGTATTATATTTTTACAAGGCTGGACAAGTTAGTAAATCTCTATAGCAGTCAGATTGTATTGAAGCATGTGAAATTCTGTTCAGCTGACTTCCTGCTTTGAGTTTGATCTTCAGAATTACCTGATCATATTCATTGAGTGGCACTGATAACTTGACAAAGTAGTGTCCCCGCCCCCCGGACCACTGCACATGTAACATTTGCAGTTCTCAATTGGTGTTTCTTCCCTTCCCAAGGTGCATGACCATCATAAATGAATAATGATGATAAGACCTTGCAAAAAGCAATCATGATATAATGACAACGTGTGCTTGCAGGGGACATAGACTCCATCTAGTGCAATTACTCCTTGTAGGTGATCTGTGTGGTATGTAATTTATTGAACTCCAGGTCTAAATCCAAGTAGACATCCCTCTTAGACAAAATGGTTTGCAGCATCTATACACCCTTGAAAAACAGACCTATTTAGTTTAGTCATAAACTTGTTTTCTGCTGCTCCAGAGACCATAACACA
>CM034706.1:219372669-219386856 GCA_020142125.1 Phrynosoma platyrhinos
TCAAAAGCCACTGAGAGGTCCAAAAGCACCAACTGGGTCACACTTCCCATCAATGCTCAGGTGCAAGTCATCTGCCAGAGCGACCATGGCAGTCTCCATCCTATATCCTGGTCTGAAGCCAGTTTGAAATGGATCTAGATATCGGTTTCATCCAAGATCACTTGAAGTTGAAAGGCGACAGCTCACTCGATCACCTTGCTCAAAAATGGTAGATGAGAAACCATTCTATAATTTTTCAGATCCAGGGGGTCCAGGGAAGGTTTCTTCAGGAGCGGTCTAACAACTGCTTCCTTTAAACATGTTGGAACAATTCCTTCCCTAAGGGATCATTGATGACCTTTTTAAGAAAAGCCATCAAGGCATCGCCCCCCTGGACGATCAGCCAAGATGGGCAGGGATCAAGGGAGCACGTCTTCTTCTTCACTTTTCCAAGGATCTTGTCCACGTCATTGGTACTCACCGGCTCGAACTAATCTAGTTTAATCTCAAAAACGGGTTTACTGGACACCTCATCAGTCAATTCTGCTGTAATCCCAGCATCCAAGTCAGCTCTTATCTGAGAGATTTTTTCTGCGAAATGGTTGTTAAAAACATCACAACAGGCTGTTGTTGGGTTAAGTAAAGGGTTCTGCACAGGGGGAACCTGTGTCAGCTCCCTCACCATCCTAAACAGTTCTGTTGGACGGGATTCTGCAGACGCAATACGTGCAGAGGAGAAAGATTTCCTCGCTGCACGTATTGCCTCTCTATAGGAATGAAGAAATTTCCTATGACGAGTCTTGTCAGATAAGAGTCGAGTTTTCTGCCAGGTGCGCTCTAGTTGTTGTCCAATCCGTTTCATCTTTCTAAGTTAATCTGTGAACCAGAGTTGATTAAACCAGATATTTTTTCTATGCAAAGCAAGTATTCAGCCACTAACCTACAGTCCCTCTAAAAACAAACTAAACTATATCGGGTACTCAGGTGAAGACAGGCACAGGTCAAATATTATGCCATTTCAACTTGCTGTGTTGACACACAGTTCACTTTTACTCATCTTTGATTAAATATGCAGGTCTGAATTAAAATATGCATAATTTAGTACACTGAAGCCTGAATCTTGTCTGTTGTTTGCGGATGACTTTTAGATATTACATCCAAACTTTTTCTCTAGTACAAGGGTTCCTTCCCACATGAAATGCAGATAGGTCTTCTCAGTCAAAATTTTCTGATTCAAAATCACCCAGAAATCCACAAAATTCCATACTCACACTGCTACATAGGCTGATGATCATTTATTTTATTTACCTTTATCCTGCTTTTCTCCAATACAGGAACTCTAGGCAGCCAACAACAAATTTAAGCAGTATAATTAAAAACAACACAAAAGCATAACAAGGTAAAGATCTGGTCACCTGCTTGTTCATTGCAATATCATGGTTATATTTGATTTGCAGGTCAAAGCTGTTCTTATTTACTGAAAAGTAAATTTCACTGTATTCAATAAATCCTATTTACAGAGGTGTGTATAAAGTATAACTAATATTTTTTTGCCATGTGCATGATGAGCAATATAGTGCAATGTTTCTCAGACTATCTGATGTGGGAGACTGGCAGTTCTTTTCTTCCAAAGTGGAAACTATATTTCTGCCCACTGGCTACAATTGTTTCTTTCCTTCCTGAAAACCTGCCTAGGGACTGGCAAGCCAATGGCTTGGAGACCGGCACTGATCCACGGACCACCACTTTGAGTAGCACTAGTACAGTGTGTCTCTGTCCTGCTTATTTTACTGCCTTTCTCTTGATTATAGTGTTTTTATTGTGCTTTATGGTGAAGGGGAAGCCTAATGTCAAAAGCCCTGTGGCAAGAGTGATCTGTCTTTCTTCTGCCAGCCTGTTGGGCAGAAATTAAGGGTTGAAGAGAGTGTCAGAAACCAAAGAGAATGCTGCCCCTCCATCCCAATTCAGCTCCACCCACCACCATCCTCCAACAGATTACTCTTGAGGGAATATAGCCTTCAAGAAAAAGAAGGCTCCCCACCCTTACTGTAGAGGACTGGATGACTTCAGGGTTTTCTTATGAAATGCATACAACATGTTTTTAATAATAAGTATTCTAACATTTTGTGTCCAATGGCTTTGCACAGTGTGTTCACAAATCCCCCACCCATTATAAACAAGTGAACTGTTAAAAATGATTAGGAACGGAGATTCTTTTCTAAAAGTACCCTATTCAGTTTTGAGAAAGATACACCAATTATTACAAAATGAGAATGATTCATGCATTACAGATTACAAGAGGTATTATTTAAAAGAATCTGCATCCACAGGATTCCATTTTGTTTCCTGCAGGAAAGCTTGCCAAATTCTGCTCAGCCATTGTTTCATTGGCAGCACTTCCCAAACTCAGCAAGAAATATTTAAGTATGCCTGCTAGATAAGATAATTTTTCCTCGTTAGCCACTGGGCATCACTGGATGTATTGGCTACATAATAAGACATGAGATTTGGATCTCACATTGCACAAACAAACAAAACGGCTGTCATACTAGTCTATATGCAACTGTTTGAGCACAGTAATATGGATGAACCAATTAACAAGTTAACAAATATGTATGTGTATAAATAGCCAGCATGGTATACTGGTTTGAGTGTTGGCCTAGGACTCTGGGAGACCAGGGTTCGAATCTCAGGTCAGCCCTGGAGGTCCACTGGGTGACCTTGGCCAAGTCACACATTCTCAGCTTCAGAGGATGGCAATGGCACACTGCCTCCGAAGAAACCTGCAAAGGAAACCCTATGATAAGTTTGCCTTAGGGTCACTGTAAGTCGGAAACAACTTAAAGGCACACAACAACAATAAACGTATACATGCATTTGTTACCTGTGCCCTGAGATCTTCATTAGAGGCTCTACTCAAGAATGTCACTGTGTTCCAAAATGCAAAGAATGGCTATTCACTGAGTAGACACCCTCAGTGAGTAGCCTCATTACTGAATACTTCCTCACACAGAAATCAACTTGGCACCCATCTTAATATTTTTCAGTGCTAGTCAAATACTTTTTTATTCTTGCAAGCTTTCAAGAATGTATACTCTAGTTGGCTACGTCTATCTTAAAATGGTTTTATCTGTGTGAATTTTTTTAGATCTTGTGTTTGCTGCCTGTAATGTAAAATCTCTGTTGATTTGAAATAGATTTTTTGTGCTGCTTTTGAGGTTAACTTTTGTGTATGTGGATATTTATCTTTTAGCTGTATTTATGTCATGAGAACAATTTGTTATACAATGACTAATGTACTGAAGAATGAATGAATGAATCAATGGACCACAGAATATAGCACTCTTGGTCCACAGCTTTCTAGTTTCCTTATCATACATCCTTGGTATATGTGGGGAATCCATTCCAGACCCCACCCCCGCATATGGGAAAAATTGCGGGACTTTAAGTCTTCTCTTTTTCTATGGGTGTGCGCTCCTGCACCTGGTGCCACACAAACACCTGCAGTGCTCACACCATTTTAGACACCTGGGCTTGCCATCTGCGGAAGATCAAAGCTGCATATGGCAAGCCCACATATGGTGTGGATGCACTGTACTATGCTCCTAATGTTATCTAAGAAAAAAAAATCAAGCAATTAAGTCTCCTCCTTGCTCAAAAAGAAAGCAAAATTGATGTCACACATAACCATTTCTGTTTTGTTTTCATTTACTGTATGAACTCATGTATAAGTCTAAAACTTTTAGTAAAAAAATTGACCCCCAAAACTTGAATCAATTTATCTACAGGTCAACTGAAGTCTTGTACTTTAACTCTTATAAAAAAAGGGAACAATCCCCTGGTGAAAGGCAAAAGCATAGTCTGTCCTGGAAGCACTGTTCTCTCATCCATCCAACCTTTAGTGCAAGCACAAACTGTTATGTCTTCTGGAATTTTGTAAATTCTTTGGCATTGCTTTCCTTTGCTTCATCCTTTAGATCTTTTGCTACATGCTCCTAGGTTTTACACTCGACTTATCCACTGGTTATATCAAATTTTGGCCCCAAAACCTGCCCTTGACTTATACATGAGGTCAACTTATAGTTGAGTATATACAATAGTTACATCTACATTAAGATATTATTTGAAATATGACATTCAATATATAAATTTATTATATTGATAGATAGATAAACCATTTAAACCAGGGGTAGGCAACCTTTTTGAGCTGGGGGCCGGGTTGCTGTCCCTCAGACAATGGGGGGGGGGGGGGGGCTGAAGCACCATAAATAAATAAATAAATAAATAAATAAATAAATAAATATTTAAAAAATCAAAAAAATATGCATGCACACTCTCTCAGTCCCAGAAAAGCCATGGCAAAACCCCTGTGGAGATTTTGCCAAGAAAACCCCAAGAACAAGTAACAACAACAATAATCAATATCATCATGGCGGGCGGCAGCGGGGTGGTGGGGGAGACGGCAGCGGCAGCGGCAGGGCCAGCCTGGGGCAGGTCCAAAGGCCTCGGGGGGCCGCATCCCGCCCCCGGACCTTAGGTTGCCTACCCCTGATTTAAACATTTGATTTCTTGTTTGCACAATGAAAGATGGTTCCTACTGAGGAAGAGAAACTAGAACACAATTTTTTAAATAAATGTATACTCAAGACTGAAATTGATACAGACTTTCTGTCATGTGAGCTATAAGTCAAAACACGGAGCTTGG
This sequence comes from Phrynosoma platyrhinos, assembly GCA_020142125.1. Classification (NCBI taxonomy): domain Eukaryota; kingdom Metazoa; phylum Chordata; class Lepidosauria; order Squamata; family Phrynosomatidae; genus Phrynosoma; species Phrynosoma platyrhinos. The sequence goes on from CM034706.1 coordinate 219,377,354, forward strand.
ATCAGCATGTACCGTTAATGAGTTTGTGCACATGTATGCAGATGAGTGGAGGAAGGTTGGCTATTAGTGTATTAAAATATACATATGGAAACTTATCTTCTCCTGATTGAATGTGAACACCTTCATTAGGAAAAAGAAGATGTTGGATTAGTTCCTGTCTGAGAACATCCTCCCCCATCTCAGTTGCCATGGGGAACAGTTGTGGATAGAAGTGAAAAGAGGTATCACACCCACATGCTCTGATGCCTCTCCAGTCATCCCAGAAGTAGAGTTTGTAGAAATATATAATAGGAATCATTCATTCCCTCTACTTGGGAGTTAAGATGATAAATGCCAACAGAACAAAATATGGTCCCTGGGAAATAAGAAGGTATCAAAAAAATTTTGTGAACTCCCAAACATACAGAAAGGAGAAAGAATGCCAGAATCCTAGATCAGCTACTTAATTATATCAGTGTAACTAAGTAACATCTCCTGGGTCAGCCCACCTTACAAGCCAGGAATTGGATTAGGCAAAGGAGCTCCAATTTAGCGTCTGAGGCTGTTACAAGCCCTTGTGACAGGGGCCTGGCTCTGACTCTTACAGCATTGCTCCTTGGTGGGAGTGGGGTGGAAACATCCTCTCCTTGTGCCCTGATTGGAAATGGAACTGGCCTCCTCTGCCCAATCCAGCAGCTGGCTCTTAAGGTCGGATGGGGTGGCTTTTACATAGTCTTACGGAATACAGATCAGTTATGGATCCATTACTCTAGGTTATGACTCCATAACTGCAATACTGAATACGAGCCAAAGTCTTTTAAAAAATAAACCTAAGTTCCCTCTCAGCATGGCAGAATAAGGATTAAGCATACTCAGTTATCTGCTAGGAAAGAAAAACAGAAAAGTGTTGGGTGTAGAATGATTCCATCAGTGTCTTCATATGATGGATGGGAATCACATAAGCTTCTGGGCTACAGGCAACCATATGGCTGTTTGTGTGGCCCGAGAGCCCTCCCCACTTTTGTAAATGGGAGATTGACACTTAGCAATAGCAATAGCAATAGCAATAACTTCCAGAAACCTCCAGGAGTTGCAATTTCCGAGGAGTGAAAGGCCCTCTCACCCCAACAGGCAGGAATAGTACAGACCTTTGAGGAGCACCATCTACCGAAAGCAACCCCAGTAAGGTCAGTCTTGACTCCTGCCTCACTTCTCATAGGTCATATTTTGCTCTTGCTCCTCTTTACTTCACTAGGTCTCTCTTACAACAGCAGCAATAATATCAGCAACAAGACGCCTTTCTTCCTTCCTCTTGTTCTTCAGTGGTGACCACCTCATGGAAATTTTCTCTCTCGCAGAGGCTTTTTTACCCACCAGCGCCCATTCCTCATGTCCGAGGAGGGCAGGGCCCTCATCCATTCCTGTTCAGGGCCCTGCCCTCCTCGGACATGAGGCAGCGGCAATGGGGAAATTAGTGCAGGGCTAGCAGGAGAGGAAATATCCCTTTATTCTGCAGCATCTTTATACTACTGATACCCAGCCCATTAGAAGGTGAAGGATGAAGCTGAGCAGCAGAAGCAGCAATAGCAGCAGCCCTGCTGCCAGTGCCACTGAAACTAAAAGGGAGGATACTGTTCAGCCACGTTAGGGGACTGAAATCCTTTCCTTCCGTCTAGGGCAGCAGGCTTTGCTACTGCTTCTCACAGCAAACTGTCATAGCCACCTTCTTGTCTTCTTGCATTAAAGTCGGAAGACAGAATAGGACAAAATGCTACTTTAGCAATGCACAAAAAATTCAATACAACACTGAGGTAGCAATTCTTCTAGCTTTAATTTCTGACTTTCAGGAATGTCTGATGTCTCTTATTTAAGCTTCTGACTAACTTCTGCCTAAGCCCATCTAGCCATCTGTGTATTCCAGAGCAAAGACATCAGTTCTGCAATAGTTATAAAAAACGGCATCAGACAAATATACTTACAAGCACAGATGGTAGCTCAACTCTAGAATCTAGATTTGTTTCGTGAAAAAATTCTAGCTGTTTCTGGCTACCACCACAGCATTAGTCATTTCTTTCTGGCACTTTAAGCTAAATTGCCTGGTTATATTCAAGAAGTGTTTCCCCTATGGAGATAAAAGGTGAAATAAGCCACTTTTAGCACATGGAGAAATTCAACAATTGCACAAATATCCCTACAAAGCCTTGTTCTGTCTCCTCAAAGCTTTTACATGGATGCCAAGGAGGGCACCTGTATAATATTACAGCCCTTGTTCATGGTGTGCTTTTATAAGAGCATCCTACAGTGAGCCTGAATAATGTCCACCTCTCCTAGCATGATGGTGAAGAGGAGACTGGAAGTGTCTGATTCTATTTGGGATTAAGTGTAATATTCTGAGTCATAGTGGGAGAAAGGTGGGATATAAATGCAATAAATAAATACAATTGTTGTTGTGTGCTTTGAAATTGGTTCCGACTTATGGAGCCCCTAAGGTGAATCTATCAAGATTTGGCAAGATCTATTCAGAGAGAATGAGAATGTGTGACTTGCTCAAGGTCATCCAGTGGTTTTCCATGGCTGAGTGGGGATTTCAACCTTCGTGTCCAGAGTCATAGTCCAATGCATAAACCAGTGCACCATGATGACTTACACAGCTGAGTCATCCAACCCCACAAAAACTGCACCGTTTTTGAAATACACTAACTTCAAAATTAATCATAGATAATATTAACTACAGTTCATCTAAAATGGAAGCAAAAGTTCCAACTACTACCTTAGGATCCCACAAGAGGAAAGGAGAGTATATGACCACGAATCTCCTCTCACTTGGAATTCTCTTCAGCAACAGCAGTGAAATAAAAAAGAAAACAACGTATGTCACCAGAACTGGGGCGCCTGACTTGGTGCTGCTCATAAACAAAATAGGATTTGTTAACCAAGAACTCTGACTTGAGTCCATGATTTGTAAGGAGCACAAAAGGCAAAAGCAATAATTTTTTGACATCTGTGTACAAGGATGGACTGAAGCCATCATAAAATGACCACCCCCACCCCCAACAAGCAGGAACCAGAAGGCTACCATAGTCAATTATTATTTTGTTGGAAATGTCATGGTAGAACATTGTATTTTTAATATCTTTTTTTCTTTTTCTTTACATTACAGTTAATAGGAGGGTCAGCACCCCACTGTGTTTTAGCTATGAATTTATTTCCTTTGATTTTTTCTTCTCTTTCTTCTTCTCATTTTCTCTTTATTTTCCATATGTATTTTTGAATGCATATCATTTTCAATCAGTCAATAAATTACCAAAGAAGTAATAAAATATTTTAAGTCACTGAGAGGTGCAGAAGAACCAATAAGTTGAAATTCCTTCTGTAAAGCTCTCAAGGAATACATAATTTACAAGGACAATTAAGACTGTTTCTTTCTCAAATAAAACCTGCAGCTAGATTGAAATACATAGTTCTAGATAATCAGTACTTAATGGTCAGTTACCATTACATGATCAAGCTCCTTATTCCCCAAATCCTGGGATCCAAAGATGGCAAACTGATGGTATTCTTAGGCAGGATGGAATAAAATCTTCACATAAAAAATAGTTGACAATATTCACCATCAATCAGTTAGCCTTCTACTAGATTTACAAGACAGTGGGCAACCAACTCCAAAGTGTGTCCAGCCTGACAAGTGGGGCATGTAACACTTGACTTGATTGTACAGATGCTACAGCATCCTGATTTCACCTACCCCATGGCCCTGTGGATAGTAGTCCTCTAGCACTAATATCCTAGGAATCTCCAAAGCCTTGTCAGAAATTAACCTCCCCATCTTAGACATAGAGGCTGTTAGGCAACAATGTGGACAATATACTAACTGAATCAATGGGGGGACGTGGATGGGCGGCCCTAGGCCGCCCCCGGAAGTGGAGGATCGAGGCCGAGGCTGCTGGACACCTCGGCCCTGATCCTTCCTTTCACCGCCTGTGAAAGGAGCGCTAAAATAGCGCTCCTTCCGCAAGCCGTGAAAGGGGCGCTGCAAGAGGTGTGGCACGCCTCTTTGGCGTCTCTTCCGGCTCAGCGTGTCTGGACGCTGAGCCAGAAGGACGTCATTGGAGCCCCTGTTGTGCGGACAGGCAGTCGCTCCAATGACGTCTTCAGGAAGGGGATGGGGCGCCCAGTGTCCTGCTGCCCCTCCCCTTCCTGGGATTGAGGACGGCGTTTTTCGCTGTCTGCATTCCCCCAATGTCTTGAATAACCAACATCATTAGTAGGCAATCAAAACCTGATAAGTAAAGAACAGAGCGCCTAGATAGGTGGATAAGTTCACAGAAGATGATTATAACCTCTCCTTCAGCCCTGTCTGCTGATAGAATTTGAAACTGTTGGCAAAGCTGGAAACCAACTGTCTCTAATACATATCAGACTTCCTTGCTCACTGGTGTCACATCTTGAATAACAATGATCTTGTTATTAACTGATCTAGAATTAATCAGACAACCTTCAAGCTGATGTGATAGCCAACCAATACCAATCTCATCAGGGCACTAAGAAGGATCAGAAAAATGGGCAATCACACTATCTTCTTCCAGCCATCAACTGAAATAGCGGTACCCTAAACCACCCCATCTCTTTCTGTTAACTTGTCCTTGTAGCCCCCTGGCAATTGCAACTAATGTCAGTATCACCACCAACCAAGAAAACAAAACACAATCATGCAAAACAATGATGCATTTCTTCATGTCTTCTCTCAATCTTACAGGCAGCTACGTATTATTGAGGTATGAAGGTAACAGAAAAAATACACAACACAACCCTCTTCAGGCAAGATGTTTCTATTACCTTTTTAACTTTTGTTATGTTGCTGCTATTGTCACTGTTTGTTCCACCAGTAGAGCCCATTCCACATGTAATTCCACAGGCCTTGAGCCACAGAACAAAAGCCCTTTGGCTCTCAACCTTCAGTTTCCACTACAGACTTCCTTCTACAGCAAACTAACATATTTACATTACTTGTAGATTTAATATCTATGGGATCTTAATAGCTTAAACCAGGGTAGGCAACCTTTCCCCTTTAAGGGCCGAGGGACTTCAGCTCCTAGAAGCCTCAGCCATGTTGGCCAATAGTCCCATGTTGGCAATAGCTCCTGGGATTCTGGGAGCTGAAGTCCCTCGGCCCTTAAAGGGGAAAGGTTGCCTACCCCTGGCTTAAACAAACAACAGTTCTGATGCAGTGTGCAGTATGAGAGATGTACTGGCCCAGTACCAGCTTCCCTACTAGTTTTTACGGCCCAAAGTCAATTGGGAAAGGATGATGCATTTGGTTATACAATATATGATTAGGGTATAGGATTATTACTAGAAATATCACAGACCAGATATAATTAGACCAAGATTTAGAAACTCTGGATTCAACTCTTGGCTAACTCTTAAGCTTCCTATGACCTTTTGGGCAGGATAACACAAACCCAGCTATGTAACCATTCTAACATTGTGGAGTATATTTTCCATAGGAGTAAATATGACATTTGTTCCATCTTCTTCTTATATTTTATGTCTACAACAGACAGATATGTAAGTGAAAAAGAACTATTCTCATCTGTCCCAAGAAATAAAATTTTGAGGAGGGAATAATGTCCTCTCATTTTATGTGAAATGTACCATATGAATTCCTGTTACAAACACAGAAACCAACACAGTTCTGAATGAGCCACCAGCAGAAGCAGATTAAATCTGTTCCTGAAAAGTCTGGCTTCTGCCGCCTCAACACAGCTTTGGAGCAGCTTCCGCCTGCTTTTGGGGGCATGCATTATCTGCACGCCATGCCCCAAAGTGGCCGGATGCTTCTTCTTTTGGCCTATCTGTTTCCGGCCACAATTAGACTAGTCCTGGTGTTGTTCATTTCTGTCCTATTGGGGAAAGGGAAGGATGCTCACGGAAGAAACAGGAAGGGAATAGTAAATAGTTGTTCCAAAGACACATTCAGTTTTGAGTCCACCTGGGTAAAAAAAAAGCAGTTTTGTCTTTCTCAGAATTTTACTCCTTTCTGTTAGAGAATTACTTGGTGCAGAAACTTTAGGCTACAGTCCTATGCACATTTTCCTGCAAGGTCCACTGAATCTCATAGGTATTATTTGTGTATAAATAATAGGACTGCATTGTTAATCAATTAATCATGAGCAATTTTGCTGATTAATCTAGCAATTACATTTGCATAACAGTAACAATATTTCTGAAGTAAGAAGTGCATTTTCCCTGTTTTTAGATGAGCTGATTTTAGAAGAGACATTCTGAAAGGAAGAAAGAGGGAACTGCTTCTATGTAAAAAGGTGCTTTTCACCTGCAGCTTTTTACGAGGACTTGTATGTAAAATTATGTATTTAATACATCAGATACCTGATTAAACATAGAATCTTTTTAGTAAATTAGGAATATTTTTAACCCTAGGACATCTGTCACTTAGGTCATTCCCATTATGTGACATGCACTATGAATCACTGATTTTCAACTATTATGTAATTTTACCATAGAAATGTTATATATTTGTATTCATTTGACCTACATTAAGAAATGAGAATGGCCATAACTTTGGCCTGTCTTAACCATATATCCAAGATTGTGAAACCCTGACCCCTTACAACTGGAATGGACTCCTTACAATAGTAAATGGACCCTGAGGATATACACCACAGGGTTATTTGGTTTTATTAAGGGATTGGTTTTAGAGAATTTAAGTTTGTCTGTAAAGTGCCATGCCATCTTCACTTACTGATGGTAGAATTCATTAAGTATCAGAGAGGAAGCTGGTGCCAAACATTTCATATGTATTTCTCCAGAAGGCCTAGGCAGTTTCATGTGGGTCAGAGGCACAAGTAAGGAAAACAGTATGCTGGTTGTGAATGCTGCTTCCCTTCTCAGGGCCCTGGAGTACTTCAAAAAGCTAAATGAGAGAGAGCAAGCCATGCTGCCTGGTGAAAGGGCATGAAGAGAGTGAGCAGTGGGAAAGGCTAACTGGGCACCAGGGTAGAGGGAGACAAAGACCAGGGAGAAAAGGGCAAAGAGAAGTGAAGCAGAAGGAAAATGAAAGACCACTGAGAGGACACAGAAAGAGCACCTGGTGGATGAGAGAAGTGAAAGAAACAATATCTACATGGGAAGGGAGAGAAAGATCTGTGTCAAGATGAGCAAGTGGTATGAATGGGTGGGTGATGGGAAAGGAAGACTGCCTGAATGACTGGGTGAGTAGAAAGAAAGTGCAAGCAGCTAGGTGGAAGGAGCACTGTAGCAGGGAGTAAGAAGTTTCCAATCTATGCAAAGCTGGGTGCTTATGCTAGTTTGCAATAAATAAATAAAATGTTAAAATAGGTTAACATAACCTATAAAATGACAGAAAGTCTAATTGGCTTGGACTACATTCCAAAGCCAAAAATGTACGTGTCTTTGGTTCATACCTTTACTCCTCTCTTCACCTCCTGCTCACAAATATGTGAAATATTACCCTTTCTGAACTTTACTTTCACATTCCCAAACAACTCCAAAAACTGTTCAAAAATTACAACTTTCAAATTAAATTAAGGAAATAACTATTGCTGACATCATTTATTCATAGAGCAGATTTTGGGGCATCTTACTTAGGTTTCTAAGGAACATAACTTCAGAATTTAATGTGATTAAAGATGAAAGAAAACAAGGTAATCTGCAATAGTAACATACATTGCAACGTCCAGAACAGAAAGCTCCTAAAATATATGGAAGACAATTGGAATGAATGGAGTAATATTCACAGTGAATAAGAATGGAAGCCTTAACCACAAAATGTACAATTCATCCTTCCACTTCTGTTCAGATGAAAGTAGTACCGTATTTGTAGTAAGTACTTGTAGTATTTAAAAAGAATTTACAACTATTTCTTCAACCATTTGTGAGTGACATGCAGGGGTAGCTGTGATGGCCATTTAGCAAATTCAAGCAACAATGTAACTCAAACCAGCACGTCTCATGATGCACAGCTCCTACTCTGAGAGCCCTTTATAAACTTTATGCACTTCTGTATTCAGATGAATACTAATAAAGTTCAAATCACCTACTGCTGCAAAGAAAGGGGCTCAGAAAATACCTCAGATTTCCAGTTGCCATTGGAACACCAGCGAAACTACTTCTCTTACTCTTGTTGTGCAATTTTGCGCTTGTTAAAAGTCTATTCCAGAAAATCTGGGGATGTTGCTGAGTCAGTTTGCTAAATGCAGTCTCAGAGGTGGAATAGACAGTGGAAACCTTTTTATTGCAGGAAAGTTAAACAGATTAACATAACAGCCTCATCTGATTTTGACCTCTGGAAAGAGCTAAAACATAAAAAATGCGAGAGGATCCTGTTTCTCATTTTAATAACTTGCATCTATCTGAATTACACCTATCTGACATCAATTCAGGGTGCTAGGTAAATAGCAGCATGTAACAGAGTTAAAGTTAGTTGTGGTGGGAATGCCCAAACTAAAGAAATTGTGGAATCACATACACAGAGAGATTGCCAACGTACTAGAAATAAAATATGACAGGTTCCCAGAAATATATCTCCTAAATATGATTAACAAACTACCAAAGAAAATGGAAAATCAACACTGGGGAAAAATGTTATATATGATCACTGCTGGATGTTTACTCTTGGCACAGAACTGGAAAACTAATATCTTACTTACAAGAGATGAATGGCTACTGAAACTACAGAACATGATGGAAATGGACCGTCTAACAAATTTGATACATGGAAAATCTGAAGAAGAGATAGAGAAGGACTGGGAAATAGTTACTAAATATTGTAAAAACAGATGGAAATAAGATAGAAAAGGTACGGAAGATATAAGAATAGGATCAGAGAAACTAAGGAAGCAATAGAAATACTGAAGTTAAGTGAGAATCCAACTCTAAGCCGAAGTGTTAATAACTTATAAGAAACAATCACACAATATAATATTATCAATGGAAGTACAAAATATAAAATACAAAAAAAGAAGTTAACAGTCACAGTTAAGTAGAAAGTTTATTTATTTTTATTTTTTCTTTCTCCATAACATAGAAATTACAAATAGCAGTGATGAATACAACTATCTATAAGCAAAATAAGAACTGTAATTTGTATGCAATGCTACATTAATAAAAAATAAATTTAAAAAAGAGTTAGGGGGGAAATGGACAAATAATTAAAACAGCTGAAATAAACAAGAAAAAGAGATCTGATGTAGCAAGAATGGAGGAACTAAAAGATCAAAAGCTAATCATTTTATTTGGAATGTGAAGCACAACATGCCTAAATGCTGAAGTAATGGTTTCAGCAGTCCAGTCTTATGCAAGATTACTCAACATCCCTGTGAGTGCTATGCTATTTACATCCCAAACTGAAAGAGCTGCATTACTACAATACTACTCTTTGAAACTAGGATCAAATTATATCTTTTGGTACCTAGTACATTCAGATCCCATTCCCTCAATTACATAACTGTATTTAAATACCTGGACTGTACAACTACTCCATC
>CM034706.1:219391892-219404747 GCA_020142125.1 Phrynosoma platyrhinos
TCTTTTGTACAGATAGCATTTTCTACACAGAAAATAGCATTTCTGCTCAGAAATATTATTTTCTGGACAGAAAATCCTGTTTCCTGTGTAGAAAATGTGGTGATTAGGGATTTATTCTGCACAAATTTCACCTTTTTTTTTGCAAACAAAATACCGTATATACTCGACTATAAGTTGACCTCATGTATAAGTGTATACGGGCAAGTCTTGGGGCCAAAATTATGGATGTTGATATGACCTGCAGATAAGTCAAGGGTAAAACTTAGGGGCATATAACACAGGCTCTAAAGCAGGGGTAGGCAACCTAAGGCCCAGGGGCCGGATGCGGGCCCCCGAGGCCTTTGGACTGGCCCCAGGCCGGTCCTGCCATTGACGCCGCCCGCCATGATTATATTGATTATTGTTGTTATTACACAGGGGTTTTGCCATGGCTTTTCTGAGGCTGAGAGAGTGTGCATGCATATTTTTAATTTTTTTTATTTTTTTATTTTTTTATTTTTATTTTATTTATTTATTTATTTATTTATTTTGCTCCCCACCCCAATTGTCTGAGGGACAGCAACCCGGCCCTCCGCTCAAAAAGGTTGCCTACCCCTGCTCTAAAGGATAAAGCAAAGCAAAATAATGTCACAGAACTTACAAAATTCCAGCCAACATAAATCTTTGTGCTCACTTTTAAAGCTGGATGAGAGAGTAGAGGGGGTTGATGCTTCTAGGATAGATTATACTCTTGCATTTCACCAGGGAATGGTTCCTTCTTTTAAATAAGAGTAAAAATACACTATATACATTGACCTGTGGATAAGTTAACTCAGTTTTTTGAGTTAATTTTAAAGCTAAATTTCTAGACTTATACATGAGTATATACAGTAGTATTTTCTGTGCAACAAACAGCACTTTATACTCAGAATTTCAGAAACACAATTTTCTGCATTGCTTTCTTTACAGAAATTTCATTTCCTGCGCAAAAATACCATGTGCAAACTTTGCAAAGAATAAGCCCAAATAGCAAAGATTCTTGTCTTATCAGTTCATGAGTGTTCTCATCAAGGTTTTCTGACACTTGAGAAACACATTTTGATTATTTTTTAATATTCTTTCCATCCCTATGTAGTTGTTGTGTGCTTTCAAGTTGTTTCCAACTTACGGCGACCCTAAGGTGAACCTATCATGGTTTGTTTGTGTGCAAGATTTGTTCAGAAGAGGTTTCCCATTGCCTTCCCCTGGAGCTGAGAGCATGTGACTTGCCCAAGGCTACCCAGCAGGTTTCATGGCCAAGTGGCAAATTGAACCCTGGGCTCCAGAGTTGCAATCCTGCATTTAAATCATTACACCATGCTAGGTCTCTATGGAAGACACTGGTAAATCACAAAAATCAAAAGACACTGATCTAAAGTCTTTGGGATAGCTTTTTCTAGTTCCCTTCAGAGTAGATTAATTGAAGCAACTGTTGAATGGTGAATCAACATAAAGACAAATCACAGTGATTCAACAGATCTATTGTAGTCACAGGTCACATCTAACATACATTCTCAACTAAGAGGACCTGGGGATAGGAATTTCTTCCCTGCTTCCAGGGGACATCATTCCAGATGGTGGTACTGGCAATATATTTTCACAATGATCTGATCTCTTAATAATGGCATTGATGAACTATCTCCAGCCTTTGGCTTCATTTTTAGCTCTATATACCACTTTTCTACAGTTAACTTCCAAAATTGGGCCAGCCATACTATTAGGGAGTGATATAACTGCTTCAGGCAGCAGAGGTAGGAGAGCATTGGCAGAACTGCTTTCTTTTTCTCCCAAACCGATTCATTCTTCTTTGTTGGAGGACAGAGCTGGGTGTGCCACACAGCCTACACTGAACTCCTAACAAGTTTTAGGTCTGGTAGAGGACAGTGGGCAGTCATCAGAGTTGTCTTGTCAAGCTTCTAATTCCAAGACAGAGATCTTGGTTGCTAGGCATCTCTGATTTTTTCACCCAAAACTGTGGATGTAAAAAATGCATCTCCTTTCATTTAAAGTCCCATTTTGTTTCTAAAGAAGATATATGCTTCCCATATGCCTTTCTTACTAGTAAATCCTTGGCAACAGCAGCAGCAGAGTACAACCTCTGATTGTAGGCCCAGAACCCATGACATTTCTGCTCGCAAACTGCCAACCGTGATTTCCCAGCCTTAGGGGAGGGTTACTGATGGCTACTCCACCACATTTTAGACCAGGGGTAGGCAACCTTTCCCCTTTAAGGGCCGAGGGACTTCAGCTCCCAGGAGCTATTGGCCAACATAGGACTATTGGCCAACATGGCTAAGGCTTAAAAAGGAAAGGTTGCCTACCCCTGTTTTAGACACTTATCACACTCTTCACCTTTTTAAAGCCCAAGGATGCGATACAGCACATCACTTCTGGTGTGCAAGGTCTGTAATGAAACCCAGACTTCAACAGGATCAAGCTTTCCAAACAGAAAATATGCAGCACAGCCGTTCAGTTTAACTGCTTATTATTGGTGAGAATTAAATATTTTTGTATTTAAGAGGTTTAGTTTCAGGTAACCAAGTAAGATTCCGCTTATTAACATGTGTAACTTGCAGACTGTACTGTACTATCAAAGGTCCTATTCTAATGTACTTGTTTCTAATTGTAAATAGTTTTCCTTCTCATCCTCCTTTCAAAAAAGAAGGTTGAGTGTTGTGTTCAACAAAATTAATGAAATCTGTGCTTACTAATGTTATTTTATTTATTTATCTATATCCTGCTTTTCTCTTATGCAGGACCCAAGGTGGCTTACAATTTGGGAACATTCCACTCTGGAAAATAAATAGCCTACTTCCTCCAGTTCTGAAACCATGACTGTGAGTTGCAATGGTCCACAATTTCTCAAGAGTGGGGTACATTTCTTGTGTTTATTTGGGTGGAAGTTGAAGAACTGTGCACATGGCTATGTTTAGAATTTGCTTTAGGGGACTATATATGTGGCCTGGATTTCCATACTTTTTGATGAGAACAGCCTCGCCACCTCAATTCTGTTTCTAAACCAGAAAGAATCAAAAACTGGAGCACATCTCTTCTGTTTCCTTGGGTATAAGTTTAAAGCACCAGAAGGGTCCACTGATATACTTCCATGAAATTCATGGAATTGTCTGTGGGCCATATTTCCTCACTTTGGGGTTCAGTTCCAACTGAAGGATTCCTTTCTCTTTGTAAATTTCCCTCCTTTTCAAAAGTAGGAAGGTACAAATGAAAGGTTATTCTAAATAGTCTGTACTGTGCACAGTTGGTCAAAGCACAAGCAGAGACTTTGGTTTTCAGAAGTTGGCAGGAGTGAGAAAGTCTAGCATTCATAAATAAAATACTAAATAAGAGGCTTACCAAATAGGAAAAAAAAATTTTATGGAGAAATAACATGGAAAATCCTAGCTACAACTGTACAATGGCTAGACTAGTGTATAAACCATCAAAGTTCTAATATATACAAATTTACATAGGAATTAAGTCAGGTCAATGGGATTGGTCTTCAAGATGGGAGAATGGGATGGGAAAATATCTCTGTTCCACTTCCTCCCACCTTCAGTTTTTTAAATGTAAGGTTCCGTCTGCCCAGGATAGGAATAAATTTACAAATTTTGTTGAAACATAGAAATTTTCTTCCATTTGCATAGGTCAAGTTCAACCAATATACTGAATCCAAGTGTGGGGAGGACTATTTTACTTCTAACTGCTATAAAGGCATGCCACTATGAGAAGCCTCTTAGGAAAAAGAGATGGCAATTCTATTATAGATTCAAATCCAGATTTTAAAAATTAAGCATTCTGACCCCTGGACTTGGATAGCTGGAACTGTCAGTTTAGTTTCTCCTACATTCAGGGCCTGAACAGACTGCCAGAATTAATCCAGCTTAAGACCACTTTAACTGTCCTGGCTCAGTGCTAGGGAATAACTGGAATTGTAGTTTTTTCCTGAGACACTGAGAGCTCTGGTGCCACAATAAACTAGTTTCTTAAAATCTTAAGTTCTTTTCACCCTGAACATAATGGCATTAGTGAATTTTGGTAAATTCTTCTCAAAAATGGACAGGAACTAAGTTTTTACACATTTGTATTGAAGCCAAGATGATAAAATTGAGGCTGTTGTACTTTGGCCACATAATGAGAAGGCATGGATCACTAGAAAAAAAAACAATCATGCTAGGAAAGGTAGAAGATATCAGAAGGAGGGGAAGATTGCATGCCAGATGGATGGACTCAATCAGGGGGACCATAGGGTTTGCAGGGACTGAGCAGAGCAGTGGAGGATAGGGAATCTTGGAGGTGTCTCATCCACAGGGTTGCCACGAGTTTGAGTTGACATGGTCCTCAATTTAGTATCCAAAGTCAGTGACATATATCATATTGAAGCACAATTGCCTCTAACAATCAGAGAAAAAGTTAACTATGGGCTGATGCAGACTGGCCGTTTGGGGTTGCACAGAGCCGCCCTGGGAAGCAGCGGATCAGGGCCGCGGCAACCCCATGCTGTGGCCCCAATCCTCCCTTTTGCCACCCTGAAAAGAGTGGGAAAATGCCACTCCTTTTAGGGGCAGCAAAAGGCCGCCCTAAGAGCTGGCGCTGCAGCTCTTCAGCGCCCTTTCGGCACAGCATGTTTAAACTCTGTGCCAGGAGGACATCCTGATGCCGCGCGCTGTGCGCCGTGCATATGGCTGTGCAGCGTCAGGACAGTGTTGGGGTCGGGCTGCCCTGCCCCAGCTCCACCCCCAGTCTGGTCCTTTGGCCTGGTCTGCAACGACCCTAAGACTTTCAGCTATGGAAACTTGGCATGGGAGTTTTCTGTTCCTAATTGCTTGTTCTGTCGATGAACTGCTGCTGCCTTCTCCTCCTCTTCCAGAGATACTTGTGCCTCATTACAGTCATAGCTACAATTACACCTAGTAACCATTTTCTCTACAACAACTAGTTAGCCATATCACGTGTTTGTTTTTAACCCCTCTCTCTCTTTTAAAGAACCATCTCTTATTTATAAAATGCATTGAGACTTTAAAAAAAGTTTCCAGGCAAAGATGTGATCTAGCAAGTTGAAATGGCACACACCATTCACAAACCAAGTATAGACTGAGGCATCAGCATTCTAAAATAGAAACAAGGTAATGGGCCCAGTGAACTATTCATAAAACAGCATAATTAAACTGGGGTGAGGGAGGAGAGGAGAAATGAAAAGAGATTGTGATTTTGTTACAAAGGACATTTCAACTTTCCATAGCAACCAATAAAATCACCTTCCTCTGCCACTTCTAAATACCATCTGACTAAACCAGTAGCATCCACATACATTTCAAAACACAAGTAGGATCAGATATTTCAGTAACTCTTCATCCTCCCACATACTGCATTACCATTTACAAACTGTTGAATTTTTTTCTCAATATGGTCGTGGGTAAAACAGAATAATAAGAATAATCATAATACCAAAAACAAATGGAAATCCCAAGGAATTCCAGGGGTAAAAAAGAGAAGTCCTCCGGTCTTCAAATGATTTGGTTATAGAATTTGAGGATGGGGAGGGGGGCATTTGGAAACAAAGAAACAAAAATGGCATCAGATGGCAAACACACATAAATATCTACACACAGGGAGAAAAAACATTTATTTCAAATAATGTCTGGGTGTGTATGTGTATGTGCCTTAAAGCTGGTATTGGACTTTATCACAAGCCTCTTTCTTGCCTCAGTCTCATGGCAGTCATGTTATTAAAAGAGAATGAAAACATAACAGATTTGGAGCTTTCATTACTACACCTCTCCACAATAATGCAATGGGACATTTAGCAGCATTGAGGGTTCCCGCATGCTCTCTTCCTCATTTCTCCTTGACTCTATCTCCCTGCCCTACCCAGCATGTCTTCTCCACCCCACATCCCATCTGACAAAGGAAAAATTACAATTTCTCCTGGTGAGGAGATTCTAGCATTTCTCTTTTGGCTGATGGGGGTGGCAGCGGCGGGGAGGTCCTGTCAAAGGAGAAATGACAGCCTCTCCTCCTGAGAAGACTTTAGTATTTCACTTCTGGCAGACAAGGGAGACGAGGAGAAAATAAAACTTTTTTAAAAATCTAACCTGCTCTGGAATAGGGGCCCAAGGGGAGGAGACACTGGTACCAAGTGTCTGCCCAATACTGGAATTGCCACCAGATGGGGGAGTTATTGAGGACAAGTGCTAAAGGAGTGTCTTTGAAACCTTATTCATGGATGTTCCCTGTCAATGAAAAGGAATCTCCAACAGCAGAGCAGCTACAAAATGGGCACAATGTTGTGTGACAATCATTGCCAGAAATGCTATTCTCTAGGTTTAATAGCAGATTTAAAACCATGTGTGATAAAGTCTGTTGACTTATATTGATCGTATGCATTTCACAGGTTTCTTTTAGGCAAACAATATTCAGAGGTGGTTTTGCCAGTTTCTTCCTATAAAATATAACCTGCAGCAACAATTCATTGGCAGTCTCCCATCCAGTGCTGAACCTGTTTACCTTCCAAAATCAGAAAAGGAATGCTAAAAAAGACAGTGAACAAAGTGTGTAGTTGTAATTCCTGGACTTGGATCAATAGGTGTATGCCTATTTCACTCCAACATTTTATTCATGAGGAATAATTTTCTGACCATCCCAAACCATGCTACAGGCCCTCCAAACTAATATAATTATTACAGCCTTTAAGAACAATATGGATTACCAAAAGATAAATAGGGCTATGCCTTTTGCCGCTGGATTGTAAAAAATATATCAGGTGAGCCAATAAATCATATACAAGTCTTGAACACAGCACATACATTTTAGTATCAAGCTACCAGGATTCCCCTTCTGGCAAAAGAGCTTGGTGCAAATGCCTCAGAAATGAAACTGGGAGTTTCTGCTGGGGCACAGCAGAAAGCTTCATGTATAAGTCTAGAAATATACTCATGTATATATCAAATATATACTCGTATAAGTCTAGAAATTTTAGTCAAAAAAATGACCTAAAAGCATGAGTTGACTTATCAAAGGGTCAATGTACATATCTTACTCTAACCCATGTCAAAAAATAAACCATTCCTTTCTCTGAATAGAGTGATGAAACACATGAATGCCAACAATCCTGGGAGAACCTAAAAAAAGCACCAACCCGCTCCTACTCTCTCTGCTGTAGCACCACTTCTGACCTTCTTGAATCCTAGGGTGGGAAAATGGCAGCAGTGGCAGCTCTTTTGTGCTTTCTGTCAAAGGAGTGCTAAGAGGAATCTAGCTTTGAAGGATCTTAATAAGACATCTGAGTATGTTTGCCAGATTTCCTCTGTTAAAATCAGGCAAAGTGATCACATTAAACTTAAAAGTTATAATCACTGCTAACGTAGTCACAATTTTCTCTGATTTGCTTTTTCATCCTTTTTGATGTGTGCATTTTCTTAGCTCCACCCATGCCTGGTCACTTCCCACACACATAGCACAGTCACCATTTACTGTAGCTCCCTTCTCATCCATCCAGCCATTAGAGTTATGTCTGTTGGAATTCTGTAAGTTCTTTGGCGTTGTTTTCCTTTGTTTTGTCGTTTACATCCTTTGTTACATGCCCCTATATTTTACTCTTGATTTATCCACAAGTCATATTAAAATCCATAATTTTCGCCCTAAAACCTGTATTTGAATTATACATGAGGTTGAGTGATACATGAGTATATACAATTTTGGCCAAACACCTGTTCTCAACCTATACATAAGATCAATTTATAATTGAGTATATACAGTATTTTTGCACATCTTCGGTCCAACCAAAGTCCTTCCAGTATGGACAAGGCTGGAACAGGCTGCACTTAATAACAAATCAATATTCCAGAGTTACTGAATATTGCACACTCACCAGTCCACATGTACTAAGAACCCCTGGCCCCACTGCCTCTGATCTTGAAAGAAAAGGAAAGAATAGGGACTGGCCACAACTGCTGTTGCAAACTACTCAATTTATGGGATCATGTGTGGTCATCAGGTTGGGGGATAAGGGACAGATAAGGCAAGGATGGAATGTCTTCTGCTTCCCTCTGCCTCATTCCCCTTGCTACCCAATTGCCCCACATGTGTTTAAAAGTCTCATAGTTAAGAAAACTGTAACAGAAAGGCTGCAATCCCATGCACACTTATTTACTGCAAATACACTCTACTGAATGCATGGTTCTTATTTCTGAGTAAATATGCACAAGACTGCACTATGAGTCCTACATATGAAACCTAACCAAGATAATTGGGATAAACAGGAGTTCAGTTCAAAGCTTTATTAAGGAAGAAGCACAATCACATGGAAAATAAGTCTGGAAAAATCATGTCATTCATGGGATGCTTGTGCTACAGGTTCTCCAAGTACTTGGTGGTGAGTGAGGGACTTAAGTTATCAACAGGCCTTATAGCCTTGGGCTGGTTTCTTATTAGCAATGAAGTAGTTGGAAACTTATGCTACCAACGTCTTTCTCTCAGTCTCAAAGGTGCTACAAGATCCCCTTGCATACTGATCTAAACTAACATGGCTATGTCTTTAAAGCCTTTCTCAAGGCATTCCACTGTCTCAATCACTTCTCTGGAGCTTCAGTCAATAAAAAACTTTGGAAATCAAATTGTTTTCTTCCATCAACAGGAGTAAAGGAGAAAAGTTCAACTGGAGCTAAAGACTAATCATTTAAAAACTGAGAATCTCAGAAACTCTTGTAATGAATCTAAATTAAGATGTTAGCCTGATGTCAAAATACAACTACCTTCACTTAGATTTGTTTTTTTAATTTAAAGAAATGATATTCTGCTGTAACTGGAAAAAACAACTACAATCCAAAGCAGCATTTGCAGCACAGTAAATTCCATGAAGAATGTGCCTAAGATATAGTTGGGAGACATGTAGTGTAGCCTAACAGACAAGTGATCTAACAATTGCTTACAATTAATGTAGTAATCAACACATAATTTGTGATTCCTACGTTCCCTCCAGTGAACTCCAACTAATGGCAACACTATCATACCGTTTTCTTGGCAAGATTTATTCAGAGGCGGCTTGCCATTGCCTTCACCTTAGCCTGAAAGTGTGTGACATGCCCATGGTCATGCAGTGGGTCTCCACAGCTGTGCTGGAATTTGAACTCCAGTCTCCTAGAGACTTAGTGCAACACTCAAACCACTACAAAACACTGGCTCACAGATTATGCTGGTGCATTTTTTCTTTCTCTCACAAGTGAATTAATTTCTCTACTGATTCTGTCCAGGATCAGTAAGAATCTATAGCATACTCTTAAAAAGCAGATCTAATTTCATAACAAGCAAGTAAGATGCTTATCTGTGCCTTACCACATCAGTTTTCAATGGCACCAATGACCACCAAATGTCATTTTACATCAGACGAGATGAGGTTCCAGCTATCAAAAGCAATTCTCTGCAAACTATGTGTTCTATTTGGGTGATTATCCATTAGGTAAGACACTGCTGGGAGAGGAAAATAAAACTAGGTTAGTATTTATTCAGAAAACTGTATGAGACATGGATCTATGCCACTTGCAAGTGAAAACCAAAACCACAGATTTTATCTCCTGGCTTAAAATGCTGTCTTCATTTGTCAGATTCTTGAATGCCTGAGTCATTATTTTCCAAAATCCCTCTCTCTCTCATTAAAGGGCAAAATTCTTTTGAAATAAAAGAAAGTTACCATCAGTGAGTATCAAGCAGTTTCCGGTAAAGATTTTATAATAATCCAGACTTCTAACCACACTTGAGGATGGGGCTGGACATTTAGCAAATCTCTCAGTTTCCCTTTACTTCCACTGCACTATTTAAGGTATCCCAAAGGTGGCTGCCTGGAATTTCTGTTGCATTGTGGAGCATGGCTAGTTAGTTTACATAGGGGCTTTGCAGACTGGCCTAAAGGGCTGGCCTAGGGGTGGGGCCGCCACACGCTGGCCGCCTCAACTCGGGCCCTGACTCCACCCTAATCCCGTCCTGACGCCGACCGCCTGTTCACAAGGTGTCCAGTATCAGGATGCCCACTTGGCACAACGTGTGCACACGCTACACCAAAAGGGCGCAAAAAAGCCACCGCCGCAGCTGACAGGGTGGCATTTTGCTGCTCTTTTGGGGGTGGCAAAAGGGAGGATCAGGGCTGCGGCATGCGGTTGCTGTGGCCCCAATCCGCCACTCCCAGAAGCAGCTCTGTGCCGCCCCTTTAGGTTATACTGCATCAGCCCTTAGTATTAGTAAAAGGATCCTTTGCAGAAACCCATCTCAACATTTTCTGGAACTACAGAACAAATTACTGTGCACTTTGCAACAGCCTTTTTATAAACCATGGTAGGAACTGAGGAAAAAATAAAAGGAAAAACAAAGGAGCAGAATTGGTACTCAGAAAGGAAAATCTGTTGTGATGCCCACTGTGTAGTGTAGTGTGTGTGCGCACACACATGTTTAGGGTAAAACATGCCAATTCTTCACCTCCAGTAACTTTTTAAAAAAGTATTACATGGTTTCTTACATGGATTCTGAAGGCCACTGAACTTGCTCAGTCTTCATCAGATTAGTATACAGTGCATGCATGGGTGGGTGGGTTAAATTTATGAGATACATAACCCTGGTTTCTATCCCCCCCTCCCTATGTGTAGATGGGTCTTGGTCTACCTAATTCTGATAATTGTTGTTTGCCTTCAAGTCGTTTCTGACTTATGGTGACTGTTATGAGGTTTTTTGTCAAGACTTGTTCAGAGGGGGTTTGCCATTGTCTTCTCCTGAGGCTGAGAGTATGATTTGTCCAAGTTCATCCAGTGGATTTCCATGGATGAGGAGGGATTTGAACCCTGGTCTCCAGAATCATAGTCTAGAGCTCAAAAGGCTATAGTGGGCCCTCCACATTCACTGAGGTTAGAGAGGCAAGATCCCTGTGAAAGTGGAAAAACACAAATTAAAAATCACTTTTTTAAAACCTGAGAGAACACCTCTCTAGGATTTTCTAGGTCCTCCAGCACAATTCTGTGGTCAACATCTGGTGCTGGAAAACCTAAAAATGCCTACAGAAATATTCTCTCTAGGAACCTCTAGGTTCTTCCAGAAGAAATTGGCCATAGAATCACACTGGATATCTAAAGATTCCTAGAGAGAGCGTCAATCAGATCTGCAAATAATCAAAACTACAAAAGTCAAAGCCACAAATGTGGAGGGCTGACTGTACACCATGCTGACTCTCCAATTATTATTCTGATAATATTTACCTTCATAGTTTGTGATCTTTCTGACAGTAAAACAATTGCATTTGTTAACATTTACATTTATATGTGTGTGTGTGTGTGTGGTTTTTTTTTTTTAAAAAACCCTTCATAAAACCAGACTGATGAGGACTGAACAAGTTGAATGGCTTTCAGAAACCATGTAATCATAAAAGATATTTTTACTGGTAGTGCAGGATTGGCACACTTTACCTTGAGCATCTTAACAATATTCTGAAGCTGTGGGGTGGGGGATGCATTACATGAGATTGTAAACAACAACTGAATCAACATTCCTATTCCTATATGAGTAGGTTTCAGTCAGGGAGAAAGAACATCTTTTCTCCCTCCTATCTTCCAGAAAGTTCTCTCCTGTCTCTCATTTAGGGATGGGGTAGATTACATTTCAGTTCATTCTTTATCACAGTTTTCCAAAGTTCACAAGCATCTACATATTCTGAATGGAAAGAACTTAAAAGTAACAAAGAACAAAGTGAACACAAAGAAGTTAAAACTGACAGATTTGCCTTTCCAGGGCTTGGATTGCTTAATTCTCAAAAGTCTAGGTTTCAACCCCTGTGTGTTCAAAATTTTTCATATTGAATCAGGGTTGCCTCTGAATTAATGAAGGCGATGCATGAGAATTTCATTTCCATTCATATCTGAAGAATTTACCAAAATTAATCAATCACCTATTCGGAGCAGAAGGAATTTGAGCTTAAAGAACTCAAGTACAAGACAAATCAAAATGGAGAAACTTTCATATTCCAAACCCAAGTATCTAGTGTTGAAACTTGGCTTTAAGTTTCAGATAGCAAGCAAGTGTTCCTCCCACCACCCCACTGCTCTTTGGAAACCAGGACAGCACTACCGATCTTCTGTTCAGAGCTCCTGGGAGTCTTGTCTGCAATCCCTGTAAGGCACTGTGTGCCATAATGTTAGAGGTTCCTGCTTGTCTTTATTTTCACTGCAGGTCTGTAAATCCAGACCTAAATTGGAGCCCTAGTTGCACAGTGGTTAAATGCCAGTACTGCAGCCACAATGTTGTGAGTTCGATCCCAGAGGGCTCCAGGCTGACTCAGCCTTCCATCCTTTCGTAGGTCAGTAAAATGAGTACCCAGCTTGTTGGGGGCAATTGGCTTACAGATTGTAAACTGCTTAGAGTGTGCTGAGTTCATTATGAAGTGGTATAGAAATGTAAATGCTATTGCTAAATCCACACCAAGTCCCAGTTTCACGCCATGGTTAAAATGATAAATCCAGTTAGTTCTTGATCATGGTGACTGCTGGTGTGCAGCATCAGTTCCAGCTTTCAGGGCCCACCATAATCCATCCATTCACTTGCCCTCCTCCATTTAATAAATCTGCATCTGGTGTAAATTTCTACCCCTTCTCTTCAAGTTGACGAATTTGAAGCATGAGGGAATAGGGAGCCTTTCTGAAATACCAACAGCAAGGAATATGTATCTATGTGAAGTGGGAGATGCCCCAAATGCTAAAAGGTACAGAAATCCGATGTCCTTGTAAATGCCACATCAAAACCTTCACTGCATCAAATGCATGCCAATAGAGAGACCAAGGCAGTGACAAGTTCTGTTTTAATATGGGG
>CM034706.1:219404757-219430347 GCA_020142125.1 Phrynosoma platyrhinos
AGAAAATCCTTTTTTTATATGGCCATGGGGCACCAACCAGATAGGAGTGGCATAGGCTAGAGTGGTACAGACCAGGCAGTATTCGGCAAAAGAGCTGCCATTACTGATTTAAAGAAGAACAAAGCATGACCATAGCTTCACACTCCTCCTTTACTCTGGCCTGCTGCAGCACATGTGTACACTTTTAGGCTTCATCTGCAATACAAATTTAAAATATAATACATGGAAATTTTGAAACAAGCCAATTATAATTAATAAATGACAAGAAACAAAGAACTATTTAGGCATGCATAGGTGCTTGGGCACATTCTGTATAGGGTTTATTCTTCCACATCATGCTAAACAGATTTTTTTAAAGTTGTCTCCATTTCAGAAACCATTTGTCATGTGGAATTCAAAGTCTACTTTTCACAAAACACGAAGGTCAAAATCTCTTGGGACACACAGAAGCAGTTCTTTATAGATGTTGACCTTCAACCTGATAATTATAGAAGAAGTCTAGTTCATTTATTTTGTAATGGACTGAAAATTTTAAAATGCAAGCCTGTGAAGTCCCTGAAACTGTCTTATAATGTCACTATAAATAAAAAATCAGTTTAGGCCCTAAAGCTGTGATCTGCAAAGAGCAAAAGTATTCAGACCCACTACCCCATTTTGCCAAATGGATATCATGCAAGAGAGAATATCACGATACCTGCCTTGAGCTCAGAAATGGTTCAAAACTTGGGAAAAGAGACTCGACAGAAGCTCAGCCTAGATAATCTTTTGCTATAGACATGGGTGTCTGGACCAGAGCCAGAACCGCATGCACAATGAATGCGCCCTAGTTGGAATGATGCAACGGACTTCATTACTAGGCCATCTACAAAACACACATTGCTGAAGTGAATGCAACTTGATTTTTCTTAAAAATACTACTTCTTTCGACTAGAGCTGCCTTTCACTCTACCTGTGAATAATTACCAGGAGTGGTTTATCCAGCTGCCTGAACAAATAGAAAAGGCACAAAGAAAACAAATAGAAATATTTAAATAATACGCATCATCCTGGTCAACACTAAACAGGGGTAGCTATGTTAGCCATACAATAAAGTACAATAACATCCATAATCCACAAAGCAGCAATATAAAAATTGGGCCAACCAAAATGCACAAAGTACACGATGCAAGCTTTTGAAGCTCACTGGCTTCTTCATCAATCAAAGGTGTTAAAAATCAGTCAGGAGGGGGAAAATATGACAATGTTAGTCACAGGCCTACATTTTGTCAAGATGTTGTTGTTCTTAGTTAAGATGATACGGAGGGATATCCATGCATTTTGGTTGGCCCAACAAAGGTAAAGGTTTTGTGGATTTTGGAACAAACACTATACTGTATATTTCTCATTCAATTCAGCAGAACTGAAATTAGCTAGAGCCAAATACAAGGCCAACAGTGGCTAGACAGGAGTTCCCCAAAACACTGATACTCAAGAAAGATGCTGTGACGCATTTAGATTAGTGCTCTGCAGAGTCAAGCAACAATAAGACTAAAAAGACAGTTTTGCCACCAACAGCCATCAAAGGACTGGTGTAGGGGCAAGAGATCCAATCATTTTGCAAAACTATGAAAAATAGCAGTGGAAGTAAGTTGAAAGGATGAGAAATTTATGAGATGTAGGGATATCTCTGCTTCTTTGGCAGAAAAACTATGAGGAAACAAAAGAAAATCAAAAGATTGAGGGATAGTTTTAGACATACTATTGAGGCATTGATAGAGAGGGCTCTATCCTTAATGGGAGCATACAAATAAATATGATAATGGCAATCATGAAAGAAAACACAATCAACACCGTCAGATTCATAACATCTATGTAAGGATACAGATATAAGCGAAAAATCAGCTCACAGCTAGTTGCTATTTGAAAAGTCTGAGAGACTTTCTGCTTGTGAGTAGAAAGTTCAGCAATTTGGGGATCTAACTTTGGGATTTACATCTAGTTTTCTGAGAGGATCAACCATCCCTCCCATACTGTTCTCCCTCTATTTGCATTAAAATGTTAGCCCTGAAATCCATAAACTCTCTGCTATTGCCAGTGTCAGTTCATTCAAACTACTAATTCCTGTTATTCTTGGGGAGTCCTTTCCCACCATCTTGGATTTATTATTGTACAATCTAGATCAAGGAAGATGTTTTAATGTGACGCAGGTAAATAAGTTGAGAGAGAACACTGCACCTGATTACATCTGGAATAAAACTATGGTCCTTCTGAGCTCCCTATCTATTTAGTACCTGTTAATGTAAACATGCAAAGTTGCAAAGAAAGTACAAGAAACTGCACAATGTAGATAAGCAGTTTGATCAAGGTTAATCTGATTAATTTAGGCTCAGGCAACGATTACATTGTTCTAAGACACAGACCAGAGTCTAACCATAATGTGACTTTATAACATCCACATCCTTCTGAATTCATGCCTGGGTTCAATCTTCTATGGAAGGGAGAGTTCTGTAACAAAATCAAGGCACTGCTCCTGGGCATATGTTTCTGAATCACAAGTAAATTTAATCTGGGGTTCAGGAATACGCTAGTGGTAGGTGGTGATGCAGCAAAATGGCTACCTAAGCAGCTGCGTGACACCACTCCTATCCTAACAAGCAGTTCTGTCAGAAGCAGCACTAGTTATAGGAAAGATTTCGTTGTTAAATCAAGTTTATCTACTTATTTTTTTATTTTTAAATGTTGATCAACCTAACCTACAAAGAAACAATTCTCCGTTGCCATACACCTAACAGAAACCCCAGTGATATGTAGTTCCTCTAAATAAACATTTAATGTTTACTCCCATCCATCAATAATAGCCATAACAGATTCTCTTTTCTTATTCCTTGCTATTTGTATTTGTGCGTATGTGTTGGGGAGATAATGGCAGGCAGAGGCCACACCCAAACCAACAAAAAACTATCAGATATCAGTTTAAAATCACTCTGAGAAAGTGTTGTGGGTCCCCCCCTCCCGACTGGTGGGCTCAAGACAAGGAAGGGATCAAGCTTTATAAGCAGAAGGATTTTTGTGAGTTTTTGGACAGTCTAGAAAAGAAAGGTGGGAAGGTAGATCTCAAGACTATTCTCCTTCCAACATCCGAAAAAGCTAACACAAAGCCTACACTGTTGGGTTTTTAAAAAATATGACATGGAAATTAACAGCAGCAGTGCTGCATGCTCTGAATCTATTCTGCCAAGAACAAAATGGCCAGGGGTGCCATTGCCTCCATCCATATTCTTCTGCTATTAGCTGAGGTGAAAAAAACATACTATAACCATGCTTAACGTATTTTTTTAAATAATGATTTATTCCACCCTCCCCCCAATACCCCTCTGTTTTTGTTCCTGTCTTCTACCTCAAGGAAAAAACATAGTCAAACCCAGTTGCGTCACAACCAAACATGGGAGGTGGGGGGGGGGGAGAGCAAAATTAGGATTCATGTCCATCTGTTTTTTTTAGACAGTACCAACAAAATCATATAAATAAAAGTTGTTTCTGACTCATATGAGGCTCAGTGTACTTCATCCAGACTGTGGAGTACTGATGCCCAGGGCTACTAGGGAGAATTTTGGCCCCAGAAAAGACAACAATGTTTCTTCCTAAAATAAATAAATATATAAATAAATACTCTACAGTTTTCCACTTCCCTCTGATGCAGATCTTATCACACCCACTTTGCGGAAGAGAAAATAGAGGCAAGCGAAAATTAGCCCAAGGTCACAAAGCTAAGCCAAAAACTAGAGCCACACAAATTCTGTTGGTTTCAAACCCACTTTTAGCCAAGCTCGTTTCTCTCTGATGCCATTGTATTAATAACTCCATCTGGACTAGCTGGACAATCTTGTTTCTCACATGAAACAAAAGAAAGGTCATATCTCTCTCATTCCTCATAGTTTCCACATTCCAAAGATTCAGATATCCCTTGTACAAGTAGCCACTGCTCAAAGTAGTAAGTGCTAAGGAGAATGGTAATCCGGTTTTTGAAAAGCAACAACAAGAAGGAAATGCAAATACATCCAGGCCTGGCAAGCAAAACAGAAACCAGGAATAAATCTCCAAACCATCTCCTAGGCATTCAGAAAGTAAGTTACTTACTGCGTAGACTCAAGAAAGGCAAAGTAATGTTCCATCCATATTCCTCATTTAAAAATCCAGACCACCACCCCTCCAAATATAATAAGGTACGCCATTACGGAGCACCAGGTGTTAAGCAGCAGATATACAACCCCTAGTGGCCATATTAGAAAACACAAAGATATTTGAATAGATGGCGTCGGTTAAAATGAATTTTAACCCAGAGCACTGCCAACCTACCCAGCTGCGTTGCATTTTCCCTGTTCCATCCAGAAGCAAGCATGATCTCAGCTCGAGTCCATCGCTTCACCAGAGCAGCCATCCTAGTTGTGTCTCTTGCGTGTCCTCCTCTGCGGAACTAGCACTGCAGAATGCAAGACTGCCTCGGGAGGAGAGAGCTCTGCAGAGCAAGGGCTCACAGTGGGAGTGGGGGAAGGAAGCCATTGCACCTAAAATGAGAGAATTTCAAATTAAGACAGAATGCTTGACTGCAGAGAGAAGGAAAGAAACACGGAGGTGTGTATGAAAGGATAGCATGGGAAGAGTCTATCTGCTGTGTCTCTTTTCCTTCATCACGTCTGTCTCTAGAAATGGCTTCCTGGTTCTTACTCCTTCCCTGTTTGAGATGGTAAACGAGAACAACAAGCTATGCGCATTCACTTTTCTTGGGGCTTTGAAAGCCTGCTAGCAAATACACATCTTATAACAACACTTGAGAAGATAGAGTACTCTAAAATAAATCAAGATGGAGAATCAAAATGCATCTGATCTGGTTCCAAAGCCAGCAAACTGCTGCCGAACGACTGGCTCCGTACTTGACTCTCTCAATGCTGGTGAGTCACCCACACGAATCCTTATACTATCACAAACCCTTCATTTCATTGCAGCATTTTATGAGAAAACATCATAAGAAATATATCCCTCCCATGGTATGAAATAACCAAAGTTATTCCCGATTTCAGTGTAGGTTCCAAAGAGAAGAGAACATAGACCCTAGCTTCTAGAACAGACTCATTTCTTCTCTCTTTTTCCCCACTAAAATTGGCTTTGGGGTGGGCCAGAATAAAGGGGGGGGCATGATTAATCAAATGGTCAAACCAAGTCCCTTTTAGACTTTCATCCTACATGCCAGATTCCCCCTACCCCCCCCCCACCTGCTCTGAAATTCCCAGCTATCGGTTGCCAGCCATTTTTAGGAATCTTTGTTGCCTCATTTAAAAACAAAACACAAAGAGAAATAGGCCCCCAGATTTCTTACCACTTTTTCGGTCCAGTAACAACTCTGACTCTGAATTTAAGTGGATGCAAACTAGGACACATTTCAGTGTATAGCTCTGTCTGGAGGTTTATAGATACACCAGTGACAGGCACTCTCCCTGCTCCCAAAGAGTTTGCAATAGGAATAAATTGCTTGAGTTTCTCCATTCACAGACAGAGGTAGACACCCACCAAAGTCTCTTTCTGTTGTCTCCTCTGAAGCCTATAATAATGTCACGTCATCGTGGCTGGTCTCACAGCAGCCGGAAACACGCCTGTCACTGATGCAACTTGAGTCACAGAATATTTGTTTTTCCTCCTGCGTCACTTGCACCAGTAATAAACTAAACTAATCCACAATAGTCAAGTTCCTGCTATTTATTTGTGTGTGCATGTGTGTGTGCTTTCCCTTTTAAATGGCCAGCTTTGAGAACACAGAGACACCCATTCCAAAATCCCTGCTTGAGAGAAAGGCAAGGGTGGGGTGGGGAGGGCAGAAATAGCAAAGAGACAATATTTTTTTAAAGTCACAAACTGTTCTGAACCTCTTTTAAAACAAGAGTAATGGAACATTTAGATTTGATAGCCTGACCCCAGCCAATCTAAGGCAGCTTTTCACCTGCCAGGAGCTTTTCCTCCAATAGAAATGTGTGTTTAAGAATGGGAGCCCTCCCCAGCCAATCATGTGCAGGCTCAGGCACTCGGTTAATGATGCAGCAGTACAGGGAAGACTATCACATGTGAGCTGGAAGGCTGCCAACATGGAGACACGGAGGGAGCAAGGTAAACAACTTTCCAATGCCAAAAGGATGACATTTAATTCCTAAAGGCTATCTCCTCTGCTTAACCCAAGTCTTTCTCAGCTGCTCTAGGGATCCACAGGGTACCTGTCTCCTCTGATGATTTCAAAAACCAGGAAACAAACCAGGAAAGGATCACTGCGTCATCATTTGCCACTTTCTGAACTATGCAGATACAGGCTCCCCAGATTGGAAAATTCTGACTTGTCTGGTTAACCCTCCTGCCAACTCCTTGTTGTGCCCAGTGTTAAAAGTGGGCAAAAGGGATGAAGGGGGGGGGGTATTGGTGGTCTCAGATGGCAGCCAGAGCAAACTCTTGTCCTCCTTGCCTTCTCTCCCCAAATCTGCATTACAGCTACGCAGTGGCATTTTACAACCTGTGCTTTCATTCCATTGGTCCGACGCAGGATGCAGCAACAATATTTAGACAGAGAAAAAAAATATATATAATGGGATAGAAAGTTTGGGTGACAGGGAACCAAAAAAAGAAAAAGGAAAGAAAAAGGAAAACACCCTCCTCCCAAAAAACCACACATGCACACAACGAGACAATCAGTTCAACACCCGATCAAAGGATACGTACGTAAGGGACAGGGAACCATAAGCTCTGTTCCTCTACACCTGGGCACTCCTCAACCCTCTGCTTGCTCCGCCGCAGCTCAGAACATTCGAGAATTTCCCTCCTGTTAACCCTTCCTACATCTGCACCCCCCTGCCGCCCGCGGGATTAACTGCGTTGCATCTTTCCGGTATCATCAGTGGACGAAATCCGCCGGCTCCCAAATAACACTTTTTGTTTGCAAAAAAGAAAAAGAAATGGGTAAAGGAACCATGCTTTCCAATGTTGTTATTACTTCTCTGTGCTGATTTCTCCCTCTCTCCCTTGCTGCAGCAGGGCTGTTGCTAGTAGTCCTATCGACAGAGCTTGCTCTCCTCTCTCTCTCTCTCTCTCTCCCCCCCTCTGAGCTGTGTGACGCAGCTCAAAATTCTCCAGGCTGCTCCTTGTGTTTTAACAGCAGAATTGCAGCTTTCCCCAGAGAGCCGATGCCAGCAGTACCAGGGCTGGACAAACCAAGAGAGAGAGTCACTCCCAGGCTAAGCACCCAAGTTATTTATATCTCTGTGTTCCCTTCCTCACCTTGGCTTCTTTGCTTCGGTTCCAAGCTTCCCTTTTTTCTCCTCTCATGTTCGCATCATCAGCTTCTTGTGGCTCCTTCACTGTTAACACTTACTATGTTAACTCTTTTAGGGTTGGCAGACAAACAGTACAATCGTTGGGCGGGCACAGCTTAAAACAGATAACAAATATGTGTGTCATTTTTCCCTTCATCCACTTATACAAGCAAACAAGAAGAAGGATTTTTGTTTTCCCCATGTCAGACCTCAAGAAGAGAATGAGCTGGGCAACATGATAAAGAGGGAGGGGGAAGCATTTTAGTTCTGAAAAGACAGTGGCTCTCTCACACATGCTTTCTACTTTTCCATTACTTGTGTAACCTGCAAATATCTGGAAACTTCTCTATTCTGCTCAGGCTCATTTTGAAAAAAAGCAGTCACAAAAGGGGAAAGGATGAAATATCACTAGAATGTTGATGCCTGTGACTGTGCAAGTCTAGGGCACTGGCAGTGCTGTGGTAGCCTTGGGAGATTTTGAAAAAAGAAACCCAACTAGTCACTTCAACCAATGTGGCAGGATCTGAGAGCAGCAAATTCTTTTCCCTCCAAAATGTCCCTGAAGCTTTGGATATTCTACCTCCAGAGAGAGAGAGAGAAAGGGAGTGAGATGTTAACCCTTTCTGGCCCATTGGTAAATTTACTGTGAGGTTAAAAGGGCTGCCTAAAACATGAAAAGAAACCATTAGGAACACTTAAAAGAGACTGATCATGACAAAGGGATGCAATCTGAGGAGGAATTAATAAGAACCATTACATGAAATACCACATTCTTTGCTCTGTAGCAAGTGAGAGAATGAAAATACCCCCCCCCCTTTATATATATTTCTACTTCTTTTACAAGTTTTGTTATTGTATATAGTATTTTGTAGGCTGCATTTTGTTGTTCTTATGCTGGTCTGTGACTGTAATAAATATTTATCTCTCCCCCCTCTCCGGTAAAGATCACCCTTAAACAAAAACACAGGACAGTCTTAAAATTTGCACTGGAAGTCTTTGACAGCTCTTTGGGGTTATCTATTTTATTGTTGTTTGAAAGAGCTGAAATATATAGTGATTCTTCCCACTTACCTCCCCCCCCCCTTTTTTTAACTGAGCTATTCTGGAATATTTGACTGCCTGAAAGTGGCATCTGTTGGGCACAGATGCATGTAAGAACAATTGCAAAACTTCCAAATACTAAATCAGTGTGCAGAGATGCAGAGCTCAAAATGCATGGGAGGAAAAGGTAAACAAGAAGAACTGGACAGGGATATGGTACATTGCACTTCCAAGACTGCAAGAATTTTGGTGGAACTTTCTTGAAGTCCTTGTTTAACCAGCATTTCTTACTGGCTGTTCTTTTTCATTTTTTAAAAAACCACATTGGCATATAAATTTCACTCATTGCAATTCATGTGGTTCTGCCTTCACTGAGTCCAGGCAAGGTATTAGGACCTTACATTTGGATCTCTGGGAGTCTGTATTTTGCTAGGGGAAGCTGTGTTAATACTATTTTACAGCACCAAGAATCCAGAACAGAAAGTAAAAAGTAAGAAGAATCATTAATACTACTAAAAAGCAAGGAAACAAGCAAGCAAACAAACAAACCAGTAGAAAATAAAACAACAATGCAAAAAACAAAAAAACAAAAAAAATCCCACAAACACCTTGCAAGAGCTGAAGTACACGAACACTTCTTAAATGGAGCTTGGATCCACACACTTTCAATAAATATGGAATCCTGCAATACTGATCTCGAAGAAAGCAGGTCTTTTTAAGAATTAGAACAGCAAGAGTTTACTGGATCCGGCATTTGAGGAAGACTAGAACACATCTATGCAAGAAGAAAATGACTGCCATGCCTTCACATGTCTTACAAGCACAAACTGTTCCCAAAATTGAAATGTGCCCACATATTTCTTTATTCATAACTACCGTGCAACCTGTAATGTACAAATTACAGGGTAAAAGGTAATACAGTGTTCCCTCGAGCTGTAACATGGGAGAATGCCAGCAACAGTATTGGTGGAACAGTATTTAGAAAGAGGAACGGGTAGATATGTGGTGCTCATCTATAACCAGAATTATTTCATGCATTCAGATGAAGACACAGCATGTACATCCATGTACTTCTCAAACAGTCATTATTGGAAACCCCCCTATCTTTGATAAGGTTCACATCAAACTGCGGTAGTTTGGTACTAAATTACCACTGGGAAGTCCAGAAACAGTTTATTATTGTTTCTAAAAGGAGACAGTGCAGACAGTTGTGCAGTATAATTGCTTTTGTTCTCCTGGGCAGAAACAGTTGGGTAGAGTGCTGTTTTAAACGGCAGTATCTTCCGCAGACCCTTACTCAGTGCTATAGAATGTCTACTTTTCTTCCCAGCATGGAAGCAAAGTCAAGAGGAACAGCAGTAGTCTAATGCCAAAAGTGCAAACATTACGGAAGTAGAGTACTTTATTGCTAAAGTTAAACAGGGAAAAATAAGCCACTATTTTTTTTAAAGGAAGACAGAGATGTACGAAAATTTCGCACAAAAGCTATCTCTCTGAACCTTTTTCAATTTTTGGTCCTCATAAATGCCAGACAGGTACAGAAATCTGACATGTTCAACCACAAGACCCAGTAGCTTCAGAAAGGACAGTAGGCAAACAATAAACAAAAATGCTTACTGAACTCTGTTCAGTATTAAGTGGGCTAAAACAAATGCCTCCAAATCTTCTTGTTCGTTTTGTACCTTCAAGTTGTTTCTGACTTATAGCGATGCTAAGGTGAACCTCTATCATGAGGTTTTCTTGGCAACATTTGTTCAGAGGAGGTTTGCCACTTACCCAAGGTCACTCAGCAGGTTTCATGGCCGAGCAGAGTCATAGTCAAACTACTATGCTATGCTGGCTCTCCCTCCAAATCCTGAGTGGTTAAATAGTGAAACTAGCCAATACAAGAAGCCATGTGCTAACACAGAAGCTCTTTGTTGCATGAGCCACATTGAAACCAGGTTTTGACTGTTTCTTCCTCTGTGATCATAGAGCAGAACTGGTTCACATGTGGTTAGTTGGCAAATAAAATCAGATAATAACAACTGTCATGTCACCATGATTCAATATCTGTCGGGGATGGTTTGATTTTGAGTTCCTGCATGGCAGGGCATTGGACTGGATGGCCCTTGTGGTCTCTTCCAACTCTATGATTCTATGATAATATCATATACATAGGGCCAAATTCAAAACAATAGCAATTCACCTACAAGTGGCATGATTACCTACCAGTATGTTTACAAAAGACAGCTTAATAACCATCGGGAAGCAGCAGATTACTACAGAGGACTGCCTACTTCTCAAACACTGTAGCTCAAGCTTGAATTTACATAGTCTCCACCGCAAGTTCCTTGTAGGTACAGGAAACAACAGTGGTTAACATCAGGCTGAGGCCCACCTTTGAACTGAACTCCAAGCTCAAACAATCCCAAGGGTACATGCAGCATCAAACAAGTTCCTTCCTGGGCATAACTGATTTATGCACAACCTCCATTGCATTTTGGCTTGGGACATCACTAGTTACAGGTGTAAAGCATAAGGAGGCTAAGAAGAAGGATGTTTTACAGATGTCTTTTAAAAAAAGTAATTAACCATTACATAGCTACTTTAATCTTACAGGACTGTATATTTTATTTTTAAAAACATTTAAGAGAGTGCCACTCTAAGTAATGGCTCATGGACTAGTGACAGTCTAAGAGCCACCAGCTGCCAATCAATGGAGAGTTTCCAATGTATCCAATGTAATGCAGCCAATGGGGATAAAAGATTATACCTGCCCCTGTATATTTGGGTACAATGCTAGACCCTCCCATCAGATAGTTTAAGAAGCACTGTTTTAAAACATGTTTTAGTTAACTGTTACTGGTGTTGCAGGCAGCGTTATCAATTTCTTAAAGAACTCATAACATGGAAAATGACCAGTTTCTAAAGAAATGTGTTATGCATGCAAATCTGTGGATTTCTTTTGTACCCATCTAGTCTAATATTAGATGATCTCTACCCAGTGTTTGAAAATTGCATTGGCCTAGGACAGAAGTATGTAACCATTTTTTGGTGATGAAAGCTATGGAACCCCTTTCTAGAAAAATACACACAAATAGTGTGGACAAAATGTTACATTTTTAAAAATTGTATTGGAAACTGATTTCCTTCACACAGGCTGGAATGAAAGAGCTACAATATTATTGCCACAGCTGCACTGCAAAAATAATCCAGTTTGACTGCACTTTAACTGCCATGGTTCAGTGCTATGGAACTGTGGGAACTGTAGTTTTGTGAGACATTTAGCCTTTTGTCAGAGAGATCTGGTGCCACAACAAATTACACTTCCCAAAATTCTGTAGCATTGAACCATAGCAGTTAAAGTGGTGTCAAACTGGATTATTTCCACAGTGCAGCTGCAGCCTATGATAGGGGGAAAAATCAAAGTTAACAGAAAGGAAACTGAAGGGGAAAAATATTTTTTACACTTTTTTGTTTTGTTTTTGCATAGACTTCATACAGGGACTTCCTAGGGATCTTTGGATCCAATGTTGAGAGCCCATAGTCTAGGAAGTTTTATTGATGGAGCAGTTTTCGGAGAAATTAGAAAAAATACTCCAATTTTAAACTGGATTCCAGTTGGTTTCCCAGCCGAATTAAAAGTGTACATTTTGAACTTTAAAGTCCTCAATATTCTGTGACCACTATCCCATGTCGTCCCAAAGTTTCGCATGTGAAGTTACCAAACAATGAAATCTTTAGAAGCTGTTCTCCATATGCTTCTGCTGTGTGAAATCTGATAGTGGCCATATGGAATAGGACCTTTCCAACAGTAGCACCAGTTACTGAATTTTCTATTGATGGACTGCCACTTTGTCATTGCTTCCAAGGCTTTTTGATATAAGGCCAAGGTGGTGCTTCTTCTTCAACATCTTTTGACTGTGAAATATGGATGCTACTTTCTTTTACAGTTCTGTTGGCTTTTTATAGCTGCTTTTTAAAAAACTTTGGTGTAAGTCAGCCTAGAGTAAACAGCCATAGTGAATAGAAAGGCAGGATACCAGTGTTTTGAATAAATAAGCAGAATGTAATTGGTCAATAGTTCATTAACTGTATTCAGTAGTTGTATCAGACCTTAGGAAAATTATTTTTCTACTAGAATTTCTTGAGCCTTCAAGTCAGCTTGGCCAGGGCTATTCCAGGAGTTGTACTTCAACAAGAAACTTTTCTGAGTTAGGATGGTACCCTCCATATGGAACCGTTTACTCAAGGACTTTTCAGAAGTTTCCTGTTAGAGCTTCTGTCTTGCTTTTTCAGTTGCTCTGTTGTCATTGTTGTTGTTGTTGTTATGTGACTTCAAGTCATTTCTGACTTATGGTGACCCTAATTGTTCTACTACTTAAAAACTTTCAACAACTGTATTTTATTTTCTGATTTCTGTCTCAACTGTAATGTTTTGATAGACTTTCTAATGCTAGGAAGCAGAACTTTGATATTTTTATTTACAAATGCCTACCTACATAGTTAGCTAACCTAAATACCCTAAAGGCATCAGATCTCATCTGATCTGGAAGCTAATCCGAGTCAGTTCTGGTAAGCATTTGGATGGGACACCACTAATGAGTACCACTGAGAATTGAGAAAACCACCTCTGAGTATTCCTTGCCCTGGTGGTGCAGTAGTTAAATGTCTGTACTGCAGCCACTCACTCACAGACCACAACGTTGCAAGTTCAATACTAGCCCGGGCTCAGGCTTGACTCAGGCCTGCATCCTTCCGAGGTCACTAAAATGAGTACCCAGCTGTTGGGAGGCAATGAGCTTACAGTTGTAAACCGCTTAGACACTCCATAGTGCAGTATGAAGCGGTATACAAATGAAGCTGCTTTGCTTTTGCTTTGCCTAAGAAACCCTATGCAATTTGTGGGGTCACCATAGGTTGATAGGTGACTTGAGGGCTCATAAACACATACAGATAGAAACAGAGATTGATAGATATACAGTTGACACTCTGTATCTATGGATACTGTATGCACAGATTCAACCATCAATGGCTTGAAAATATATATTTTTAAAAAAATCCAAAAAGCAAACCTTGATTTTGCCATTTTATATAAGGGATGCTATTTTACAATACCATTGTACATATAGTTGGAATAGTATCTGGACCCCCCCTCACAAAAATGGAGACTTGCCAATATTCAAGCTCCATAGGCTTGAACGGTTGATTTTAACGGAGGTCACCCCTCCATGAATATTTAAAACCGCATACCTCAAGTCCACGAAAACGGAGGGGCAACTGTAATGCATCCACCAACTTTTGTATCCATGTAGGGTCCTGGAACCAACCTTCAGTGGATACCAAGGGCCTGCTGTAAAATAATTCTGCAACTCAGGGTGCAATCTACACTATAGAAATAATGCAGTCTGTCACCACTTTAACTGACATCCTACAGAATCTTGCAATTTGTAGTCTTGTAAAGCACCAGTACTTTGGCAGAGAAGGCTAAAGACCCTGTAAAACTACAAATCCCAGGACTGCATAGGATGGAGCTACGGCACTTTAAGTGGTGTTAAACTTTATTACTTCTACAGTGCAGATGCATCCTCAGTAGACCAGTGGCACTGAGAAAGAAGTAAAGCAACAGCAGAGTCCGATTGTTCTGCTGGAGCCTATGTCAAGTATAAAGATGATTTCTTCTGTGCCGCATTGCTCCCACTTTATTAGTACACGTGGCCCTCCACATTTGCAGGTTTGACTTTTGCGGATTTGATTATTTGTGGTTTTGATTAATGTGTTCTCTCTAGGAATTTCCAGTCCTCCAGCGCAACTCTGCCAGAAGTTGACGATAGAGTTGTGTTGGAGGAGCTAGAAGTTCCTAGGGAAACCACTTCTCTAGGTGTCTGTAGGTCCGCCAGCATGATTCTGTAATCAACTTATGGCAGAAGTTGACCATAGAGTTGCACTGGAGGACCTGGAGATTCCAAGAGATGTTCTCTCAGGTATAAATAATAGTTTTTTATTTGCGGTTTTTCCACATTTGTGGGGGTCCTTCATCTCTAATTCCAGCAAATGTGGCAGGATCACTGTAATAAGTATCTTGATGCCCTTCCTACTTTCTCCACTTTAGGAGGCCCAGAACCAGGTGGTTTACACATATAGGTTTTTGTGGGGGTTTCGGGCTGTGAGGCCGTGTTCTAGAAGAATGTATTCCTGAAGTTTCACCTGCATCTCTGGCTGGCATCTTCAGAGAATGGTGGTATGGAGGTGTGATGGGTATATATACTGTGTAACCCTGGGTAGAGAGGCCAATCCTTTCAACCCACAAAAACCTATGGATGCTGGTCATGAAAGCTTTCGACTTCAGATGTAAACATAGTTTTAAACTTCTAAAATGTTAAAAATCTGTTTCTGTTTCATCACTCACGTGAAGTTGCCATTTCTCCAAAGAGGAAAATGATCATCTCTACTTACACATTTCACTTCTAATTGTGCACATTTTAAAATGTACTGTGTACCCTCCACATTTGCAAAGGTCAGGGACACAGGACTCCCATGAAAGTGGAAAAACTACAAATTAAAAAAAAACACTATTTTTTTCAACTGAGAGAACACCACTCTAAGTATCTATAGGTCCTACATGGCAACTGTGGTCAATGTCTGCCAGAAATTGACCATAGAATCATGCTGGAGGACCTACAAATGCCTAGAGAAGTGTTTTTTTATGAATCACTAGGTCCTCCAACATGGCTCTATGGCCAACCTCCAGCAGAGTCATGCAGGAAGACTTATGGATTCCTAGAGAATGCATATTACAAATCCACAAATAATCAAATCTGCAAAAGTCAAAGCTGCAAATATGGAGAGATGACTGTACAATAAAAAAAAAAAAACAAAAAAAAAACCACCTGATATTCTGCTAAGAAAGTACTGTAAGTAAGCCAAAACATGTGTAGTTAAAATAACTGCATATATTTCCCCTTTTGACATCTATCTTATTTCTCCACCCATTCTTTCCACATTTTCCTCCTATTTGTTTTTATAGAATTAAGCCCGTTTATAGAATTAAGCCCGTAGGGACCCATCAAGCCTATTATCTGTAGAATTGCTATATTGTAATAATAAAAAGAACACTTGTTATATGTTTTTTTTAATTCCTGTCAACTTGGGGCCTTTACAGACTGCCAGAAATAGTGCAACTTGAAGCCTCTTTAACTGTCTTGGCTCAGGGCTAAGGAATCATGGGAACTGTAGTTTATTGTGGCACCAGAGCTCTCTGACAGAGAAGGTTCAATGTCCCAGGAAAAAAAAAATACAATTCCCATGATTTCCTAGCACTGCACCAGAACAGTTAAAGTGGCCTCAAGCTGCACTATTTCTGCAGTCTGTAAAGGCCCTTGGTTTCAATTTATGATAACCCTATGAATCAGAGACCTCCAGCACATCCAGTTATTAACATTTCTGTTAGAGCTTGCAAACCTGATGATGCCATAGCTTCCATGACTGAATCTATCCACCTGTAATGTGTTCTTCCTCTTTTTTGACTGCCTTCCACTGTACCAATGAGTCTAATGAGTCCAATAATGAATCTTATGTTCAAAGTATGATAGCCTCAGTTTAATCATTTTGGCTTTCAAGAAGTCGAAAGGAGAAGTATATGCAGTTATTTAGGCTTGATTTCCTCTTGAACCCATTTATTTGTGTTTTGGGGCAATCCTTGGTATCCATAGAGCTCTTAAAGCATCATATTTCAAATTAGTTGATTCTCTTACTGCTGGCTTTCTTTACTGTCCAGATTTAACAACTATACACAGAAAACAGAAATAGCATGATATGGAGGATCCTGATTTTAGTATTCAATGATATTCTGTGGCATATCTTTTACACTTGAAGATCTTATTCTTCTTCATAGCTTCCCTTAATCTTCTTCTGATATTTTGACTATAGGCTCCATTTTGATTAATGACTGGGCCAAGGTATCAAAAATCTTTATTTTGATGTCTTCATCATCCACTTTAATGTTATTTAAATCATATGTGGTCATTATTTTTGTTTTCTTCAAAGTTATAACAGCTTTTGCACAGTCTTCTTTGATTTTCCTCAATAGACTTGAGTCTTTGCTATTTTCTGCTATTCATATGGTGTCATCTACATATCTTAAATGTACCTGCATGTCTTGTTTCTGTTTACTTTAATTTAAAAATTGCTAATGAGTGATCCCTTATATGACAGTAGAAGCTATCTTTATATAATAAATTAAACATTTGTGCCTACCATTCAAGATACATACGCCTGAGTTGCTTGGCTGTACCAAAATAGTTTTCAGCATGCAGACAGTGAGTTTTATAAAGCATGCACATTGGATGCCTACAAAAATGCTTGCACACTTATTTTAGCAAGTACAAATAATTGCACACACAGGAACAAACTGTGATAAAACTGTGAAGCAAAACTAAACAAGAGGCATTAATACAAAGAACATGAAGTCCTAACAATGCTCAGACAATGCAGCTCTCCAGCCCTCCATTTTAAAGAGGGAACTACACAATTGCATGCAAGAATTAACTGAGATTTTTTAGTTATGTTCTATGGCAGTGTAGCATATACAATATAAACATGCCTGAGTATGATGGCTTTTACAGTATCAGTAATGGGAGCTGCTTTAAGATACTGGCATGAACAGCGACATGATAGCTGCTCGCTCTGCAGGGACATGAATGACAGGAAGCTGATAGCCTCCATAAGCAGGTGAACTTCTGAATCTGAGAAGCTAGGAAGGTTGAAAAGAATAGTTTCTGTGATTAGATGCTAAGAACATGGAGCACAGGGGTGCTCACAGGTGTACACAGAAGTACCCTTGACAGCACAACTGAAGGTACCCAAAACTGACTTGGTGGCACTGAAACAGATTTCCTCCGTTCTTGGCTCCCTGTTCATCATGAGTCAGGCGAGTAAGACAAGAGGAAAAGTTCTCAGGAGACAAGTACATGTTACTAGGCATGTCTTCAGAGGAGCGTAGAAAGAGCCATTTAATATTTAATTTATTGATTAAATATTATTCAAAAGTTCCCAAAAATGTAGTAACAGTTTCTCAAACACCAGGATACCAGTAAAATCAAAATTGAAACAAAAAATAGAAACAGCTTTCAAAAATAGGGATGCTAGCCACAATCATCTCCATTTTATTGAGGTTCTCCAAATCCCACATGCATTTCCTACCTATTCTTGTTTTGTGTCATATTGGAAGATTTTCTGTATCTTTCCCAGAATGTACAGTCTTTCCCCCTGTACAAGAAACCTTGTTCTGAAATCAATTTTTATAGTATACTTGAACTATTCCCATGTTCTTATGCTGTCATTTATGCAACTGCATAAATTGTCTGTTTAATGTAAAAGACTCACACAGGCCCCCCCCCCACTTTCCTTAAAGGTGTTCCGTAAGTATAAAGGCATGAGAAAATGAAATATTAGTGGATTTAATGCAGAATTAGACAAATTTACATGAGGTGATTTGATATGAGCAAAACAAAGCAAAAACTAAGATGCAGTAAAAATATTTTATTCTTTTCACAGAACAAAAATATCTTAAAAGTTTCAACTAACTAAAAAAAATGACAAATTTCAGGAAATCATCCATCTGTGTCAAAAAATACTTTGTTGTAACAAAACTAAAAATTTCAAATTCCATCAGCAACCCACCATCCACTGTCCATTTTAAACAAAGTTAAGTCTTTCTAGCACTGAACAAGTGATAGCACTGAGCAATTGGTTACATTACTTGATAAGCTGTAACAGTAGTTCTTACTAAATATGCCACACAAGTTTCCCTTGAAGATATGCACATGCAAGAGGAAGTTACAAATGGACACTCCTTCTTGCAAAATAAAGAACCTGCCTAGCCCTGAAAATCTCCTCTCCTACCAGCTTTGTAGATACACAGCACTAACCTACCATAAATAATGGGGGGGGGGGGGAATATGGCATATTCACTCACCCCAACCAGGACTTGAATTAGATCCTGAGACTTAGGAGATGAAACAGACAGCCCTGAAGGAGCGTCTTGCCACTGCCCCTTTGCTCACCGGGTTGGGGCCGCGGCAACCACATGCCATGCCCCCAACTCAGCATTTTCCCAGCACAATAAAGCACCTTTGCTGCCACAGTGGTGGTTCTTTTTGGGTTTCTGTGGTGCAGTGTGTGTAAACACTGTGCCGCAGAAACATCGTGAAGCCACCGAACATGCAGTCAGCCATGCAGCTTCCTGGCGGTGGGAGGG
Organism: Phrynosoma platyrhinos; assembly: GCA_020142125.1. Taxonomy (NCBI): domain Eukaryota; kingdom Metazoa; phylum Chordata; class Lepidosauria; order Squamata; family Phrynosomatidae; genus Phrynosoma; species Phrynosoma platyrhinos. The sequence continues at coordinate 219,423,364 of CM034706.1, forward strand.
CATGCTGTTAAATAATAATAATAATAATAATAATAATAATAATAATAATAATAATAATAATAATAATAATATAATTTATTTTTATCTTGCCCCTCTGCAGCGCAGTCGGGGCGGCATACAACAGTTAAAAATACCAATACATGTATCAATTCTCTAACCCACCTTTTTTTATTATTCTATTTTTTAAATTTCTACTAGTTTAATATTGTTTTAAGGGGAGGGTGGGTGGGTTAGGTACTGTTGTCTGAAGCGGGCTCTTTTTGCTGGTCTGTACCAGTTCTTGAATCCTATTGCTAGTGCTAATCCCACCTTAAGCAGAATTATTATGGAATAATAAATCAACATTAGGTACATTTCATGGATTCAGTGGATTTACTTCTGCTGGGAGCGCAATTATGAGCAAAGTGTGACTTCCTAAGGGCCCTTGAACTTTCTAGACTCCACAAGTAGCCTTTTTTCTGGTTCCCCACAAATGATTAATTTCCTCTCCTGGAACCCAGCAGAACAGCAACTCACCTTGAAATAGGTTGCAGCCCTCGCATACTGTTTAATATAACCTCTTTTCCCCCCAAACATACTGACTTTTGTCCTCTTCCTTTTTTTGCTTTGTTTACCTCTGGAGGATCTCAGGGGAAGACCCTCTCCCAAAGGCATACTCCTACCTTACAAAACCATCCTTCCTAAACTCTTCTACATGAATCTTCATTCCTTCCTTGGTTTTCCTTTCTTGTTACTGCCACTTCTAGTAAATGCAGTGTTACAGTACAGAAGACCACCCCCTGGGGGCTCAACTCATCTTTCAGATCCACTCCCCTGCTCTGGAAAATAGCCAAGCTTTGAGTACCCACCTTATCTAGACTCATGTATTAACTCAGAAGAAACCAAAGTAACTTTTAAAAAGAATCCCAGAGAACTTACTTTGGCATTTAATTGTCTGTTATGCTTTCATAGGTGGCAATACTGGTCTCATCAAGTTACGGACATCTTATTATGGTAGCCATACACTATCCAGTGTGCCTGAACTTGTTACTAGTTAACTTGCTTTACTCACCACATCTACAAAAATAATAAAAATAAAAATGAATTAATTATTTGATTAATACCCATTCAGAAATTTCCCAATGCAGATATGGACTGCTGTAAAGGTAGTGTGTAATACTCCTGTTACTTAAAAACTAAGATAGTACAGGCTTTTAAAAAGAAAGAAAAAAGAAAAGAGAAGTTAAAAGGAAAGGAGAAGTTAGTACAGTGGCAGATAGAGAGGGTTAAGTCAGAGTTATGTAACACTTCTGCTGGGACATGGACAGGGCAGCAGACAGCTTGCTGATGGACTAAAAATAGAATAATCCCAATTACAGCCACACTTCTACTTTTTCAAGGTTTCCCATTTCATGTGCTGAGAGAAAGCTCATGAATGGAGCGGGTGGGAAGAAAGAGACATATATATCCCAAGAGCCTGTTTTATTTTTATTTTAACTGAGATAACATAAGCTTTTGACAAAACTAAACAACAGAACATAGCCTTCTCTTCCCTAGCCAGCCTTTAAGTCACCAAGTTTCCACTCTGGCTGACAAGATTCAGAGGAAATATTTTCAAACCCTGTATGTCCCTACAACAAATTACGGGCACAAAATGCAGTATACAAAGAAACTGAGGATCCATAATTTAGGTGTTAAGCCTTCTGCTAGTTAGTCATTCAGTTATATGCAGATAATAAATATGCTTCTTTTCCAAAGAACTCTATAAAATTTAATGGAGAAGTAAAACTTGTTCTAGAAGGTGGATAAACTATAGAACAGGTCTTGTCCACTATTACATTTTACAGGTCAGGTCTAGAAAATGTCTACACAGAAGTCTGCTTATTTTTAGTATGTAAGATTTTCATTCACATACCTTTCCAGCTTGTTTTATATACTCTGTCAGGCTGTCTCTCTGTGTCTACATGAAATACATACACATTGAATGATTCCAAGCCAGATTGTGACCAAACAACATGGATTCTAAAGTGCATGCTGCATAATTAATGAAACGTGTTCTTTAAACCTAACTATGAGCCTCTGTGCAGCAAGCAAACTTCAGGTGAAGTATATCTGAGGCAGGCACTGTAGTCCTCCAATAGTACTTTATTTAAATCCATATCTCCAACCAGCCTACTGTCTTGCCATTCTTGGAACCAAGAGGTTAATAAACGCACCAGCAGAAGAAACTGACCTCTTCATGTTATCTCTTTGTACAACTGTAATCCATTTTCCTATATAGAGCTTTGGCACTAAACCTGATCCAATAGAGGATTTTGTGATATGGCTGCTTTAAGTTTTCGAGCATTAATTCATCTGACTCTGGCCTAGCCTTCACCATGGCACTGTTTCACCACAGTTAGGTGACCAGAGACTACAAATTGGTACACATACAGAGATTGATTTATTTGATTTATATCCTGCCTTTCTCCTGAATGAGACATAAAACGGCTTATAATATAAATGAAAAAAGAACATCAAAACCAACAAAGGTTTAAAAGCATTAAACCATACATCCAATTGAAATACTATTTTTAAAAACATTAATAATTAAAACACTTAAAATACATACTTTTGTTGTTGTTACCTCCCCTCGAGTTGGCTTTGACTCATGGCAACCCTGTGGATGAGACATCTCCAAGAATCCCTGTCCTCCACTGCTTTGCCCAGATCTTGCAAGTCCTTGTCCATAACCCCCCTGATCAAATCTATCCATCTGGATTTTGGTCTTCCTCTCTTTCTTCTACCCTCTACCTTTCCTAGCATTATTGTTTTTTCTAGAGATCCATGCCTTCTCATTATGTAGCCAAAGTACAATAGTCTCAATTTGATCATCTTAGCTTCCAAGGAGATCTGCTCTGATCTGTTCAAGAACCCATTTGTTTGTCTTCTTGGCTGTTCATGGTATCCTAAGTACATTTCTCCAGAACCAGGTTTCAAATGAGTTGATTTTTTTCTGTCTGCTTCCTTCACTGTCCAGCTCTCGCACCCGTACATGGTAATTGGGAATACAATGGCCTGGATGATACTGACTTTAGTGCTCAGTTGTATGTCTTTGCTCTTCAGCATCTTTTCTAGTTCTTTCGTAGCTGCCCTTCACATTCCCAATCTTCTTATTTCTTGATGCATTCTCCATTCTAGTCAATATTTGATCCTAGATATGGGAATTCTTTAACTATTTCAATTTCCTCATTGTCTAGATTGAATTTGTGTATTTCTTCTGTGGTCATTGTTTTTGTTTTCTTTATGTTCAGCATCAGACCTTCCTTTGCACTTTCCTCTTTGACCTTTTTTTATTAATTCCTGAATGTCTTCTGCTAATATTATGTTGCCATCCACATATCTTGGGTTGTTAATGTTGTTTCCTCCTACCTTAACTCCTCATTTTTCTGATTCTAATTCTGCTTTTCTTACGATGTTTTCAGCATATAAGTTAAACAAGTAGGGTGATAGGATGCAGCCTTGCTTGACCCCTTTGCCTATTGGGAACTATTCTGTTTCCCTGAATTCTGTTCTGACAGTGGCCTTTTGTTCTTAATGCAGATTCCTCATCAGGGCTGTCAGATCTATTAGCACCCCCATATCTCTGAGTGCATTCCATAATTATTTGTGATCTATACAATCAAATGCTTTGCTGTGATCTATGAAACACATGGTGATTCTTTTTTGGAATTTTTGGTGTGCTCCATTAGCCATTGTATGTTTACAATGTGGTTCCTAGTGCTCCTTCCTTTTCTGAATCCTGCTTGCACCTCTGGAATTTCTCTCTCCATGTATGGTTGAAGTCTATTCTGCAGAATTTTGAGCATTATTTTGCTTGCATATGTGATCAGTGCTATTGTCCTATAGTTGCTGCAGTCTTTTGTATCTCCTTTCTTGTGGATTGGTATGTATATTGACTTTTTCCAGTCTGTTGGCCACCTCTTCATTTTCCATATTTGTTGGAATATTTTAGTTAGCACTAAAATTGCATCTGTCTGTTAGCATTATAGCAGTTGGGAGATCATCTGTTCAAGGTGATTTATTTGTTTCTCATTTCCTTTATTGCAGATTCCACTTCACTTTTTAGAATTTGGAGTTCGTCTTCATATGGCTCCTCATTCCAAATGTCATTCATTCTCTCATTTCTTTTGTATAACTCTTCTATGTATTGCCTCCCGTGTCATACTACATACTAAAAAAACAGCAGACATAATTGCATATCACTCTACTCTGTTCAGTTAAAACTGAAGGCCTGCTTACAAACAGGAAGGTTAAAACTTGCCAGCAGAAAGACAGGAGAGCCAGCATAAAGACAGCAGTAAATCGAACCTCCCTCAGAAGGGAGTTTCAAAGCCTAGAAGCAGCCACCAGAAGACTCTCGCCTGTGTTCCCACCAGCCGAGCGTGGAAGAGTGGTGTGATGATTGTAAAACATGAGCAGGCTCATACAGGGCTTTCAAATAATCTGGACCTATGTGCCATGCTTGGGTACTGGGAGAAGAAAAGGAGGAAAAACTCAGTATCAATGTTAGTCTCGTATACTCTCCATCATGTTTCACATTTTTATTTATAATTCAGTGACTTTTCTGTATTTAAATATTTCTCATGTTGCATCAAGAGTACATTTGGGAGCTGAAAATACCTCTTATTGCCTAGAAAGCCATGCAGACAAGGGCTTCTGACTTTTGGGTTTGAATAACCTTCCACATAAGTTGATATATTAGCTACAAAGAATGATGATGATCTTCATCAAGATCAGTTCCAAGGTGAAGCTGGTATAAACACTGATGTTCCTCCCATTGTCAGTATTCTACATTTGTACAGCACAATAGGTTAACAATTCCCTGGTACCTTCCCTTCAGCCAGTAGATAACTTAAAATACACTAAATATTAGTGATATTAAATGTCCATCAACATACAATTAGTCCTCTTTCTGTTGGATTCTTCAGTGGTTGCATTCCACTGTAGTTGATGAGTTAGAAAAGAAATTCTAAGAACTGCTTCTGGGAGGAGTGAAAAATGCCTGTGTAAAATTGTATTTGAATGGCAACTCTTGCCTCCTACAAGATTCTGGAGATGTGATTTGCCAAGAGAAAGATTTCAAGAGAGAGTAGACCATCATGGAGGGCAAAACGATCCCTTGAACCCCTTCAAGTTGCTTGCTATGCTGTACTTCTTAAGCTATCTGATGGCATTCCCCCCCCCCCCATGTGCCAGGTCCCGGCACCATATTTCTGCTCATTGGCTATAACTGCTTCTTTCTGTCCTGGAAACTCTCCAGAGGCCAGCAGCCAATAGCTCATGGACTGCTACCAGTCCATGGATGACCACATTGAGTAGCACTGCTGTAGACAAATGAAGAGCCATAGATCCAGACAACTGGTGCCCTATCACTCAGTGAATTGAGTTCAAGTGATATCTGAAGGTGGGCAGCCGGGACAGATTAGGATTCTGTTCGTGTGCTGCTCACCCCCCTGCTTAGCATTTCTTGAGCTGGGTCACTGTGTTGGTGTCCCCTTCACTTGTGGTGCTGGGCACTGAGACTTCCCCATTGGGTGTGGATCAGGACTTCATGTCTGCCATGACAACTGTGTGTCTGTACCATGGGCATCTGGCCCCATTCATAGGCATCTAGGTCCAACTATGGACCTTGTTTTCTGTGCTGGGTTAGGCAGTGATGATCTGGGAGTTGAGGAACTGTCTATAGATAAGTTGTTAGGGACAGATTATTATCTGGTGAGTTTAGGCTTGCTGGGACTCAGAACCTCTGCATCGGAGACTGATTATGATGGTCCACCCCAGGAGGTTAAAGGATTTAAATGGCTTCCTGGTGCCTCAGTGTCCTTGTGGACCTCAGGAATGGGAAATGGCTGGGCAGGGAAGATGAACATATGTGGCCCCGAGTGTCCTCATGGAGTGGAGCCAAACCAGCCTTCGGTTTTCTGGGGAACTGGAAGCAATGAAACAATTGGGACAGTGATTAGTGACACTGGTGGAAAATCTGAAGTGAGTCTGGTCAATCACATGCTATCTGGAGGCCTTCTTTGTGGCAATAAAGACAGTTAAAAGCTCTGGCATCACTGCATCTGTAAAGTACTGGTCAGTAGAGCTGTTTCAAGTGGTATGGGGTCTTTTACACACGAAAGCTCACAAAACAAGAATCCAAATCACTCAACTGCTGTGAACAACTTCCCTGGCACTTTGTATGTACAATTACTTAGATCCACTCTGACCTAGATGCATCTGATCCCCTGGGTGAAATATTGGCCTCAGCTTTGCCAGTGAAAACGGATACTTTACAATTTGTTCAGCTAAAGGATGTGGATTGTTTGACAGGTGAGAGCTACCATGTGTGGCTTATTTAAAAAAGCTAGAGTAGGACTGGCTGATTGGACAGAAGGAGGCATCAATCAATGCTTCACTAAAATGAGGCAGAGTTCTATAATATGTAAAAGAGGTGGTTATGAGGGCATTGTTGAAGAGCCCTCCCTGGATCTCATCATACCGGACAACTACCAACTAGCTTCAGCATTCCATTTTGAGGCAAGGTTCTGGAGTGGCTCATAGCTTTGCAGCTCCAGTGTTCCTAGATGAGAAGAATTATCTCCAAATCCATTTCAATCTGGTTTCATGCCAGGCTATGGGACTAAAACAGTCTTAATCACCTTAGGGAATGACTTATGCTGGCAGCTGGACTCAGAAATATGTCCCTGTTGGTTCTGCTGGACCTTTCAGTACTATCAACCATGGTGTTCTTCCACTGGGAAGGGACTTGGAGGGACTGTTTTAGAATAGTTCTGTTACTTCCTGGAGGGGCAAACCCAGAAAGTTGTTCAGCGCACACCTGTTTGTCTCCTTGGCCTCTGGGATTCGCTCAGGTTCTGTTCCCTACACTATTAAACATATACAGTGGTACCTCTACTTACAAAATTAATTATAAGTAGAAAATTTCGTAAGTAGAAGCAAATTTAACATTGAAATGCC
>CM034706.1:219453783-219479479 GCA_020142125.1 Phrynosoma platyrhinos
TCCAGGATGCCATTTTGGAATCCAAAATGGTGCCCCTGTGGCACTGCCAAGGGAAACCTCCTGGGGGGCCCCTGCAGCAGCTCTGAGCCTCTGAGAGGACCAGCGCTGCCGAGGGAAGCATTCTGGGGGGCACCCATGGCGGCACTGGGCCTTTCGGAGGTCCAGCGTGGCCGAGGGAGCACTCCTGGGGGCCCCCCACCATCGTGCGCATGCGCGCGCGATGCAGGCAGGCAGCAGGTGCCATTTTGTTTTCCAAAATGGAGGTGTGCATATGCGCATGCACGAGCTTGGGCAAAGCGCACACAAGTGCAAGCGCAAGCACGCACTGGCCCCCAGTGCCATTCCCCCCTCCCTGACCCATCGGCAAAAAAAGTTGCCGACCCGTTTTAAACCTTTGAATCTACTTTCAAGCAAAGCATGTTTAGTTTTCTGAGGGGATTCTCATTTATTCTTATCTATTTCCCCCTTAAAATTACAAAAATAGTCCATTTTGATGTGAGTGGAATGGCTATGTTTTTGAGCTCTAATAGAAACTTTTTTCTTACCAATTTCACTTCAACCATATTAGGGCTATCTCTAGAGCAGCCACAGAACCAGGTGTGCTGTGTCATTTCCACAAGTATTGTTGCACAAACATCATCTTCCAAAATTTATCCCCTGCCCCCTGCTTTCCTGTCCTTTGAATATTAACTGGGAGCCTAGTTTCACAGATGGTGCAAATACAATTTTCATTGCAACACTAGTCCTCTCAAAGAGAAGTAAATTTTTAAAAAGTTTGTTCTCACAGGCAAGAACCACTAATTTTATGATTTTTTTTTCTTCCCCTGAGACAGTTGTCAAAAACAGTGCAGTTTTTGAAGGCAATCTATAGTCTGGGAATTATTCAGTGAAGAGAGAGAGAGAGAGAAGTGCAATGTGGATTTTATTTATTTCTTTGGTGCAGAAAACAGATTTTCCTTGCCAGTGTTCAGAGAAATCCATTTTCAACCATTTTTAAAAAAACTGAATATTATTTCAAATACTACCACACCTTTCACAGAAACAAGTAGTAAACTTTTTTTGTTATTAACTATATTGGTTCCAGCAAGTTTAGAATGGAGAGGGTGGTAGCCTAGGTAAGAAAATAAAAAAGATATCCTGCTAGACCACATTAAAGACTTACCCAGTACATTTTGCTCAAGTATTGGCCAAACAGTTGTCTGTGGGAAGCCCACAGGCAGGTTATGAACCCAACTGCTCCCAAACAACTGATAATCCAACACTTACAGCCACTGATAATGGGAGTGTGGGGGCTAGCACATAGCCATTGCATCCAGCGACTATTGATAGCCTTCTCCTCCATGAGTTCATCTAATCCCATTTGAAAGCTACCAGAGTTTATAATGATGTTCATTACAACTTGTTGCAGTGAACTCCTCAGGTTAACTGTACTACATGAAGAACTTAGATATCCAATTACAGTCAGCCCTCCTTAGCCATGGATTTTTTTTATATATAAATGGATTCAAGCATCCATGGCTTGAAAATACTTTAAAAATATAGACATTCCAAAAAGCAAACCTTGATTTTTCCATTTTGTATAAGGGATACCATATTTCTGTGCCATTGTATTGAATGGGACTTGACTAGCCATGGATGTTGTTATCTCGGGGGGGGGGGAGGGTACCTGGAACCAAACTCCAGTGGATAACAAAGTCCCAATGTATTCAGTAAAATTGGAAGATTAAGAGTTTTATCCTGCTGTCATGCTGTAACAGAATGCTGAGTGCCATCAGTTTGGAGAGATCTTTTTGAAGCAGTAGCTGAAGGAACAAGCAGTATCCAATAACAAACAGTAGGCTCAGGTCAGAAGCTGTAAGCAAAGTCCATGAGTAGCAAGATAACTTAGGGTCATTGCAGACTGGGTACCCCCCCAAAGGGCCAGGCTGGGGGGTAGAGTTGAGGCAGGGCAGCTGCACGCTGTCCACCCCAACCCCACCCTGACGCTGTGCTGATGCCACATGGTCCTATGCATGCTGTGCGGCGTCAGGACACCCTTCTGGCACAGCATTTAAGCACACTGCGCTAAAAGGGCGCTGAAGAACTGTGGCGCTGGCTCTTAGGGCGGTCTTTTGCCACCCCTAAAACAAGCAACATTTTCCCGCTCTTTTCGGGGTGGCAAAAGGGAGGATCGGGGCTATGGCGTGGAGTTGCCGTGGCCCCAATCCACTGCTTCCCGGGGCCACCCCAAACGGTAGGTCTGCCTTGGCCCTTAGTCAAGAAATAGTCCAGGGTTGTAAATCACAAAGTCAGATCTCCCAGATGACACAGGCTGAGAGAGAAACCAAGTTTGTTTCCAGAACTGAAAGAGGGAAAGACACTTGATGTATAAAGACTGCTGATTCAGCTCCACCCATCTTGCAGACCCTATTTCAAGAGGTCATCTTCCAGCTGCATGTGTGCAGCCTCTCACTTCACCGGCAGGGGAGAGACCAGGTTGTGCCAGATGTCAAAGCCTTCACCTTCTCTGAGGACTTGAAGCTATCTCTCCTACCTCCTCCTCCTGTGGAGTACTCAGGTGGCTGTCAAGCTAAGCTGGAGGAGGGCACTGCCATGGTAGGTCTGTTTCATCTTCAGAATCTGAACTCTCAACGGGAGGGAGGGTGTGACAAATTCTAATATTTTGAGAGAGGGAATAAAACTGTCCCAATCCACTTTTTTCACACAATAATACTTTAATATAACACTGTAAGACAGAACACTTTACCATATTTATCGTAAACTCCAAATCAGCCCCTCGATAATTTTCTGCATCTTTTCCAGCTGTAAAGCATCCTTTTTGAGGTGCAATTATTAGAAACTGTCAAAGTATTCCAAGCATGATTGCACCAAAGATTTGTGTAGCAACTGTATAGCATTTTTATATTCAATTCTCTTCCTAATGATCTTTTAAATTAAATCTTCTTTAATCACACTCCCCCCCACCAGCAGCTGTACACTACATCCACACTTTCATTGATTGACTAATTCATTTTCATATTCAGCAATATCCCTCTATCCTTTTCCTGGTCACTTATCTCCAGATCTGACCCTCTTATGTAAGATACTAGATTTCTCCTCCCCCCACAAGTGTATGTCATTTCATACTACCATTTGCTTAATATATTTATACTCAGCCTTATCATATTTAAAAGTTGCTTACCTTTTTAGCATTAAGGTTGTAAACTTATACTCCTTTACCTGATGGCACTCTTAAGTATGATTGGGGACAGACTAGAGTAGATTTCTGTAAGCTTGCAATATAAAATAATAAGGTTGTGATATTAAGCAATTAAAATAAAATGCCATAACCATTAAAAAGAAAAATATTGCTGAACACTGCTAATATAACAGCAGTTATGGCAAATAGACTAACTAATACTGGGATGAGATAAGCAAATAAAGGCAAAGTATATGTCATTCAATAAAAGGCCTAGGCAAAATAATAATAATAAAATAAAAATAAAATAAAATAATGACTTAGCATGTAATAAGCATCAGAACCTAGCCCAGGTAAAGATGTTCCAGACCTGGGTTGCCTCAGACATATAAGGATGCTCTGTCACTGCATAGTTCATCACAGTATGTGAAGTATCTGAAGCAGGGACTTCTTCTGTAACATCAACAAATGGAAAAGTTTGGATGGGAAATAAAAGTCTTTACAAAACACCTGGACCCAATTTGGGGGTTCCACCCCTTGTCCACATTACAAAGACTTACCTTTTGCTCTGGGTTTTTCAAAAAACCCAGAGCAAAACACAGTGATGATGGCTGGCTCCATTCCCACACAGTTGCTGTGGGTGCAAGTTGCTCTGGCTGGGCACCTTGTTCTGACCTTAGAGCAACTTGTGCCTGACTCACAGGAGCCATGTGGGAAGGTAGCTGCCCATTATTTGCCCATTATTTGCCAAAACCCTGCATCAGGTTTTAGGTGGGATTTGGGGCCAGAATACTCTGGGGACAGCCTGGAATATTCTGGCAAATGTAGATGAGCCCTGAGAGAGTCACTTTTGGATGGCAAATTTAGAATTAAGTCATGGGTTAAAGCACTCAGAGGTCCTTCACATTTTGTATTGAAAAGGCATGGCCTGCTACTTAACCATCACTGATATAAACTCTCCAGTCTGTATGTAGTGTATTCAGAACTATATGGACATCTATGGCTGCATCCATGCTGCAGAAATAATTCACGAGCTTATCACATTCTTAAGTAACTCGCCTTACCTGATCCAACTTAAAATTAAATTTGGATGGCGTCTGGACCCTATTGCAAGGGTTTTGCTGCCAAAATGCCACCAGGACTACCCCAGGGCCATCTTGGGGCCATCCCCATTCCTGGAGCTGCTTTGGTACCCATTTTTTCAAGCCGGAAAACCCCTGGTTTCGAAAAGAGCTGTGCTGTGTGGCTCTAGGAGTGGGGATGGCCCCAGGCTGCATTCGGACAGCAATTTCAGCAGCAAAACCCTTGTGATAAGGTCTGGACACCACTTGAATTTAATTTTAAGCCAGATCAGGTAAGGTGAATTATTTAAGAATGTGATGAGTTCCTCAGTTTGACACCACTTTAACTGCCATGGCTCAATCCTTTAACTCAGTGCTTTAACTATGGGATTCTGGGAACTGTTGCTTTGTGAGACATTGTGAAAAAGAACAAACTACAGTTCCCTGAAATCTATAGCACTGAGCCATGGCATTTAAAGTGGTCACATTGTATTATTTCTGCAATGTGGCTGCATCCTAAATGCAGTTAGCAAACAATAATCTGAAAGAGAACTGAAATGGCATGAAAGTGTATACAGCTAGTGCCCTGGCTTCCAGCCCAAAGGGCCCAAATCAATTGTCTTTGAAACACTTCTTGCTGACTTGGCTCCTTCCAGTTTCTTTTGCCATAATTGCTGTAATCTGGATAATTGTAAAATTGTATTCACTTATTATATGAGCAAGTCTCTTAGGGATCTTTTGATTCTAGGAAGAACCCTTTCTTAATGCCTAAATGACCATCAGCTCCTAATAGCCAAACAGTATTTTAAACTGGAGTTACAATATATTATGTACCTAAATTATCTGTAGTTATTCATTCATACATCACATTCCCCTAAAAGCATTTCTTCCCTTCGATGGTAAAATCAAATAAAAATACAATTTTCTATATCACACTAATGAAAATATTGCATTTCAGAATTAAATTATACCACCAAGCAGGAATAATTCATAATGTGTTGAAATTGTTAAGGTGCACTGATGTATGCTTTTGATGATGAACTGTATCAGTGAACAGTACAGGCAGTTCCTTGTGGTCATCAGTGCAAGTATAGGCAACCTGGCATCCTTCAGACATTTTAAATTCCAGCTTATACAATGAAATACCTTTGGCTGTGCTGAGTGGCAATGATGGGAATTACAGTCCAGAACATTGTAGGAAGGGAGGATCAAGCTATGGACCCCTGAGTTAAAGAATATAGGGCCTTTGCAGACTGCTAGAAATAGTGCAAATTGAGTCCACTTTAAGGATTAGGATTAGGGAATCATGGGAACTGTATTTTATTGTGGCACCAGAGCTCTCTGACAGAGAAGGCTCAATGTCTCAGGAAAAAAAAACCAATCCCCATGATTCCCTAGCACTAACCCTAACCCTTAAAGTGGACTCAATTTGCACTATTTCTGGTAGTCTGCAAAGGCCCTATTCTTTGAGTCATACACAAACTGGAGAAGTTAAAGCTAGACAACCTGTCAGCTGAAGAAGGCCCACTAGAAGGCCCAGGTACTTCACCAACCCCTTTCATGATAGTAGAAAAAGTTAAGTGGGCTTATAACTTAGATCAGCACATATGTGACATGTTAGGCAAATAAAGAAATTGGGTGCTGTTGCCCATCTTATTGAGATTAGAAATCTAATGTATCAATTTTTAATGTATATTTACTAATGTAACCGATTGCTCATTTTCCTACAGTCGAACATACACTGGACTCTTGTTTTACACAGGGGATCCGTTACAGACCCTCGCCTGGCATAAGGGAAATACAGTGGGACCTTAAGTCCCGTTGATTTCAGTGGCGGCGCATTCCTGCGCACTGTGCTGCACACACACCATTAAGAGGATTGGGGCTCACAGACCTTGAGTCTACATATAGTGAGCCTTCATATGGCGTGCATGTGCTGTACTTTCCTCCAAACAAACCATCTGTGCAAAATAGGGGTAGGCAATTCCTTAGGGGCTAATTTCTCTCACCATGGACTTAACCCACCTGACAGCTCACTGACATAACTCCTCTTTTGTCAGTATGCCAACCAAAATGGGAACCAGAAGTAACATTGTGTCACCTCTGGTCACCATTTTGGGTGAGATGTGCAGGACGAAAGATGTATTGAGAGGGCTTTCTCGTAGGATTTGATCTGTGTGAAGGAGGATGTTTTCATGTGTGTAATAGGGCTTTGGGGTGATTTTTTCCTGAAAATATCATTGAATACATAATGTAAATCTTGGGGTTGCGGGGGGTTAGAGGATTGGAAAAATCCTTCAGAAGTGGGGTCCAGGGGCTTCATCTGGGTGATGGATCACACATTCTCCACTCGTAGTGTGAAACATGGCTCTCTAGGTGTCATTGGATTGGAACTCCCAACATTCCTTACCATTGGCTAAACTGGTTAGGGCTGCTGAGAACTGTAGCTCAAAAACATCTGGAAAGCTGTTTAATTTCTACTGTTAGTATAAAATGAAAGTTATGGCTTTTGCATGGTCTAAAAATTATTGAGCTACACATGGTCCAGGGTCAACATTTGTATAGGTCTTCCAGAAGACTGTGAAGATAATTTAACTCACAATTGTATTGTCTTTAAGAAAGTGTCCCAGGGGCAGTTGGATGATTTTGATTTTCCCTATTACTGGGAGGGAGAGAGAGTATTCTACCTGTGGAAGTTCTCAATGGACAATGATGGTTCATTCTATTACACTGGTCATCACCTAGTAAGAGCAAATACAGGATTGTGGGGTGGGGATAACAGGGTCACCTGAGAATCCACAGTATCCTAGGCCTTTCTGATTCCTCTGAAAATCCTCTCTCAAATACTATGCCATCATAGGGCTGGAGAGGGAAACTTATCTTCCTACCTGGTTGGTGTGATGGCAGGGAGTAGGAAGTGGCAAATCCTCTACTATCACCTTAGGATAAGCCTGCCTACCATTTTTTCTCCTTTCAAAAATTGAAACAGTCATGTGTTGACCAAGCACACCCAGAAGATGGCAGCATTATTCCATGAAGTAGCTGGTTTTAATTTTTTAAACTTGTTTTAAACAAATCCGTGATACCTCTGGAAAAAATAGTGCCAATTATGTGTGATTAAATCTGATATTCTGCTAAGGCTCTATGGGAATAAGCAATATATCTCATATTACTTTTAATGGATGCTCTATACATTTAAATCATTTAGAGTGCCTGGAAATATGGCATTTAATTTACTATGATTATAATTGTTTTGTTTTAATAACTGACAATTTGTTTTTTCTTATAATCCAATCTTGGAAGTTAAGCTGGGTTAGTTCAGCCCTGGTTAGTACTTGGATGGGAGACTGCCAATGAATAGCAATTCTTGTAGGTTATATTTATGGGGAAGGAACTGGCCAAATCACCTCTGAATATTCCTTGCCTAAGAAAACCCTGTGAATCTCATTAGGTCACTATAACTGGACAGGTGACCTTAAGACACTTACACACAGAGACATTTCAGGTTCATTTATTCATGGTCCTGTGAAATAATAGCCTACTCTCAGTAGATGCTATCCATATTTCCTGTAGCAGAAAAGAAGGATTTTATAAGGATGTAGTGCACTGAACAATGGAGAGTAAAAATCTGGGTTAGGGAATATGCATGTCACAGATTGCATGCAGCCCCCAACCTCTTTTCATGGTCTTCAAGTCTCATCTGACCCACTCAAATCCCCATGGACCCCCTATAATTTTTTAATGAAAAGTTAATCTCCAGTTGCCCTCAAGTACTTTAAACAATCCCCTAAACATAGCAGTTTACTATTTTGCATATCCTATGACCCCTGAATCCTTCCACACTAAAAACAGTTAAAACCAGAAATCATTTCCAGTTACTTCTGAGTTGCATCTGTTACAATTTTTCAGCTGCAAATGCAGTGGTGCTTGGTCCCACTGTAATTTCCACCCTAGGTACAAAGAAAACATACTCTTTGATTGTCCTGATTTTTATCGGAAAAATCATGATTAATTCTTTGTTGCTTCATTTTTTCACTTTCTCCCTTTAGCCTTGATTTACTTCATTTGCTGCAAACTGAGTTCAAAGTGCAAAAGTAGTTTACACTCAATTAATTCAGTGGGAGAGAGGAAGGAGGGGGCAGAATCTTGCCCTTCCCAGTAGCCTCATGCAAAAGCAAACTGCTGCAGCATCTCTTAGCTTCTGTGTTCTTCCTCAATTATAACTTTTGCCATCTTGACCACACTCTGAAATTGGTTGGCCACATCTGTCCTGGGTTTCATCTGCAAAATGTTGAAGCATATGAGAAAACCAACTGTAGTTTAAAATAAAAATTATGACAAGAATGCAAGAAAGATCCATTGAGGTCTTATTCCTTAACAGTTATTACTGTTTTAAATCCAGGTCAAAGTGAGAGACAACAGGGATGAGTATTTTTGATGAACTGTGGGTATTAAAGCTATTTCAGATTGCTTTGTCTCTCCTCTAGGTGGGAACTATTTTTTTTATTTTTATTTTTGCCAAGACATGGGCATTGTAATACTAGTTTATTTGAAGAGAGTGGATATATTGAGGAAATGGGATAAGCACGATAAAGCATTTAATGAGGTGGCAGTAAGTATACACAATGGCTAGGACTGCCACATGGCCAAGAAAAACACAACAAATACTGCTTGCCCTGCACCTCTGCCTCTATAACAAATGACTTGATCGGCAGAAATCAACAGGTGAAGAATTTAATGACATGGAGCTAAACATTATTACCTCATAATTGTTGCAATTCAAATTGCTGCTGAATGCACAGCATCAGGGGCTTGTTCAATAACCTTCAGTGTATAGTATATTTTATGCATACCAGATGTGGCTATCAGTTAGAAGCTTTAGGGCACTGTTTTCTGTTTTTTCAGTCCTAAATTATTTTTTTGGGGAAAAAAATTTAAATGGGAAACATAAAGAAAGATCTTTTTTGCTTATACTCTGTTCTTCATCCTGACTTTCACCCCATGATAAAACTGAACTGAGGTTATGGCAGTTAACAAGAATAGCAATTTAATTAAAAGTTATGGATGCCATATTCCAGATTCTGAAATCTATGTTTCCCATTTGCATACTATACAAACATGAATAATGTGTAAATCAAGCATCTGGATTATTGCATTTTTTTCTACCAGAGTGTTCCAGGCTTGCTATCGTTTTTATAATAAGCTGTGACCTCAGAGAGTCAATATAGTATAACAGTTTGTTAGTATGCCTGACACCCCCATGCTGTATATGGGGCCTCATATTTTCATATTTTTCATATCTGAAATCAGGCATGTTTTAAGAGGTCACAATGACCTTTGGAACACCAGGAAGTTTTCCATGGGAAGGAAAGGACATGTAAAGGACCCCGTTAACACCAAAATAAAAGTGAAATGGGTTTGCTGATTGCTCTATTCTCTTCTCAGGCTTTCTGCATATGCTCTTGCCCTGGAGACAAAGGCAGTTCCATTGCACTAAGGCAAGTAAGATTATACCTCCTACCTTCCTACCATGTTTCCAATCAACTTCCCTAACCATCTATCTTGGGATTGTCATACATCCAATCATTGTTTTGTTAATCTGGAATGACGACTATCAACTGGAGTTATCGTTTTTGTCAAATCTGTGAGAAAGCACTCAGATTCTTTGTATTTCATGTGGGAAGTATCCCTTGAGGGCCCCAAACAAGATATAAATATCGACCCCACACATGTACAGTTTGCAATTGTGGTGAGCAACCACCAGAGCTCTGTCCAACCATCCAGAGCTACCATTTTCTGTATTGCCATCAGATGCCATTTGAGCCACACTTTCCATGGATTCCTCTTCAGGACTGGTAAATATCACCCCCTCTACAATCCTAAGCCTCTGCTTTCCAACTTCTATACCTCTATTTTAGCTAATCTTGTATGGTGCTTTGTACTGAATTGCTATTGTGTATTTGGTTGCACTCTTGCAATTTCTAAATAAAAATCTTCTTTATTAATTAAACTTGGAGTCCTCCTGCAGTTAGTGTTGGTATACATAAGTGAAAACAATCCCTTTGGTCACCCAGCCTCTTGCAGACCTCCTTGAGCTAAGCAATTTCCCCAACATTTAAGGAGATGTTGACACAGTTGGTGGGGACCCCAAGTCCCCCCACCTTTCTTGGTAACAAGCTGGAGTGCTGGATCTGGACCAGGAATACTAAGTTCAAATTCATGTGTGGTCATAAAGTTCACCAAGTGCTCTTCCACACCATTATAGTGCTATATTCCATCCTGGGATTTGCAGTTTAGGGAGGGGCACTTAAAATTCTCAACCAGAAAACTCTGATGTCTCATCAAACTACTAACCCTAGGATTCCATAGGATGCAGCCATGGCAATTAAAGTGGGATCAAAGTGTAATGTAAAATGGTCCCAAATTATTCTGAGTTATTATCTCATGAAATATCCCTTATATGGTTGTTGTGATGAGGACGGGTGAATCACATAAAGTAGCTTTGTACATTACTAGTTTGAGGTAAGTGGTGGCAATAATAACAACAATCCTCTGCTTTCAGTAGTGTTGTTTTTGGATCACTGTTTCCACTTGTTTTTCTACAACACACAATTATGTGAGTTAGGTCAGGATGAGAAAGATTACCTAAGGAACAGTCAAGGAAACACACAGGTCTCTGCTTCCCCAGTTCTATCCCCTGAGTTCCCTAGTAATAGTTGTGGAACAGTAAAAACCTATCTTAGGGGGGTTGCAGACTGTCAAAAATAGTGTGAATTCAGTCCACTTTTAGGGTTAGGGTTAGGGAATCATGGGAACTGTAGCTTATTGTGGCACTAGAGCTCTCTGACAGAGAAGGCTCAATGTCTCAGAAAAAAACCAATCCCCATGATTCCCTAGCTCTAACCCTAACCCTAAAAGTGGACTGAATTAGGTATTTATATTTGGCTCCATCATAAAATGATGTGACTTACTTCATGTGGTGGCTATGAGCAGACAGAGTACTAGAACTATAATGAATCCTTCTTAAAAGGGATTGAGATTTACAGCAGAATTAATACAAATATAGGAGTTAAAGTTCTCTCCCTTTTCAAAGTTTTGTTTAGAGCTGCTTCTCCATCTTCCTGGTACATAATGCTAATTCCACTATTTTCTTTTAATACATGAGCTACAATGGAGATTCATTAGAGGGTCTGGACACATAATATGTGGGCTGCAAAGATCTGAAACTGATACATCCTTTGTAAACTGTGAGTTAATATTAGGCATGCAAGTGATGTTGTGCTTGAGCTGCTATCAAAGTTCAGGAAATCAAGAAGCCTGCCTCAAAGGAAAGAGATAAGCTTTTCAAGCAATCAAACTCTTCTCAAACTCAAAATATAGTCCAGAGATGCATATGTTGGACACAGCCAAGAGTGACTAGCATTTACTCTTTCCCCAGAAGATGAGTTTTATTGTTCTGCTTCTTAGAGCCTTTCACAAACACAGAGATCACAAGAATCGCCCACAGCTTTACAACCTTCAGCACATTGGGTCCTTTGATATCACCTTCTATAAGGCAGCCACAGTCCTTTTTCTCAGCCTCTGGCCCACGGGCCAATAGGAGTTAGTGCTTCTGAAGCTTTTTAGGCAATCAGGAAAGTTCAGAGTAGACCAAAGGCAACTGAGTTTTGTACTCAGCCTACAATGTTTCCTTTCAGCAAGATAATGAAAAAAAAATATAGACTACCTTGGTTTGAACAGACACATTGATAAGGCTAATTCAGGGTGAGTATCCAATACTGGGCTTGGAACCAGTTACTTTCTTGGGCTATCATGCCAGGAATCTCCCAACCAGCATAGCCAAGCTTTGATTGACTACTAAAAAGCCCTGATCAATAATAATAATAATAATAATAATAATAATAATAATACATTTTATTTTTATACCACCCATTGATAGTCCAATCCGGGCGGTTTACAGCATAACAATTACATATAACATAAAACATTTTCCCTCCCACTTAGGCTAGGCCCGATGGAGATGGGCCTGCATCTCTACCCCAGATGTCAGATGGAGTGGAGGGAGGGCTCTTCTTCTTAAGCTAGGCCCGATGCAGATGGGCCTGCATCTCTCCCCCAGATGTCAGATGGAGTGGAGATAAGAATGTGAGTTCCCCAGCAGCCTAAACCACATATAAGGCTCTCCAGATGAATCTAATGATTAGTCCCAACCAGAGTAGACCAGCTGAATCAATGGAGCTTCCATAAACATTGTCTTAAGATCCAATCGCTACTGTGGTTCACTCAGGTTTGGACCAACCATTGGATGCACTGTGTGGTCAGCTGTACTTATAAAGCCACTCAGTTCCACCTGATAATAATTCTGCTACGGAAATTCTTTTAAATGAAGGGTTTCCCTGGTATATTAAAAGTTGATGTAAGTAAGCTGCTAATCACATGGCAGGATACTGATGTAATAACATTGGCTCCCAGTAGTAACAAAGCTGCCAAGTGAATGTATGTGGTTGGTAAATAAACATAGTAATGTAACACCCCACAGACACAGACTTTAATATGTTATGAAGGAGTAAGTGCAAGTTCAGAGCTGCTCTAATTTCCTCTGGTTTGTCTGTGCTTGGACCATGTGTTTGTAATTCTACTGTAGTCCTCATATTTATGAATTGCTTGACTTGCAACTAGCACAGAGACTTTAAGTCAACTAGCCACTCCTAGCCTAATCACAATTTGTTCTCTTCTACACCTGTTAGGCAAACCTCTCAACTCCAAACATGCCCTTTATCATTGTGCAGATGTTGTTCTAAAGATACAGCCCTCTTTGTGGCTGGGCCAGGCTTCCTTTTCCAAAAGGAAAAACAGACTCACATGCTTCTTAATGAAAAGCTCAATTCCTCCAGCATTTCCTATTTTAATATGTGAAGGATGGAGAAATCTTGGACGTGCGTAGCGTGGTAGTTGTCCACAGATAAAAACCAAAGGCCAACCTGACAGGAAAAAATATTTGGTATGCCATGTTGTTGTTGTGCACTGTCAAGTCATTTCTGACTTATGGTGACACCAAGGTGAACCTATCACAGTTGTCCACAGATAAATCACAGGGTTTTCTTGGCAGAATTTGCTCAGAAGGGGTTTGCCCTGGACTTCCTCTGAGGCCAAGAAAGCATGACTTGCACAAGGTCACCCACTAGGTATCCATGGCCAAGTGGGGACTTGAACCCTTGTCCTTCCAGTGTAAATATTTTTTCAAACCACTACACCACACTGACTCTGATTTCTATTTCTAATGAGCTTCTGTCGTCTTCTCTTTTCCTCTACTGTACACCCTACCATCATGTTAGCGATTAAATATTTACTACTTGGTCTCTGAACTATGAACTTACCTTTATCACCTCCCC
This sequence comes from Phrynosoma platyrhinos, assembly GCA_020142125.1. Taxonomy (NCBI): domain Eukaryota; kingdom Metazoa; phylum Chordata; class Lepidosauria; order Squamata; family Phrynosomatidae; genus Phrynosoma; species Phrynosoma platyrhinos. The sequence continues at coordinate 219,467,415 of CM034706.1, forward strand.
CCCCAACAGGGCTACTGATTCATTAACAACCTCTGTGATGTTCTGCAATTTTAAAATCAGGTGAAGACTATATTATTATGAAGTGATTCACAAAAGCACCACTTGAGTCCCTTTGAGTTAGGAAGCTGCTAAAAATATGGGAGGCCCACCAAGACATTTTTTTTGGCAAACCTCTCCAGACCTCCCAAATAGTAAGCAAACTGTGAAAGTCTGGGTCTTAAGCACACTTACTGGACCACAATTACTAGCAAGCATCTAGAGAGCAAATTCCACCATTGTGGCACTTATTTTGGAGTAAATATGTCGAGGGGCCACTTTATAGGTTGGGAAAGGGGGACTAGTGGGTCCAGCTATTGTTGAATGTTAACTCCCACCATTCCTTGATAGTTGTCTGTCTGGGGCCGATGGGAGCTGATGTCCAACAACTACAGGAGTCCCGCTCTTGCTGTACTCCCATCACAGCATCAAAATGATTTCATGCTGTGGTGAAATGATGAAAGTAAAAATTATCACAGCAAATGAGAGGGCAGGGTGACACAAAAAACTATACAACTTTGAATTTACATTGCATCTTCTTGCTAGCAGCTGTTATATAATGCCAAATTCTGACATGGAGGAGATCATCACCATGGTCAGACCACTAAGGAGAGTCTAGAAATACAGGCAGATATGTTGAACCTTATCAACAAACCAGTTTTATCGTCTTTCACAGATTCGGGTTCAGCATTACCAGAGCTTCCACTCAACTCAGAGCAACTATTGGAGGGATAATGATAAAATTCAGAGCCAAGAGCTAGTGTGGTATAGTGTATTAAGTGTTGGATTAGAACACTAGGAGACAAGGGTTCAAATTCCCACTTAGGCTGCATCCTCACTGCAGAAATAAACCAGGTTGCCATCACGTTAACTGCCATGGCTCAATGCTATATAATTTTGAGAACTGTAGTTTCTTGTGGCACTAGAGGTCTCTGAAGAGAAACCTAAATATCTCACAAAACTACAGTTCCCAGAATTCCATAGCACTGAGCCATGGTTAAATCCTGGATTATTTCTGCAGCATGAATGCAGCCTTTGTGAATGAAACCTACTGGGGTGATCTAGGGCAAATCTCTCTCTCTCAGCCTTAGAAGGAGGTCATGGCAAACCTCCTCTGAATAAATCTTGCCAAGAAAATTCTAAGATATGGTTGCCTTAAACTGGAGTCACTAAGATAAATTGGAGTCAGTAAGATATGGTTACCATAAACTGGAGTTAAGGCACATAACAAACAATAACAATGAGCCAGGGTCAGTAGAGACCACCCAAAAGGGCCGGCCTGGGGGCAGAGTGAGGGTGTGACAACCACACACCGGCCACCCTGACTCTGCCCCCAGGCCGACATCACACCACCCAAACAACCATATGGTGGGTGGAAAAAGGGCATGTCTTCGGTGCAGCCTTTACACTTGCTGTGCTGAAGAAGCAGAGAAAAGCCGCTGTCGCTGCAGGCAGGGCACCCTTTTTGCGGCACAAAAAGGAGCCGCTTTTTGCAGCTTCTTTTTGTGCCATGGAAAGCCCAGATCAGGACCGTGGCATATGGTTGCTACGGCCCCTATCCGGCAAGGAAAAGTGTGGTGTCCTGCCGCCCCTTAGGGGATATCTGTATAGCCCCCCAGTCTTTCATAGAGCCAATGGGTCTTAATTATCCATTCAAGACCAAGGTAGCTTACGGTACTTTGTGTCACAACAAATATAATTAGAAACAATATAATGAGAAAATCCATTTTATTCCAATTATTTATGAAGCTCCCTGCTACACTCAAGAAACAGGGTAGCCTGAAGCAGTTGGCAGATGATGTCAACATCCCTACTAATAAAAAAGTCCGGCCCTTCAGGTCTGTGAACCATGAGTCCATTACACCACTGTCTGTGAAAAAAGTCCTTTAAGGAACAGCAACTGAATTCATAGGTATATTTAGTAGGGCTTAAGTGCTAGTATTATCAATAGGATTTTCTTCTAAGTAAATTTGAAAATGGTCTGTGCATTTCTCTTCTAAGAAAAAAAGTAACGAGGTAAAGGCAAAACTGAGAATGTTACTTTTTAAAAAATAATGTGCTCTAAGTTGCCAAGATATAAACCTGTTACACTTTTTATTGTGATAACCTATCACATTATTTAATGTCACAATATGCATTATTTTAAAAATTACTTTTTGACCTAAAATTTAGAGGGGAATCCCTCAAACTACACCTTTTAGCAACCCCAAATTTATGAGAGAAGTTTTTAAAATAGAAAAAAAGTAATAAAATTATGTTACTTTTCAAAAGGCAGTCTGTAATTACATTCTTGTTACAGACTCATCCCTCAAAGAGGCAACATTATTACTAGTTATACATCACTTCCAAGTTCTGGCTCAGGCTAAACAAAATAACATTTGCAGCTTTATGAGCCTGTCTTATGGAAACATTGGAGATCAGCTTGTTATTTTCATATGAGAATCCCAGCCAGACTCACTGTTCACACCAGCAAGGGGTGGAGTGCGTATGGCTTTCCAGAAACCACAGTATATTAATGAATTTCAGACTGGAAATGGTTCCTTACACTGTGTTATTAGCAGCTTCTCACAGACATTCAGTTACACCCAGCTGAGAAAATCCTAATAGTTTTCAATCTCACCCATAGGAAGGATTATCAAGATTTTCCAAAGAACAGAAGAAAATAAACTTTTTTTTTTAAAAAAAATAGAGATCTGAGTTAATTTTCTTTTAATTGTTATTGTGACTTAAAACTATGCAAATATTGACCATTTATTACGAAAGTTTTTCAAGGTTAGAGAGGTGGATGATTTGCCATTCTCTTTCAAATTCTAGTGTACCTTGACTTTAGTGGATGGGGAGGAGGGTCAGGGTGCATTTGCACTGTAGAAATAATTTAGTTTGACACCACTTTAACTGCCATGGTTCCATCCTACAGAAATCTGGGATCTGTAGTTTCATGATGCACCTGCACTCTTTGGCAGAGAAGACCAAAGATCTTGTAAAACTACAGATCCCAGGATTCCATAAGATAGATCTACAGCACTTGAAATGGTGTCAAACTGAATTATTTCTGCATGTAGATGCACCTTTATTGTTTGCTGCTCAGTCTCAGTCACCATTTGTTGATATGCTAAAAAAAAGACAAAAAAACTCACTCTCCACTATGCTGCTTAAGATTCCTTAACTGGAAAGACATGGATTGAATCTGGAATCTTCTACATTTATGATCTCTTGGGAAAACAGAATGGAGTCTGACTAAAACCATCCGATTAGAACAATTCTTAGCTAACTATTTTTCATGCATGCAGCAACATGTTTGCACAACATTATTCTTCCCAGTTCCTTTAAATGAGAAACCAACCTCTTGTCCTTTTAAAAATATATACATAGAAGAGGGGGTGCCTCTAAATCCATATGAGATAAAGTACTGGATTGGTTCTGTTATGTTCTCATGGCAATAGAGAAACAGTTGAGGATTGAGCAAGGTTAAACTGTTATCACCACCATGGCTTTCAAAAGCCAGAGATTAAGCTGGAATTTTTGCAAGGAAGAAATGAATGTAGGTTGATAAGAAAGGAGTACTAGGGCCTTCAGTGTTGCCCTTGCCAAATCTGACTGTGTTTACACACTTGGGAAAAACTTCCTGCAGCTAGGAGCACAGCCCTTCCGGACTGGAGTTCGCTTATGTTCTGCACCTCTGCTGGCACTATGTCTTGTATTTCCTTTGGCTTCAGACAGTTTGGGAACAGCCTTTGTTTTCTTACCCTGCTATAGATCAGGGCACACACACACACACACATACTGGTCTAGAAAATAGCCAGAGGAGGCACAATGATATGTCAAAGGGGTCAATACTACCTTGGAACTCTATTTATCATCCCACAGTTACCTTATATCCAGCCTGGATATATTTCTGGAGCATGTTGATTCGTTCTATAGCAGCTCCTAAATGCCTATCATTCAGGTTTGCCTTAGGGTCACTTGACAGCACACAACAACTTGACGGCACACAACAACATTACTTTGGGATGTTGCCTTCTCTAATTCCCCCATTAACAATGTGGATAGCAAGCAAGTGGGATGGGTTGGGCATGTAAATGTGTGGAGGAGGATTGCAGAAGTATTTCCTACAGTCCCAGGGATCTCAGGGACAATGCAACACAGGAAAACCCTGCCTTTTTGCAATAACTCAAATGGAATAAGGGCAGGAGAGAGCTGTGTATTTATATTGGCAAAAGAGAACAAGTACAACCTTTCAGTTGGCTAGAGTAGTGAGTTAGTCTGAGGAAAAGTAAGAGATCAGTTAGTAAATACAGTTTTAACTCAGCATCCATTGGCCAGTGATGGTATGGTGTATTTACATCAATGAGGCTTTTTAAAAAATGCAGATGAGACATTACAGAGGACATTCCTGGTTGTGTAAATGGGGGGGGGGGGCAGTTAGAGCTGTGTCAGTGTGCCAATTGGCCTTTATAAAAACAAGTATTTTATACGATCACCCCATCACCACCATCACTGTGACAGATGTATTCAGCAGTCATAAACTAGATTTGGCTTGTGGTTGCCCCTTATGATGATATACCTCTTAATTACCAGCATAAGATCTATTTCAGTCTGGTTCCAGATCTCGTTATGGGACAGAGACAGCTTTGGTCATCCTGGTGGATGGCCAGTGCAGGGAACTGGACAGGAGAAGTGTTCCCTGTTGGTTCTGGTGGACCTCTCAGAAGCTTTCCATACCATTGACCATGGCATCCTTATGAGTTGGCTCTCTGGGATGGAGCTTGGAGGTGCTGTTCTACAGTGGCTCCATTATCTCTTGGAGGGACACTCTAAAATGATGGTGGGGGAGGGATTCCTATTTGACTCCTTGGCTATCAGCCTGTGGAGTTTCACAGGGTTCAGTCTTGTCCCCTATGCTATTTAACACCTGCATGAAACTACTGTTATCTACAGTTTTGGAGTCAGGTGTCATCAGTACGCTGATGCCCAGCTCTATCACTCCTTTCCATTTAATTCCAAGGAGGCTTTTCCTGTGCTAAACCAGTGCCTGTAATGGACTGGATGAGAGCAAACAATATGAAGGACAGATCTGGGAATAGCAATTCAGTCTGTGTTAGATGGGGTTACATTCCTCCTAAAATACAGATTTACAGTTTGGAGGCTCTCCTGGATTCAGCTCTGACCCTGGGGGCCCAAGTTTCATCACTTTTTCTCATCACTTTTTCCTGGTCCACTGTCACCCCATTAATGCCACACGCACTGAGGTGAAATTATCATAACCAGCCATACATTTCCCCTGTTGAATTTACTCCCATGCAAGGGGGCAGTCCACATGTCCAATTCTTCACATTATTTTTGGCCATTTTTCTTCTTCCCATTATGCATGTGAATTATTTCCATTTTAAGTGTAAGAAGCCAATAGCCTTTCTTATCCCACACATCTGCATTCACATAGGATGGCTTGTACAAGTGCTAATCAGGTCATGCATAGGTGACCTAGGTCATCGGCCACCAACCTGTTCCACCCACTGAAAATTCCTCAACCCCAGCTCAACAGCGATGCCATCTTGGAGGGGTGGGCCACACAAACAATTATCCAGTTTTTCCAGGAAAGTGCGGAGTAAACAGCAAGTTTATAAAAATTGGATTAAAGCCCTCAGACAATAAAAAATAATTGCATTACAAGCAAATAGTCAACAATGTCATGTGTCCTGCTTGCAGTGAATATGAGGTGAGTACAATTCCCCCCCCCCCCCAGCAGTGTAGACAAGCCCCAGGAGTGCTTTTGCACAGTTAAAGTTAGTGCACCAATTTTCCCATTCCTGGAAAAGTCTAATCTGGCTATGGTGATACATGCTTTGGTTATAATCCATTTGGATTACTGTAAAGTGTTGTATTTGGGGCTACTTTTGAAAAGTACTCAGAAACTTTAGTTGGTCTAAAAAGCTGCAACCAGCTTGTTAACTGGGGCTGGTTACAGGGAGCACACAACTCCCTTGTTGCTGATCCATTGACTGCTGGTCCGTTTTTCAACACAATTCAAATTGCTGCTTTTATATAAGGCCCTATATGGCTTTGGTCCAGGTTATTTGAAGGACAGTATATCTCTTTTTGAGCCCATTAGAGCTTTAAGCTCTTTCTGACACACCACCCTCTCAGGCTCATTTTGTGGAACAAGGGGAAAAGCTTTCTAGGTGGCCGCTCCCAGATGTTGGAACTCCTTCCCTAAAGAAGACCTGCTGTCAGGAAAAAAAATGTTTTTGTACTGTCAGGCCTTTACAAAATGATGAGGGCTGGGCAAATGCTATGTGATTTGGATTTTAAGGTTTCTATATAGACTTTTAATGCATTTTAAAGTCACTGCCTGTTCACTTCATTCTTCAAGAACGGTGTTTCCTGGGCCTGAGTTGGCTTGGAGGGCCCAAAATGTGGTTGATTCTCCCATATCCCTAGAGGGCATTTGGGGAATTTTTTTGAAAAAAACATGCATTTTTCCTTACACTTGGGGGGGCACGGAGACCCCAAAAAAAGTGGAAATGCCCTTCCTGCTCCCTAGAGGCTATTTTGGAGACATTTGTGAGCGAGGGAAAAAAAACTGCAAAGAAATTTGCAAAATAAATATTTATGACCCAAGGAGACCTACTGACACAAAATTGGCCCTGGGGCCCACACATGACCCACACTTTGCCAATCCCTGTTCTATATCTTAGGATCTGACACTACAGCCAAAGGACTCTACCTTGCAACACATAACCTGAGGAAAAGCTGCAGATATTTGATAAATCATGGATGATGACTGGAAATAAGTGGGGTAAAGTGTTAGAATTAGCAACCTTTGCATGCTTGTGCTAATTGCTAGTTTTCATGCTTGCTAATTTCCTGTTAGTTTGCTCTTCCTGCATCACTGTAAACAACACCAGTTTCCCTCTTTTCTCTTTTCCTCCATTGGATCATGTACAGTGTGCCTGATGTGTTGGTGAGGATGACTGAAACCCTGCGAATAGGAAGGGTGCACTGTAGTTGGTTATGAACAATCATTGTAAATAAAGCTACCCTAATATGTTTTACAAAGATTAAACTTTTTTGTGGTAGAAACTGTATGTGTAGATGGGTGTGGAATGGGTTGTTCAGTTTCTGCTTTGTCAATCTGATCATTCTGCTTGAGAGATTCACTATTATCTAATATTTCTCAACACAAATAAGGATGGAAAAACAAAATAAGTTCCACATTATTCGGTGTACTACTCAGCAGCATTTAGATACCGTCTATTCTTCTTTTGCACCATGAATCCATCGATCCTTTATCCTAGTTATGTATTCCTGCATGATGTGTGTGGGTTTCCATTCAAACTCTGTGATTCTATGATAATCATTTTGAAGCCTATTCCTATTTGTGTACTGTATTCTAAAATAATAATAATAATAATAAATCACAGATTGGCATTGAACCTTGGGTTGTGGAACATGTTTTTTAGAATTTGAGAAAGAAAGAGGGCAATGGATGTATGGGGTTTAACTGACCCACAGAAATTGAAACACCAGGCATGCTTTAAACCTAAAGTTTGAGTTATATTTTTAAATGTTCTGAAGGAAATTCAGAAACTTTAATCCAAAGGCAGTTTATTGTATTTACAGCACAATCCTATGGAGTTCCTATGGAGTTCCCCATGGAGTTCAAATACCAGGTAAATAGTTATAGGACTGCACTCTTAGGAGTTGATTTAATGATGACTGATTTATCCACTGAATTTAATAGAACTAATTTCTTCTGGACTGAAGAAAACAGTCTTAAGTCTTGCAGCTTACTTTACATCCAACATCCAGTTGCTCCATAGCAATGCTTTCCATTGCTTGTTTTTATATAAACAATAAATTGAAAACAAAATCTGTGGTGAGAAATGTTGAACTGTCAGAGCAAATGAGCAACAGCAGTAGTTTCAGGCCAATTGTTCACTGCAGTCCCATGTCATTTATGGAGGCTTCCCCTCCATGTTCAATAATGTTTTTCAAGTGAAAGACCACCTCGTCCTTCTGTGCAAAAATACAGAATCAAATCTATGTTGTTCAGGGACTGCTAAATTTCAGAACGTTAAGGAGTGTAATGCAGACATGAGTGCATTTATAGAACAAGGCATCACAAAAAGCAAGTTTGAGTTAGAGGTAACAATGACAAAGAAAAACCTTATCTCCACCCCAGTTTCCCCAAATAGTAAACCTCGTGGACTCTGACAAGTAAAACTTTTCCTACTTGGTTTAACTTTTCAATGATTTTAGTATGGTGAATTGGTCTAATATATCTAAGAAATGCACTACCATGCACCCAAAAGACAATTCTGATACCCTGAAAACTAGAAAATGTTTCTTGAACTAGGATGGAGAACTAGGATGTGACCTATATGGTCACATATTCAAATATTCACAGAACTGATTGAATTGTACATGAATAAGCACTTAGAATCACTGGCCTCTGTCAATATGCCATTGTTCATTAAAATTAGCGATGCTTACACTGAAGAGAATTTTCCTTCACCTAAAGAACATTGGAACCTTTAGGCAAGCTCCCAAGAATAAAAAATAATAAATCTACTCTAACTTTCCATGTAATATTCCTATTAGGGACTATTACATTTCATTTTGTCTGAGACAGAGACCCTCCCCCCCCCAAGAGTAAAAACAATCTAATCCCATTCAAGTAGCTTGCTAAACAAACAAAAGCACACAGTTAAATTCTTTGGCATCTCTTGGAAAACATGTGCCTTATAGCCTTTACAGACCCTCCTAAAGGGGCGGCAGAGAGCTGCCCCTGGGAGTGACAGATCAGGGCCATGGCAACCGCACACTGAGGCCCCAATCCTCCCTTTTGCCACCCTCAAAAGAGCAGCAAAAGGGTGCCCTAAGAACTGGCACTGTGGCTTTTCTGAGTCCTTTTGGCACAGCGTATCCACATACTGCACCAGGAGGGTGTCCTGATGCCGTGTACCATACGGATGGGCATGCGGCATCAGGATGGCATTGAGTTGAATTCCACCCCCAGGCTGGCCCTTTAGGCCGGTCTGCATAGCCCCTTAGAATGGGATTTTTTTTTTAGTTCTTTGTAGAAAATAAAATGATTATGAATCTGTTTATGACATTCTTGCACCCTAATTCTTCTATATTTCCAATCTGGTCTTTCAAGCCACATTTACAAGGCTTTGGACCACAGACTTTTCACAGTTCTGTATCTGCAACGACATGTGGCCTGGTTGAGTGTCCATTTTTCGAAGCTGGCTGGCCAGTCCCATTTTCCCGAGCCCCACCGTTGAGATTTGGCTTATCCTGCAGGTCAGATTGTTCATGAGAAGCCACAGATATTGCAGGATTGCCTTGGCTACCACTTTCTGTGTAATATGGATCTTCACCCTAAAGGAAGGGAGCATAAATAATAACAAAATGTAGAGTTAGGCAAGAGCATCTGATGGTCAACACTTTGGTTTAGAATTCACACAGAATGGGAGCATTTATCCTTTCAGTTTGACATTTTCCAGTTAGGGAAATAGGTATGTGATACCGATTTCTGTGAAGAAGAAGTCTCAGAAACCTGGTTCCTGTGCCATGGACTCACAAACTGAATGTAAAAATGGTACCAAACAAGACATTTTGGACTAAGCATTTTGCATCTAAAATACAAAGTACTAAGTTTAGAACCTAGGAAGCTGCCTTATGGTGAATTAGTTTATTTGTTAATCTCACTTAATATTGTCTACTCTGACTGGTAGCAGTTCTCCAAGGCGGGAGATCTTTCCCATCAGCCAATCTTTTTAAACTGGAGATGCCAATATTGAAATTAGAGCTATATAGATGCAAAGCATGTACTTTACCACCAAGCTATGACCTCTCCCCTTGGACAGTCTGGCTTTTAATCTTTATTTTATGACATGATTTGTGTACAAAACTATATGCATCTATGTTTGCTGTCCACACTATTGTATTGCAATAGTTTTGTTTTTCTCCATATGTTGTAGTGGAAGGATAAATTCATTAAATTTCTTAAAACTGACAAATTCTGTTTAAAGACTTTGTAAGAGAGGCTTCGTTTGAGTCTTTCAAGGAATTTAACACATTAGAGAACAGGCATTTTTGCCTTTCTGCTGGAAATGTAATTTCTCCAAACTGTGACTTTATTCATTTATACAACTTTATATAATTGTGAGTGGAGAGAGAAAAGTGGATAATCATTTGGAGACACTTCCTCCCATTTTGTAGTCCAACTAAAGCACATTCCAATAACCAAGAAATGAAACAATTGGCCATTTCCTAGTTATATTTGGGGTAGTAATGCTATCTCAGTTTCAAAATAAAATCAGTCTGAGCTTTATAGATTATAGCAAAGCTTTTGATTGTGTAAATAATGAAAAACTATGGGTCACTTTTTTAAAATAAAATAAAATAAAATGTGTGTACCACAGCATTTGTTTGTCCTGATGCATAACCTGTACTCAGGACAAGAGGTGACTGGTGGAGAAAATGCAGAGAATCAGAATAGTTTTCAAATGGCAAGGAGATCAGGCATGGCTGCATCTTATCACCCTATCTGTTTAACCTGTATGTCAAAAATATCATATGTAAAGAGGATTGGACTTGGAAGAAGAGGCATAAAAATTGGAGGTCGGAACATGAACAATTTAAGATATGCAGATAACACCATACTAATAACAGAAAATAGCAAAGACCTGGAATGGTTATAGAAGAAAGTCAAGGAAGAATATGCAAAGGTAGACATAATGACCACCAATGATTTACAGCACTTTAAAATAAACTATGAAGACATTGAAATAGTTCAAGATTTTCCATATCTTGGCTCAACCGTTAATGAGAATGGAGACTACAATCAAGATATCAGCAGAAGACTAGGACTTGTAAAGGCAGCTATGAAGGAACTTGATAAGATCCTCAAGTGTAAAGATATATCACTGAATACGAAAGTTAGGATGGTCCATGTCATTGCATTTCCCATTGCTATGTATGGTTGTGAAAGCTGGACAGTGCAAAAAGTTGATAGGAAGAAAATCAACTCATTTGAGATGTGATACTGGAGAAGAGTTTTGCAAACACATGGACTGCTAAAATGACAGTAAATGGGTCTTGAGCAAATTAGACCTGAACTCTACCTATAAGCCAACACGACTAAACTGAAGCTGTCTTACTTTGGCTAGTTCATGGGAAAACATGACTCACTGGAAAAGACAATAATTCTTAGTGAAACAGCAGTAGGAAAAGAGGAAGACCATATTCCAGATGGATAGACTCAATCAAGTAAGCCATGGTCCTAGGTCTGCAAGATTTGAGTAGGGTGGTTGATAATAGCATGACTTGGAGGTCTCTCATTCAGAGGGTCACCATGACTTGACAGCAGTTAACAACATCCACTTTCTTAGCCTCAGAAGAAGGCAAAGGCAAACGCCCTTTGAACAAATCTTGTGAAGAAAACCCTAGGATAGGTTTACCTTAGGGTCGCCATGATTTGGAAATGACTTTAAGGCACAGAACAACAACAATGCTATCCAATTAGTTAATGCTATATAGAAAGAGTTTTTACTTCAGGTTTATGAAATGCTTGTAATGAGTGTAGGAGCCCTTGTTTAGGTAGAAAAATACTTTATTCTCAAATACATAAAGCACGAGAGTTTTTTTTTTGTAAAAAATAGACAGTGTTAGAAGCTCTTCCTAGACTGCACTCACTATACTATTTATCAAAAAAGAGGTCATTTGAGGCAGGCCTTTGTTCATGCATAAGGCTCATGTTCAGAACAACTCAAGCTTTTCACTCACTATCTGACAATGTTAAAGAAATGAAAGAAATGTAATTACTGTCCTATCTCTGTGTTTTGTTGTTGTTATTGAAAGTTAAAGGGCAAACTCAGCAGAGATTTTTTTAAAAAATGGGATGGGGAAGGGAACTGAAGTAAAAAATCAGTAGATGGGAAAACAATGAAATGTCTACTCTCCCCTGCCACTTCCCCACTCTATGGACGTTATCACACGTGGGCCAGAAAGCGATAATAAAG
>CM034706.1:219479579-219491960 GCA_020142125.1 Phrynosoma platyrhinos
CCCCGTGTGATAACTTCCTATGTTCCTTGCTCCTGAAAGAGCTTTGCCTTAAAAGGGGGAGCCCTCAAGTGCAGTTAAGCCAGTTTGTGAGGAATATTGGTACACATGAAAATATTAAAATGTAACAACAGCTGGAATTGCAGCTGGATCTAACTGAAAAGATGGTAAATTTGACTTTTCAGAAGGTTTCAAGTAAACAAAAAAGGGGAAATAAACAAAAAGTGGACAAACAAATCTATTAAGGAATAGGATTGTTTTTCTTCACATCCTTTATTGTTAAAATTTGTCTGAATGACAGTTTTTAGTACTGCAGAAATAGAAGGTAAGTGTATACACCTGTATTTAAATTATAATGAAGTGGACAAAAAATGATTCCTTCTTGAAGAGTATTTGTGAGTTATACATTCTTACTGCTAAGTAAAAAGTAATGGAATTGGAAATAGTAATGACATATTTTCAATAAATGAACAAACTATGTTAACCTAAAGAGAAAAAAAAATAGGGTTGTGTATCATTCATTCCACAACTAGGATGTAGGAGATTATCACACAGCAATATGTCCGCAGGATAGATGTGGGATTTTCCCATGTTTGAAAAACTGTGAGAAGCCCAGAGAAGCTCGGATTACATACGGGTTGTATACTGCCTGCCTACAGGGCAGTGCGGTAAAATCTGTCTTTGACTTTTAAATCCTGCTTCTATCCCGTGGGTGAATTGCTCTGCGAAAATCTTCATAGTGTGGTTGTCCCTCAAACAATCACAGTTTCTTCAACTTCCCTGGCTTAACAAGATGGTTTTATTGCCATAAAACTAGGCCTTTCTCCTCTCTATCCATTTCCCTGAATCCCATGAGCAGACACTGTATTTGGAAGCATTAGGCAATCAAGGATTTATAGAAAGTTTCTGTCATTCTCTTTCACATTTCTATCAATCTTGGGAATCTCTCCACTTGTTTTGCAATCTATAAGCACTAACCAGCCTCTCTCCCATGGGGCTCCAGCTCCGTCGTTTCATAAGGTGGTATCCAGCCAATCCCAGAAATGCCAGCAGCAATCCAGAGGTGACCAAGGCAATAAGTGTCTTCCGAGAATAGTCCTTGTGACTCTCAATGTTCTCCTGTTTGTGGGCTTTTATTCCTACCTGGAAAAATACAAATCAGAGCCAAAATAGTCTTGAACAGGAAACATAGGCTGTTCTGTTTGTACCCAAGATATTTAATTCAGTTTCTTTTTCAGTTTTCATCTAAGGAAGGATAGAGGAGAGAGGGGACAGACAAATGTGGATAATGTTTCCAGGTCTAAAATTCAAACTTGCCATTAAGGTAATAACTTTTTATTATGCAATTTCTTCCTCCAGATCCCTTCATCAGAGAAGGCACTGAACAAGGTACAGGGAGAGAAGCATCGGCTGGAAAAAATGAAAAGTCCCTTCCTCCCTGCAAAATACTTGTTCTTAAAGCCTGTATGTCTCCATCATCCATTGAAGTTTTCATATGTGAAATGTTGAGAGGGGTCAGCTGTGACTTGCAGTGGCACATGCATTCTGTAGGCAGCACTTTCCTTGTCTTTGATGTATGCTCTCCATTGCTCAATGCACTTGGTTTGAGGCCAGTGTTCTCTGGCAGAGAAATCTAAATAGCTCATGAAGCTACAACTCTCAAGATTCTGTAGGAAGGACCCATGACAGTTAAAGTGCTAGATCAGAGTGCTATACATTGGTGTAGCATGAAAGAAGTCCAGTTTACATGTTAATAGGATGGACTTATTTTTAAAGATATAAGTCACAAATATACAGACATAAGGAGCAGAATGAGAAACTGGAAATCCATTTTTATACTGAAATCATAGTTAAACCTTTTGCTTTGTGTCATTTCCTGATGAAAACTGGTCTCCTGAAACTTCATTTAACCAGTCAGAGAAGATTTCCTCCAATGTGAATAAGGACCACTTGTGATGTTTTTTACAAAAATTAAAAGAGGCCAGATCAATTTAAAGGTATCCAGTGTCTTGTTTAATTTGGTTTTGAGTGCAGTAATGGAGAGTGAGAAAATTGGGGTTAAGCTACAGAGATAGGTAACAGTATGGTATCTCTTTCTTTTGGGGTCAGTTTTAGCTTTGAGGATGGAGGGTTGAAATTAAACCTGAAATATGTCACATGGGAATTGATTAAATCTTAAACCTCTGCATTGTAGCTTGATCCCTTCACCAGCTTCTTTTGATTTTAAAAACAACACAAGGCATACTGATCATGGATTCCCACTGCCACGTTTAATTTGACTTCCACCAGACATGAGCCAATGCTGAAAATTTTACTGCTTTCAACCCATAATCTGTGCTAGATGAATTTTAACTGTAAAGAAGTCTTCTAAAAGCCTATTATTATTATTATTATTATTATTATTATTATTATTATTATTATTATTATTATTTTCACATAATCTGCAAGAATCAGTATGGAAATAGAAAGTGGGCACTGCTAAATGCTTTGTTCTCGTCCAGATCTCTGTTTTAAATTTCCCTTGTGAAACTGACACTCTTGTGTGTCAAAAACCCTTAGGGCTCACAACCTGTTATTTCCTTCATCACACCCAATTTTTAATGATCCCCAACAGTTTCTTTTCACCTCTGAGAAGAGCCCTGCTTCTCTGAGATTTACTGCATGACAGCCCCAATAGCCAAGGGCCCATTTAGCTCTTCAGTGCTATTTTTACAGGTGCCCTGAGTCCAGCTTTACAGGCAGAGAGCTGCATCACTGGAGAGTAGCGAGAAGTAATTAATTAATGTATGTTCATGCTTTGAGGATGTAAAGTGCCAAAAAAGTGATGTGAATTACTACTGGGGACTCTTATTAAAAATACTGTACTACAAGCCTAGAAACATAATTGGCTAATCCTCTACAGCATGCACCATTACATTTTGAAAATACTTCTGAATTTAGAGGTGATAACTGCAGAATACTGTAGCATAGCAATTGAATATATTTATATATGTTTCATTTATATAATAGGATATGTATAAAAAAATGCAACCTCCCTCCCTCTTACTCCAACTCTCCAACACTCACACACTCTATATTGCATATATATGCAAATTATATGTAGATACCAGAGACATAGCTATGTTAGTATGGAATATCAGTATACAAGGGGATCTTGTAGCACCTTTGAGATTAACTGAATGAAGGAAGTTGTAGCATTGTCTTTTGTAGATTTGCATCTGAGGAAATAGACTTGAGCTGCACCCACAATGCACAAATAATGCAGTTTGATACCACTTTAACTGCCATAGCTCAGTGCTATGGAATTCTAGGAACTGGAGTTTGTTGTGGCACCAGACGTTTGTGTGAGAAAAGGCTAAATGTGTCACAAAACTACAATTCCCAGAATTCCATAGCACTAATCCATGGCCATTAAAGTGGTGTCAAAATGGATTATTTCTGCAGTGTGGATGCAGTCTAAGTCTAAGGCAACTTCTTTCGCTTAGGCCCGAAACAGACAGGCCAAAAGAACCAGGACCACAGCAACCACAAGTGTCCAGCCCCAATCCAGGCCGCTGCCATGGTCCTGAAACTGGGCTGTGGGAAGGAGCAAATTCTTTCTGCTCCATTTTGGCCTGGTTCTTTGGCAATAGTGTGGTGTCGGTGTGGTTTCTGGCTGTGTTCGGGGTGTGTGTCATCTAAATGTTACACCTCAAACACGGCCAGAAACTGCATCATTTGGCCCATCTGTTTCAGGCCAAAGTTAGTCTCAAAATTGTTACAAGATCTCTCTACATATATGTAGATGTGCCATGTCTTGTACATGAGTATATGAAAGAGGAGGAAATGGGGAGAACATCAGTAGGTTTCAGATGCTTTGAATGCCCAGCCAGAGGGTGAAGTGGAAAAACCTGATTACCTTTTGCAAATCATGGCTCTTCTCTTCAAGAACCTTGTCCAATGTGTCTGTGCCTGCAGTTTCCAAAACAACCAGAAGATGGAATAATTAAACAACAAAACTCGTGTCCATTTGTTTTCTTTCTTTGTTATCATCCTATCTGAAACTTTTCTACCTGAAACATTTTTGGGTCTGGGTTTTTCAAGCTTATCACACAGCCGAGAAATGCTGGCTTACTTTTGCTGGCTTCAATCTTCTTCAAATGTCATCATGTGTAAGTTGCCATAGATTTTGCCATGATGCTGCTGGCACAATACAGCCTGGGTCAGACATGGGCTGAAGCCGTGTTCAGCCGCCAAATTTTCAAAGTTGAAAGGTTCTGTTTTTGAAAATTTGCCAGATGGATGTGGCTTTGGCCCACATCTGACCTGGGCTGAATTTGGCCAGCAGCATCATGGCAAAATCGGCAGCGATTTACATGTGATAATGTCCAGGTGTATCCCGGAAGAAGATTGAAGCTGGCAAAAGTAAGCCGGCATTTTTGGCCATGCAATAAGCTCCTTTTTCATTCATAAGATTGGCTTTTGTACTATAATTTTTTATTCTGGGCGACTGAAACCGAATGAAGCAAGAATGGCTTTAAAGTGCATGTTTGAAAATGCCCATAGTCCTTTTTTTCAGCAGGACATGTAAAATTCATGATGAATTATCAAGACGTTTTAAAAAACAACAACTGGAAGGGACTATAGAGAGAAGAAGCTGCTTGCTCATAACATTCATAGCCATCAGCCAGTTTAAATTAATATTAAAATTTGTTATACTCTATGCTGGGCATGAGATATTGGTTGGGAAACATGATTGGGGCAATTCAGTGCCTCATTTTGTAGGATGTTATGTTGCAAGGCAGGTGATGCCACTGAGAAGTAACGAATATGGAGAAAATCTAATATACTCTGGGGTTATTTATTTTTAATAATTCATTTGAAGTAGTTACTTATTTAAAGTACTTTATTTTAAGCCCTTCTAAGGCAGCTTACCACAGATAATTAGCATCATATATATAGTAGGAACATTGTATTACTGTACAGTCGATTAATACATTTTGATGATGCTGATGATAGTAAGAATATTATGTCTCTAAATGATTTACAATCTACTTGTAATGCTTCCAATGCAGCCTGAATTATTATTCTTTTATCCACCAACATCTAATCCATTATATTTTGTCTTTTCATAGAAGTTTAACTGAAACCCTCTGTCCCCCATTATGATTCAACTTTGGATGGACCAGCATCTCACTATGTGAAACATTGCAAGCATGAAAATATTTTGAATTTGAACAGCACTGCTGTTGGTGGATCTCAAGGCCTAGCCTTTTGTTTCCAGCATTCATGATGAAGAGAAAGAATCTCAGGGTGAGAATTCTTCCTTGAAAGTGTGTTTCTTGTGTTCTTGTGTCAAAGAAGAAAGTGTCTTCCTTAAAAGTATATATTTCTAATTTATAAGAATTGATATTTTGTTTTGTTTTGTTTTGTTTTGTTTTAGAAATGGTGTACTCTTTGCAATTGTGGTTGATGTATTGTGCTTAATGACATCACCAGGGCTGTTCCTTATAACATCTCCCTTGTAATCACATGAGGGGTCCTCCTTTATGGCTCAAATTTTGGCTTTGAAATCTCAGGACCTGAGATAGTTCTGACCTGGCAACAATAAACAGTTTATACTTTAAACTGTCTTGACATTCTCTTTCCCAAAGTCCTTCCCATCTGCATGGCAAGCAGTTATTAAACATGGTGCTGGATCAAGGCAGAATGGAAGGGCATCTTTTTCTTTTAATAATAGCTTCAACAATGGCAGCTGGTAATTGGAAGGAGTATGTGTCCCAGCAGTAATTCTATGCAGGCTCAATGGAGGGATGCCTGACTGCTGCTTCCTCTGGTAGCCTCAGAAATATTACTTTCTAAGCACCTCTACCCAGCATGGACACACACAAAGACACACAGAAACTAACCACTCTAAAGGTAGGGAATCATGTAGTATAAGCACATTCAAACATCAACCACACACACTGAAATACACTCACTCTAAACCACTCAGCTGATGCTATCTGTACAAAAACTTGAGGTCTTTTCAAAATATAAAACAAAACACTTTATTCCTTATAAAGGTTATATAAATTGGCTCAACTGACCTTTATCACTAACACGAACCAAGAGTATGCACTTCTTATTCACATCGGATTTTGTCAGTTGGATGTGGCATGTATCATTTGTTGCACAAAGCACCTTTTCCAGTGGCTCTCTTTTCTGCTTAATAAACTGTTCCTGCAAGAAGCCAGAAGAGGGAAAATCAAACAAATTTTCTCTTCATCTCTAATTTATTATTTCTGTATCAATAGCAGCTAGTAAATTAACTAGCATGAGCTTCTCTATAGCTTAAAATCTTTTTGAGGTGAAGCAGTGTAATGCTTTCTTACAACTGTCAGTTATATGTCTGCCTCATGACCAGAAAAATGTACTGCATCTGGGGAACCATTATTATTTAGAAAAGTTTTCTAAGAAATTGAAGAAGAGCCAAGTACAACAGCTCAGTCACCAGAGGCTATGGTCGCCATAGATATGCATTCCTTGTTTCATTCAATGGTATGATTTGCTTTAAGGAAAGCTGCATGATTTTGCATTCTTGGTGCATATTGTATCTGGTGTGTGTCATTTTGTATTATTAATAATAAATGAGAAGGAACCACATGGCTTAGATCCTAGGAGGGACTTTGCTTTAGACCAATGAGTACCAAACTTTGGTCCTCCAGATGTCTTGGACTTCAACTCCTGGAATTTCTGACTATTGATCAAACTGGCTAGGGCATCTGGGAATTGAAGTCCAAACCATCTGATAGACCAAAGTTTGGAAGCCACTGCTTTAAACTGAGGTGGCAACTGTGGCCTTTGAATGTTTTCTAACTACAAGCCCATGTCACCTCATTACTGATTATGTTGGCTAGGGATGCAGAGAGTTCTGGGCCACAAAACATCTGGAGGGCCACAGGTACCCACAACTGTTTCAGAATCTGTTTTATTTGTGTCAGATAGAAGGCAATAGAAAATGAGGAAGATTGTATTCCAGATGGATAGACTCAATCAAGGAAGCCAAGGCCCCAAGACTGCAAATCATGAACAGGGCTCTTGATGAAAGGGTGCTTTGGAGGTCTCCCATTCTTGGGGATCTCACTAGGTCAAAGTTGACTTGATGGCAGTTAACAACTACAAAACTTCAGTTGATGTACTGAATCAGGGCCCAGTTATTGATAAAATGCATGCTAGAAAAGAGAGGAATGTTTTTCAGCAGATTAATGTTCCTGAATGTCAACAGATATTCTGGGATCAAACATTAATAGGAACAAGGACTGCAGCCAGGAAATCAGAATAAGATTAATAATAAGATTAAGGCTATGGAAGAACTAGAAAAGATCTTAAAATGCACAAACGTTAGAATCATACAAGCTATTGTATTCCCTATTACCATGTATGAATGGTAACATGGTACTGGACAGTTAAGAAAGATGACAGGAACAAAATCAATTCATTTGAGATGTGATGTTGTAGAAGAGTGCTGAGGACAGCCAAAAAGACAAACAAATGGTTTATAGAGCAAACCAAGTCAGAAATCTCCATGGAAGCCAAGATGAAAAAACTCAGACTGTCATATTTTGGACACATCATAAAAAGGCATGACTCATTAGAAAAAAACAATAGAGTCATCCCTCGGTATCCATGGACTTGCCATTCACGGTTTTGATCATTTGTGGATAGCAAGCCCGGTGATAATGAGACAACTCACCCCTCCCTCCTTCACCTCCCTCTTCCCCGTCTGCCTTATGGGGCAGTCACCACTGCCGTGAGAGATCCCCAGGTCCTCCCTCTCCTTGCCTGGGCCCAGCCTCATTGAGGGAAGGAGGGAGAGAGCCACCATCACCTGGCTCCCAGCTCTGCTGCCATACTCCACAATGGGCCCAACCTCCACCCTGGGCCCAGCATCACTGAGGGAGAGTGGGAGCGAGGGATAGAGTTATTACTACCTGGCTTCATATCTTCCAGCTCCCGGCTCCACTGCTGCGCTCCACCACACTATACTGCAGCCAATGGGTGCATGGAACATCATTGAGCACCAGCCCCAAGTGCTGCTGGGAAGAAGAGTCCACATGGCAGCCAGGGAGTGAACCAGGGCATGGGGGTCGCTGAGGCCTGTAGTCCGCAGCAGCTGCCATGGGGACTCAGGGCCTTTGGTAGCACTACAATGGGAGGAGTCCCATTGTCCCCAATGGGGACTTGAGTATTCATGAATTTTGGTATCTGCAGGGGGGTCCAGAATGGATCCCCATGAATATTGAGGGATGACTGTAATGCTAAGAAAGATGAAGTAGAAAGAAGGGAAAGCCTGATACCAGATGGATGGACTCTGTTAAGGAGGTCATAGGTATGAATTTATAGGAACTTAGCAGAGGAGTGGAGGACAGTCTTAGAGATATCACATCCACAGGGTCACCATGGGTTGAGACTGAGTCAAGGGTGGTTAACAACAACAAATAACAACAGCATTTTTTTAAAGAAAATGGAGTCATATTTTCTTAGCTGTGTCCTCTTTAAGAAGTGAATAGTGAAAAAATCCAAAGCAGCTTTTGTTTTGCAATCATAAGAACCATCTCCTTTTTCATTGTCACTGGGCAGGAGATGAGGGAAATAACAAACAAACACTTGGCCTTCCTGTTTAGGAAATGCCTTGAGTATTTCTGACAGTTCTTTCAGTGCACGTTTCACAAGGGACAAAATCTTCCCACACAGAAACTGAAATAAAATTATCCCTTTGCTCCCAACAATTGTGACTTTTGGGTGGGAGGAGATGGGGGAGAAAGTTTTGAGTATTGCAGCTTTTTCCTCCTTTTGGTCAGTTTGTGCGTCAAAGAGGATGAAGCTTCTGGAATTCACTATATACAATTCCTGTTGATTGGGGTCAGGGCCAGACTTTGGTAAAACACAACTAAAAATATACTATATATTCAAAAGGCACACAGTGCTTTTGCTATAGGCTGAACTGTTGTCAAGGATGGCAGAGTTTATATGCCTGGTATTGCCAGTTAAGAAAAGCTTTTTTTAAAAAAAAAAATTGGTAAAAATAATTTAATTAATTAAAACTTCTCCATGGTGTGTGGGCATTTCTGGGGTTTCTTCATAGTCTTTGCTCCAAGATAAATGTTACATCTGAAATGGCTTGTTATAACCCTCTCTTGATCAAGAAAGTTCCTTGGAATAATTTTAGCCAATTTCTCAAAAGTGGTTGATCCAAGGCAAACAGGTGATTAGGACAGATATGAAACATAAAGAGAATAACATAGCTAGATTATAACCATATGCCCACATTTCTTTGTTAAGAACAATGAATAGTCCTGTTCATTACACTGCAAAACTTTGAAAACTGTACAGAGAAATAGGTATATGAAAATGATGTTATACATTTTTACTGAACCCCCCCCCCCCCCGAACTGGTTATTCACTGTCTGATGCTTTTTCTACACACATGGTTTTTCTGACTGAGAAAGGCCATTTTGTGCGGACACTGAGACTCCTAGAACATCCTCCCTATTGTAGCTTTCCTGTCTAGTTGATAGATGGACTAATTTTTCACTGGTCTTGTCACACAGTTACTGGCAGCCCCTCATCAAATTTAAAACTGGATGCCATTATCGTTCCTTATTGTTTTCAAGTAACTTCCCATCTTTTGATTCTTAGTTGTACATCACTTCTCATCACTCCTCTTTCTCTCAGTCCTGTATTTGCAAGTTCTATTTTTCTAGAACTGGTACTCGCCTTCCGTTATATCAAGAACACCTTACTCCTTGCTATTAATCAAAGAATTTTACTCTCCACTTTGCACTACCAGGCCCCTTTTACATCCTTTGAGCAAATACAATTGTTTTGGAAGATGTGTGCTTGGTCGCATGGTTTACAGATGTGTACAATATTTAGCACTAACTAGGACAGAGTGGGATCACACCAGGGTGACAGCAGATAACATAAATAAATGGACTATTTAATCAAAACATTTCCAAACTTCACCTTGCCTATTCTTTCACTTTTAATCACTTTTAATCTACTTCATCCTCATTAAATTTTCCCTTCCTGTTTTTATCTTTCTAATGTAGCATGGACCCTCTCTGGGTAGAGACTATTTTAATTTTGTGATTTGTGTAGCACCTGACATTAAAAAGTGATGTAGTTGCAGTTGCTACTAGAACCACTTAATATATGGTGCATTAAAATGTCCAAAGCATTTGACATATTTTATCTCAGTAAGCCTTTAAACAGGCTAAGGCATGCCAGGAGGTACTACACATGAGAAGCAGCAACTGAGACATACACTATATACATACTGCAGAACTAATGCAGTTTGACACCACTTTAATGGTGTCATCCTATGGAATCCAGGGATTTGGAATTTGTTGTGACATCAGAGCTCTTTGACAAAGAAGACTAAATGGCTCATAAAACTACAAATCCCAGAATTCCTTAACATTGAGCCATGGCAGTTCATGCAGTGTCAAACTGCCATTAATTAATTCTGCAGTATAGATGCAGTCCCAGTCACTTGCTTAAGGCCATTTGCTGTGTTCACAACAAAAACTAGTGGATGTGGTACTCTTTCTCTTAGCCATTGTGGTATAACATCTCAGTGATTATCTACACCCCTGAATTTGTAGTTTTCAGTATTCGTGGTTATCTTGATACTTTTTGCTTTATTCTTATTAGAGTTTCAAAAAGGCTGGATAGACTTTTTTCTTAGAAGGGCTGTGTTATGTAACTGATTACAAAACCATAAAAGTAACATATTCCCAATAAAATTGCCCCCTGTCCCCTGAAAAACCCTTTAGCAATTTGTCATGTTGTTTGTTGCATTACTCGTTAGCTTTCCACAATTTTTAAGGTCCTTTAAAACATTCCATTAAAAATGCCCTGGATTAAAAAAAAATCCCCTCAAAATGCTCCAAGAAATCATATGGGCCCATCAAGAGTAATGAGGAAAAATAACAACTTAAAGAGTACTTGTTATATTCTTTTTCTTTTCTTTTTAGAAAAGGATTGTCTTTATGCCCCTGACAACCCCTCCTCCCCCCAATAATAACATTTTACCAGTAACATAGTTGTAACACATGATTTTTAAGCTTTGGTTTTCAGCATGATGTGGTGTGAGGCAAGTGATTTGTGGAAGAAGATATTGCTTCCAAGTAGCCACATCTGTTTCCGAAGGGATTAAGGCATGCAGTGAATGTTCTTCCATTTTCCCAAGTCATGCTCAAGGGCCAGATTTCAATCTCATACCAAAACAAGAGAACAAGACTATTTACTTCTCATGGAAAGAATGTCTATCTGCCACAACACTGGCAACATTTTCTTGAGATAAGGTTGGCTCAGGGAAAACTTAGTACAAAGTGCATTTTAAAGCGAACTGGGCTTGCTTACTTCAGACAGTTGGAAATAGCTTTCCTTTCCACCAACAGATTATGTTGACCCCAACAGAATTAGTCTACATTTGTGCTGCCTCCCATCTGATAGATTTCTTTGCTGTCGAACATTAAATTTAATGCTCCCATAACTCTGACATTTTCAAGAGAGTTTCTAGCTAACCCCTGAAAAATGCTGCAAGGGCCTTGCACTCAGAGAACTGAGCTGTAAAGAAAAAGGATGCATCATATACTGAGGTACATCAGCAATTGGGTGGAGGTATTTCCACTAGTACATGGTTCAGAGACAATGGATTAAATGAACAATAGTGCTTCCCTTACACATATTTGTTGCTGCTTCATTGAGGTGAGGTGGTCTTCCCATACCAAGCTAAAGCAATCTGCATCCCTGAAGGAAGACCCTAACTTGAGAGAACACTGACATACATTCACAGTTGACAGCTGAATACCTAGGTAGTTCTTCTTCTGAACACAAAGAACAATATCTCTGAAAGAAATAATCTTCAAGCAGACTGTGAGGCAGAGTAGGAACTTATCCTCTGAAGTTTTTTTAAGAAGACATTGCTCCCTCTATATCTGAGGTTATTATAATAATTTGATGTCTGCCGAAAATTATTTAATTTTGGAGGGTACCCCCTTCTGTACTTGCAATTTCATCTAACAGATTTTGTTTGGGATATACTCTCAGGAAATTCCATTGGTCAGAATTAATGATGGTCAAAAGTCTGGTCTTATCCAGTTAAATGTTACACACAGATGGGGTCTCTGTGTGTTTAACCTCATAACCTATAGTTAACCTCATGTATAAGATGATGGTATGCCTGCTTAGAAATCTGTCACAGACAGAAGATGTTATCTTCATTTGCTAATCAAATAAAACTTGTTAAACTTAAATGGAACCTTGTTGTCATGAAGGTAACTGATGAAAAATCATACTATCCACAATGCTCTGGTTCATAAGAACACCTTGACCTTGACCAGGATACCTGTCTGG
>CM034706.1:219492060-219504457 GCA_020142125.1 Phrynosoma platyrhinos
ATATCATCAATGCATCCTTCAGGGAAGGACATGTTCCATCTTGTCTACTTGCAGTACTATTCCATGGATAGACCTCTCTCACCCTCTCTCTGTGTTTGTATGTTTAACTATCTAGATCAGGGACAGGCAACCTTTTTGAGACCTGGGCTGGTCTCAAAAGGGTTGCCTCTCGGCTGGGTCGAGGGTGGGGAATGGCGGCAAGTGCGCTCATGCGCGCATGCGCACCCTCCTCCGCTGCGCGCAACCCCCCCCCACGCACACTGCTGCTGCGGCTGCCACCACGGCCACCGCCGTAGCGCGAACTGCCGCAGCCACCACGGCACATATCGTGGCTGAAAATGCCCCCCGACGGCAGTGCGCGGTGGCGGCGGTGGCATGTGGCGACGGCAGCAACCTCCGGCCTGGGCCAGTAAGTACGGGGCCTGGGGCCTTAACTGGCCCCTGGGCCGTAGGTTGCCAGTCCCTGATCTAGATTATCGACAGAAATAGGTCTCGTTAAGTTCAGATGAATGGGTAAAGGACTGCAGTTGGAGGACGTTATCACAAGGGGGAAAAGACTTTATCACAAGGGGAAAAAATATTGAGCAATAATGGGAAGACTTTCACATGATGTTGCCATTATCATGTGATTATCCTGTGAATAAAGTGGAAAAATCACACCACTTTTCATTCACGGGATTTTCCACATGAATAAAAAGCAGTGTGATTTTGCCACTTTATTCATGGGATAATTACGTGATAATGGCGGTGTGTGTGAAAATCTTCCCGTTATTGTGTGATATTGATGGGAGGATAGCACTTCTATGTGTGGTCACAATGGGACCCACCATCACTGTTTTGTGGATTATTGCTTCTGGGGCTCATCATTGTTTCCTGTTATCTTGGAACTGGACCCCTGGCCATTTTGACCGTACACCTTCTTTGGCTCTGACTGGACTTGTAATCAAATTGTGTGGAGGCCAAGAAGACACCTTCCTGGAATCAATGATGGATAAAACAGAGTCCTAATGGAGTTTTACATGCTTTTATAAAACCCAGGGCCCAGGTCTCAGAATCCAAGGGAGCTTTATGCAAATATCAAAAGAGGTACCTCTTCACACAAAAGTGGCATTCACTTGTTCAGACCCAGAACTCATCCCTAATTTGAAGCTACCATGTGAGCATCACCCCCGCAAATCCGTTTGCAACATATGCCCAGTCTTTTTGCTTTTTAAATTTCCTTGTTCCATGTCTCTCAACCTTCTGCTTTACTCTTTACTTTTTCACCAAGTAAAATGTTAAAGGAAGGTGGTTGTGACACTTGAATTTAGTTAAGACCAGTGGTGTAATTAAATTGTGGAATTCACCTACTACATAACGTAGTGATAGCTACTAGTTCAATCCTCATATACATAAAGCAGGTGAAAGAGTAACCTATCCTACCTCAGGCTACAATAGTCAGCAGGCAATTATTTTTTTGGGGGGGGGTACTTCCCTATATTATAAAGCAACTAACCCCTCCCTTTAAGTATAGAATAAAACTTCTAGTATATCAAGGAGAAATGTTCTAGTCCACCTCATTCCATGTGCATTTCTTGTTAAATGTAATATAATGGTAGGCAACACAAGATAGACAAAAGATTTCTAAACATCATATGATTTAATATCTTCAGCTACAACTGGCTTCTGAAAAATCTTTCTCATAACTTTTTCAAAAAGCAACTGTAAAAAAATTCAGAATGGTATCTTTCACAGAAAAGTTTGTGCCTGGGAAAATGGAAGGTTCAAAATAAAAATCCTATCAAATATTTCCATAGGCATTTGTTTGGTTGGAAGAAAAACACTGCTAAGTAGATTTCCCTTTACTGTGGAAAGAACTCTTGAGAGAATGTCAGAGTTTCCTTTGTACTGAACAGAGATATAAAATATTTTACTGGAAAAGCCTAACAGGAAAACCAAGAAGGGACTCTTGTCCTTTCTGTCTGCTCACAACTCAGACACAATTATCAGTTGCTTTGAAAGCAACAGTTGAAACACAATGAACAGCAGTTTGTTTCCCTCAAATAAAGATTAACGAAGAGAGGTTTGTAACTCATTGATTTACAGCAAATATTTCTAATTACTACTAAGAGACTTCAGAACAATAAAGGATTGTAAAGCCATTTTAGTTTATGTCCAAAGTGAGAAAGATAATATGCACTCACACAAAGGTATCAATTAAAAATATTCATACATGTAAGATGGCCCAATGAAATCAACAGGATGATGATAAAGATGATGAAGCAGAATGATCCTAATGTATATTAAGTTGCAATTAAGTCCCACTGAATTCAATGAACAGTTTGAATACAATTTCAGCATTTAAGTTTGAGAAAGAATATCCACCTATTGCCATAAATTAGTGTTTAAAAATATAGGACAAATATAATTCTGCTTTAAATGATTTTGCATGATAATTTGATCTTGAATTTCCCAGCTTCCAATTAGAAAATGTTGGAAATATGATTCAAAGAAGAATACACTAATTCCTCCACATTTGTGGCTTTGACTTTTGTGGATTTGATTATTCACAGATTTTATTAATATGTTCTCTCTAGGAATATCTAGGTCCTCCAGGACAACTTTAGGGTCAACTTTAACCAACATTTACATTGAAGGACCTAGAGATGCCTAGAGTGAACACTCCACTAGGCATTTGTAGTTCCTCCAGTGCAATTCTGTGGTCAATGCCTGGCAGATGTTGCCACAGAGTTGCAGTGGAGGACCTGGAGATTCCTAGAGAGGTGTTCTATCAGGTAAAAACATAGTGTTTTTGTTATTTGTGGTTTTTTCACATTCATGGGGGTCCTGTGCCCCTAACCCCAGTGAATGTAGAGGGACAAGTGTATATTGTCCTATTAATTTATATTATTAAGCCTTCATCAAGAAAATATTCATGGTCAACACATACAGCCCTATTTAATTAAATATAATGAACACAGATGGTTTACATAATTTTAAAGCAGACAATGAAGACATTGAAATACTTCAAGATTTTCCATATCTTGTCTCAGTCATTAATTAGAATGAAGACTGCAGTCAAGAAATAAGACGACTAAGGGCTGATGCAGACTGGCACAAAGGACTGGCCTGGGGGTGGAGTTGGGGCTGGGTAGCCGCACACTAGCTGCCCCATCTCCAACCTGACACTGTCCTGATACCATACGCCTATCCACACAGTGTGCAGCATCAGGACACCCTCTTGGCACAACATGCATACACGCTGCACCAAAATGGTGCAAAAGTGCCCTCATGGCAGCTCCAAGGGTGGCAAAAAGGAGGATCGGATCTGTAGCGTGTGGTTGCCACAGCCCTGATCTGCCACTCCCAGGGATGGCTCTGTGCTGCCCCTTTAGGACTGTCTGCATTAGCCCTAAACCTTAGAAAGGTAGCTATGAAGGGACTAGACAATATCCTGAAGTATAAAGATTTATCATTGAATACTAAAGTTATGATAGTCCATGCCATTGTATTTCCCATATCTATATATGGTTGTGAAAGCTTGACAGTGAAGAAAGTTGGTAGGAAGAAAATCTAGTCATTTGAAATATGGTTCTGGAGAAGAGTTCTACAGTTACTATGAACTGCTAAGAAGACAAAGAAATGGGTCCTAGAGCAAATCAAGCCTAGAAGCCAAGATGACTAAACTGTTGTACTTTGGCCATATCACGAGAAGGCATGACTCACTAGAAAATTTGAGTATGCAGAGAGATCTTGTAAGTCTTTCTTTCAGTTAGTCTCAAACATGCTACAAGATCTCTCTACATATTGATTCTACAGCTATATCATTGAATTCTAGAAAATATGATAATGCTTGATAAGGTAGAAGGCAATAGGAAAAGAGGAAGACCGAATTCCAGATGGATAGACTTAATGAAGGAAGCCACTACCTTGAGTCTGTAAGATCCGAGCAGGGTAGTTGATGATAGGGTGACTTGTCGGTCTCTCATTCATGGGGTTGCCCTATGTCAATGATGACTTGATGGCAATTCACAACAGTTGCCTCTCCCAATTCATGAGGGATCCATTCCTGACCCCCCCCCACGGAAATGGCAGCTCACTAATATTTTAGTCCTATTGAAACGAATAGTGCGCACACAGGCTCACATGGCCATTTTAAATATGGCTACTTGTCCCTCCCTATGAAGAGTGAGATTGTGGACTCAAAGTCCACAAATGATGGGGGACAACTGTATATGTAATCCACAAAGCCTCCTATGTGTAACGAGATGGTGAGTGTGTGTCTAGCTCTGTTTAGTGTTCAGAAATGAAATTTGATTGGCACAATTAATAATTACCACCTTCATATGCATATAGCAATGTAAATTCAATTAAGAATTTCAGAACAGACTCACTGAATCAATTACTGAGTTGTAAGTCAACAGTTTAAGAGGCAAATATCATGATTGCAATGTATCTATTTTATTTGAGACTAGCAACTGGATCAAGGTGTTTAGGTATCACTGTTTGGTGGATTTTTGTTTGAATTTGCTCAGTGGCCAACACAGCTGCATGTTTTCTGGATTATGTTATACCACATTGTAGCTGCAACAGGGGAACCCTAAAGAATGAACCAGTGGACTAGTACCTTCAACCAAGATAAAACAATTTTTTCTTCTTAAATTTGGACTGGATTAACATGTTTTACCTCTACACCTACCAATTCCTTATTCCTGATGCTAAAACATGGAGGCTTCTTGAGAAATCCATTGTTCTCTGCCTACAAAGAGGCCTGTGGCCTCACAGGAATGGAGACATATTGGATTGCAAGGGAGGAGTCCTTGTTGAGATGCAAATGGACTTTAAATTTCCTGGACTTTGAAAATCTGCCAATTGCCACGTGGCCAGAAGGAGGAGGAGCCAGCCTCCCCATACCATCTTAACTAAGGACAAAAACAACACAATGCAGGCATCTTATAATATATAATAATAATAATAATAAATTTTTATTTGTAGCCCGCCCCTCTGCGGAGCAATCGGGGCGGGGGACAACAGCATTTAAAACAGTCTTACTAACCTCTCCAATTGTTCTTCTGTTTGGTTTGTAACATCTTGCCTGATGAAGAAGCCAGTGGAGCTTCGAAAGCTTGCAACAAGTATATTGTGCATTTTGGTAGGCCAATAAAGGTATCAATGTTTAGTGGATGTTTGGATAACAGTACTGTATAGGTAGAGAGAGCATTGCTGTTATTAGCTGCCCTTAAGTCAACTTTGACTCATGGCAACCCTGTAGATGAGACATCTCCAAGCCTACCTATATTCCACTGTTCTGCTTAGGTCTTTTAAATTCAGACCTGTGAGTTCCCTGATTGAGTCTATCCATCTGACATGTGGTCTTTCTCTACCCTCTACCTTTTCTAGCATTATTGTCTCCTCTAATGAGTCATGCCTCATGTGAGGCATTATTGTCTTGTTTAATGAGTCATGCCTCATGACTCTAATGAATCATGCTCATTTGATGTGGGCAAAGTATGATAGCCTCAGTTTAAATAATCTGGGCTTCCAGGGAGAGTTCAGGCCCAATATGTTCTAGGACACATTTGTTTGTCTTTTTGGCTGTCCATGATATCATCAACAATCTTTTCCAGCACCACAGTTGATTTATGTGGTTTCTTCCTTGTCTAGCTCTCACATCCATACATACTGATGTGGAATATAATGGAATATATTGCTTACTTGTATATCTTTACTCTAACCTGAATTTTGTGACCACAAGATCTACCTCACATCTGTGAACTATTTGTTTTTCCAAATAATACTACTACTAATAAAATTTTCCTACTTATTATCAATTAGATTGCTCCAGTGTTACTAATGTGTATTCTTAGGAGTTTGCTCCAGCAGTGGTTTAGCATAATTTGCCTCAATGTGATTCCAGCTTATATAGACCAGAGTTTGGAGAAGTTACTTTTTTTGACTACAGCCCCCAGATTCTACCAGCCACTGTTCATGTCTACAAGGGATTCCGGAAACTTCATACAAAATGATCTTTTCCTAGCTCTGATGCATAAAGTGATAAATTATGAAAATAAGAGGAGTGCATGTACTTATAAGACAGAAATCAAGAAGGTGGTAAAATTGAAAATCCACCCAGAATGCCACCTTCCTTTCAGAGCAGCAGGATCCCTAAATGAATACATGCTTCTAACAAAACTTCAGTTTAATGAAAACAAAAGTTTGTATTTCCACAGATCTAAAGAAGAACTTACCTTTTCTAGGTCTAACATCCCCAAAGAAAGTGATTTCACAGTGTATTCTACACCTACTCATGATCTACCTAGCCAGCCACAATGGCTGTAGACCAAGGGTCAAGGATGAGCAATATACTATCATCAACTTCCCTTTTTAAAAAATGACTGTGGCTGAAATTCTGCTGATGACATAAACATGTGTAATTTATGTGCCTGTATGTCTTTTTTTAAAGGATGCAGTGTCTTAAGTGGATAAGACACTGACTCTGTTGATTGCAAGATCGGTAGGTTGGCAGTTTGAGGCCCAGGTGCTGCATGATTGGGTGAGCTCCCATCACTAGTCCCAGCTTCTGCCAACTTAGCAGTTCGAAAGCATGCGAATGCAAGTAGATAAATAGTACCACTTCTTAGTGGGAAGGTAAACAGCATTCTGTGCAATCATGCTGGCTGTAGTCTCTGACAACGCTGGCTCTTCGGCTTAGTAACAGAGATGAGCACTGCCCCCTACGGTTGGACACAACTTGACAACCTTGTCAATGGGGAATATCTTTACCTTTATGTCTTTTTTAGACCCTGTGAAGTAAGTGTTCCTTATCTCCTTTTACCACACTTGACTCTCTTTTTGTACATGGAGGTTCAGTGGTTCAGTGGAACCTCCATACTCAAAGGGAACTGCTATGGCCACTTACTGACCAAGTAGAAAGAGTAGTAGGAGGGATGACCTGGTCACCTAGGAGAAGTGAGCTGATGTTGTCTTCCCAAATCACCAGCCATTCCAGATGGAATCGTATCTCACCTTTCTTTTCATCTTTCTTTTATCTCCCACCCCATCACTCCTGGGAGCCCAAGAGGTTTAAATTGGAAGACATAAAGGTTTCCATTGTGGAAAATAAAAACAAAAATCTTCCCTCAAATCATGAAACAATATCAGATCAGCACTACTTTCCCCAAAAAGCATCAGACCTCTAGAGCAATAGATTATCTCCCAAATCCCTTTTCATGTTTCTCACTGTAGGAGAACCCTTGGTGTTACTCTTATCTGCCTTGCTTGTTACTTACACATGTGATGGTTCCATTGAGCTCCAAGCATATGACTTCTGTGTTTGTCACTTCCTTGATATTCATACAAGTGAACTGGAGAAGAATTGAGAAAAGAACAAAGTCATGTTGCTAAGAGGAACAGATGCTTCTCTATAGCTAATTCTATTTATTTTTTTCCTAGATCTTACTATCACATTTCTATGCCCCCCATCAACGTGCTGTTGACAGACCCACTCACAAAAGCATTAATTAAAATGCAACAACAAAGGCAAATAAACACAGCACATTTCTCCTTTTCTAATTGAGAAAAATAAAAATACATTTATAAAGCGGATTATTATAAATACAGTACAAATCAACTTTGATGCAGAAAACGTTTCCCAAGTCCACTACTTCCCTACTTATTTTACAACAATTCAAAATGCTTCATAATTCTAATTGGCAGCTGTCATAGTTTTTTTTCTTTTAAAGATGTCTTTTGTGCCTAGGCAAGTTGCTATCTTGCCATTCAGATATAGTTAAATGATATACGGCCAAATGTCACAGAAAGCAGACAATACAGTTTGATGAGGTGGGTTTTTTTGGGCAGTTTGAGACATATTCTACCCAAAACCATACATGGTTTGCTTTGTTTTTTGCACAGAAAACAGCATTTTCTGTGCATGAAATGTCCCTGGGTGAAAACAAGCTAAAGCAGGAAACCACACTCTATGGACCTTATCCCACGCTGCTCTCAAAAGTGGCAAGAAAGCGATATGAGCATCATTGCAGTACTATAGCACTAGTATAAATATGGCGCTAGCGCTATAATAGCGCTATGGATAAGCTAGCGCTATTGCAATGCCCGCTGAAACCGACATTCAAAAGAACCCGAATGATGCTGCATTCTGAGCGGTTTCTTGTTGGATTCTGAGCGACGTTGTATAATCACCCGGAAAACTATAGCGCTATAGCGCCTGATTTGTAGCGGATTCTGAGCGACGTCGTGTGATCACCCGGAAAACTATAGCGCTATAGCGCCTGATTCTTAGCCGATTCTGAGCAACGTTGTGTGATCACCCGGTAATGTATAGCGCTATAGCGCCTGATTCTTAATGGATTCTTGCTGCTTTTGGCCCCGTGGGATAAGGTCCTATGTGGTTTCCTGCATAGAAAGTCCTGTTTTTTGTGCAAAAATAACACATGTATATTTTGCAAAGAATAAATCTTTAGTAGTATTTGAAAACTACACTGTTTTTGAAGACTTTCTCATTGTGGCAAGCAACTGCTAAAAAAATAAAATAAATTTTGGCTTCCTTTGAGAATGAAATTAGTCAAACATTACAGCCCTAGAAGATACTTCAAGTCTGGAAGACTGGCAGCACTGTATCACCCCTTGAATGCAGTGGAAACATGATGATGAGAAGAGGAGCCAAGCAGCATGGTTGAACAGACATGCTTTTAAGACTTAAGAATTATCTGAGGTGGATCTTCTCAACCTGGAAACAGGATCATAATTTCAGTTGACAGAGACAATAATATGGTTGATAGAGAAAAAGAACATGGAACTGCATTTTACAGACATTTTCCCAAGATGGAAATAGTGTACTACTTAATTAGTGGTTAGGATGGATTATAAGGTTAATCACAGATATAAAACAATTGGGTGCAATGAAATTCCCTTTCATTGCACCCAAACTAGCTGATGAAATTCTTCACCATTCTTACCATCACATGACTGTCCCCAGCTCTGGTTGTGATAGGTGATGTGGTGACTTCAGATTTTATCCGCACAGTAAGAACAGATGTTAGAGTTGTTGCTGTAGTCAAAGTTTCAGTCGTTTCATTGCTGGTACCATGCGATGTATTCTGCAGTGTTGGAGATGACTGCACTATTGTAACTGTAGGACTGAGTGCTGCTGTGGATGCATCAGGGCTGCTGCTGCTGTTCTTTTTGGCTACTAAATTTTCTGAAGTTGAATTTTCTGCTACTAGAGATGCTGTAAGGATAAAAAAGGGGCACAGAAACATATATGAATGACAGAGATCTCCCATAACCAAAATATGTCAGACAATAAGAACATGTCTTAGGCTGCTGCCACACTGCAGAATTAATGCAGTTTGACACCGTTTGAACAGACATGGCTCCATCCTGGGATGTGTATGTCACTAAAAGGATTCTGGCCAAATAGTGTTTAATGTTTGCTTGAGAGTATAGAAGTGCTTAATTGGGGGGGGAAGTTACTAAAATTAAGGTGGTTTCAAAAAAACAATATTTTTAAAAGGCAAAATTAATTTTTATTATAGTGGTATAATTCTCTTTCATATATGCACTATTTCAATTATTCACAGAATAGTCTGAAAAACATTTTGGCAGCCATTAGAACATTCATTTTTTTAAAAATGGGGTGATAAAATGGTGTCCACCAGAAAGGTTACACACTTGGGCCTCAATCCAATACTTCCTTAAAATACATATACTTATACATAGTTTCATGTGATTGAAGTGAACATTTGATAAAATGTGATGTTTTTAAAGAATATTTTTTTTAAAAAATTAAAATTTAAAAATGGGGAATTTCCTTTCTCCTACCACTAACCCTCACCTCATGTGGTTTGCAGCAATCAGTGAGGATCTTACTAGCCTCTGGCTACCTTTCCATAGCCAGATGCACAATTATGGCATCAGTGCTGAGATCTGTGGGGGTCTTCAGGGGTCTTAGTGCTCTGAAGGTATTATACTGGGGAGTGTTGAGTGCTGTGCAGGAAGGAAGGGAATAGCAATCCTTGCATCATCCCCCCCAAAAAAGAATATCCACACGCATAAAGGACACTTACACAGGTGGACGTCCCTAAGTGAATTTTGGCCTGAAAGTATGTTGAGCGATGATAGGTTCAGTAACCTATCTACAGTTGCTAACATGGCTATCATGTCTCTTTGCTGTTTCCAGACAGAAGGATATTAGTGCTAACATTTAGATGATACTGTGAAGCTATTCCATCCCTTTCTCCTTAACAGATAGGTGGAAATATGGGATGGCTGTGAGTGAAAAATGCCATTCTTTGGACCCTATTAGAATTCGAGGCAAGGCAGAAAAACAACCCATATAGTGTAGACTGAGCTACTGTTCCATTTCCAATTCTGGTACTGTGGAAAAACAAAAGAGGATAGCAACTGGATGATGGCATTGTATAGATCCCATTTTAAGGTATAGATGGGGTAACTATACTAAGTATCTACTGTGGGAGCACCGTAGGTATGAAGCCAATGGTAATGCCTTTTACCTGTTGTTGTTGGAGTGTTAGTTGCAAGGGGGTCTCTAGTTGATATTTTTATGGTGGGTTTCACAGAGGAGGGTTTCATAGTGGTGGAAGTGTTCTGTAAAGTTCCTGAAGTTGTTGATTCAGCCGTAGAAACATGATTTTCTTAAAAAAAAAAAAGAGAGAGAGAGAGAGAGAATTTATATCTCAGAACACAGTGAAACATTGTATGAGTCTCTGATGGCAGTCAACTTAGCAGTTATGCAGTGAAAGAAATTCTGGGTGGGCTGGGGTGGAGCAGTAAAACAGCAAACAAATGCAGATCAGATTCAAGAAGATTGTAGTAATCAAGGAGAAAGATGGCCTAAGTCATCTCTAAAATGACTAAAGTTTTCTTGGACAGAACAGAGAGAAAGAGTTGTATTTCTGTAATGCTGTGAATGACGAGGGTAGAGGAATATTTTTGGTGCTGAGGGCCACATGCAGCAATACATGAATGACTGTGGTTTGCATGCCAGGAAGAGCCAGTGAACCATGAACCAGAGCTAGTGAAGGGCATAGAGTGAACATGCTCACTCACTTACACACAAACATGCACCATTTGTGCTCATTCTTTCTTTCTCTATTACATACAACACACAGAGTGCCTCCAGATGAGGGGGAAAAAATCTCTTAAAAGTCCCAGGTTATGTCCCTGTGCAAACCAATTTTATTTTCTTTATTACATTTTCTTCATACCAAAGAATTTCCTGGGAACTCCTGGCATTATTAAGGACTTTTCATTTCTACTTCCCAGGTCGGTTTAATTTAACCCAGTATTTTCTGAAGTGAAATGTATTGAACCTTTGCAGTCTTATTTGTATTATTCTGCTAAGATGGCTACCACCAGTAAAACATAGCTGTTGTTTGCAGAACACAGATTCAACAGAGAGCATATGAGAGAAAGAGGAATGTTCTTACCAAAACAAAATGATTCCAGTGCTTAACTAGTTTAATATTGCTAAAGTGTTTTAGCATTTTGAATGTTGCTACTGTTGTTAACTGCCTTCACATCAACTTAAACTCATGGCAGCCTCATGAATGAGACACTTCCAAGCCCCCCTGTCCACAACTGCTTTGCTCAGGTCCTGCCAGCTCAGGGTAGTGGTCTCTTTGATTGAGTCTATCTCATATGTGGTCTTCCTTTCTTTCTACTGCTCTCTACTTTTCCTGGCAATATTGTCTTCTCTACTGAGTCATGCTTTCTCATGATGTGCCCGAAGTATGACAGCCTCAGTTTACTCATCTTGACTTCCAAGGAGAGTTCAGGCTTGATCTGTTTTATTTGTTTGTCTTTTTGGCTATCCGTGCTAACTTTAGCACTCTTCTCCAGCACTACAACTTAAATAGGTCGATTTTCTTTCTATCAGCTGTCTTCACTGTCCATTGTCACATCCGTACATGGTGATGAGAAATATGATGGCTTGGACGATCCTAACTTTGTTGTTCAATTTTATATGTTTGCACTTTAACATCTTGTCTTGTTTTTTTTCATAGCTGCCCTTCCCAGTCCTAGTCTTCTTCTGATTTGAATTTCTTTGTCATCTAGATTGAATTTCTGTAACTCCTGTTTGATCATTTTTTCCTTAATGTTCAACAGTAAGCCTGCTTTTGCACTTTTCTCTCTGATTTTCTTTAGTAATTGGTTAAAGTATTTGATGTTTTCTGCTAGTAGTATGGTATCATCTGCACATCTTAGATTGTTGATATTCCTTTGTCCAATCTTCACTCCTCTTTCCTCCATGTCTAAACTTGTTCAGCATATATTTTCTCCATGTAAGTTGAATAGATAGGTTGCACAATGATTAGTGCACAAAGTCAGACAAGGCATTCTATCACTTTGGCTATAACTCATGAAAAAAAAAAAA
>CM034706.1:219504557-219531160 GCA_020142125.1 Phrynosoma platyrhinos
TTAATGTGCACTATTTCTGGCAGTCTGCAAAGGCCCTAAGGCAGTTATGCAGGTAGCATGTGCAGAATTCAAGTCATTGCTTGGATAGTTTAAAAATATCTCTGCAGAGTCCTGTCATAACTGCTTGTTACACTGTGGCTTGGCAGAGGGAGGGGACTGGGTGTGTCATTCTTCAGTAATCTACTCACTAAAACTGCAGAACTTCTTTGGTTGCTGTTAAGGTTGGTTTTAGGGGACAGTTGTAATCTGAGCATTGGTGCCATGATCATAAATATGAATGCCAAAATTTACAAGGCTTTTAGTCTAGCTTACAACCATATAAGTACTGAACAGGATGTCACACTCCTGACTTAGCAATGCTTTGCAGAGGTAGCAGGCAATGTGCCCTAGTCTTGGGAAGATACCTACCCCTGATTTAGGCACTTGTTACTAAATTGTTCCTCAAACCTCAATAGTGTTACTCAAACCTGACATGTTTGACATATATGAGTTTTATTTTGCTTCTTAAATAAGACTTCTATGTTGTGCTAGCTTTTCTTTTAAAGAGGAACAGGTTTTTCTCAGGGACAGTGAGCTGCTCATTTTGGAGCTTGGACAAGAAATAAAATTTACTTTTCATTTCACAAATGCTGCTTTTTTGCTCCTTTCAATGAAAAGGTGAAAGTTCTGGAAGTACCTTACATTCTGCTCAACCTACAGCATAGTAATTCTGCCATGCCATGCTTTGTTTATCATAAATATACGTTTTGTATATTCTGTGGTTATTTTGTTTTAAAGGTGAAGATAGTTTTGAAAGGAATTTTAATTAAGGGACTATTCCATCTGCTTTTTCATGGTAGAAAGAGAACAAGACCTTTTTTTTTTTTTTTAAAATACTCACTACCTTATTAAAAGAACATTCTGTTGTGCAGGACGATATGCTTTCTCTTCCAAGAATCCTGGATTATCTTAAAATTAATCTAGAACAAATATTCAAACTAACTGCCTGAAAAAGTTGATTGATGTCTCAAATGACATTACCCAGGATGTGCATATTTCATATGGTTGTAGTAGCAACTTCACCACAGAAGTAGGCACATGTTGCTTTTTCTCCACAACATGAATGTGCACACGCATATACAGTTGGTTACAGCAATGACTGTTCATACAGTGGTCTCTTGGTATCTGGTGGGGTGTGGTTCCAGGACCCCCCATGGATACAAAAATCTGCGGATGCTCAAGTCCCATTACATACAGTGGCACAGAAATGTTGATGTTAACTGCCCTCAAGTTGATCTTGACTCAGGGTGACCCTGTAGATGAGACATCTCCAAGCCCCCCTATTCTCCACTGCTCAGCTCAGGTTTTGCAGATTCATGTCTGTGACTTCCCTAATTCAGCCTAGTCATATGGTGTGCGGTCTTCCTCTCTTTCTACATCTCTCCACATTTCCTAGCATTATTGTCTTTTCTAGTGAGTCTTGAATTCTCATGATGTGGCCAAAGTACAACAGCCTCATTTTTGTCATCTTGGCTTCCAGGGAATGGTCTGGCTTGATTTATTGTAGGATCCATTTGTTTGTCTTTTTGGCTGTCCACGGTATCTTCAACATGCTTCTTCAGCACCACATCTCCATTCGGTTGATTTTCTTCTTGTCCACAACAGAAATGGTGCCCCTTATATAGAATGATAAAATCAAAGCTTTCTTTTTTGAATGTATATACATATCTATTTAATATTTTCAAACTGTGGATAGTTGAATCTGCGTATAAGGAATCCATGGATACAGAGGGCTGACTGTACACCTATATCTTAAGTATCCAACATATGAGGGCATCTGAATAAGTCCAAGGTGGTGATCACATATTTACTTGTATGCTCATTCATTGT
The DNA here is from genome assembly GCA_020142125.1 of Phrynosoma platyrhinos. Classification (NCBI taxonomy): domain Eukaryota; kingdom Metazoa; phylum Chordata; class Lepidosauria; order Squamata; family Phrynosomatidae; genus Phrynosoma; species Phrynosoma platyrhinos. The sequence continues at coordinate 219,506,427 of CM034706.1, forward strand.
ATTATTTATTTATACATGGTTGTATGAACTTAGGATAAGAAATAATTATAGATACATTTACAGTTGTTTCTGGTATTACATCTGACATCAGGTGCATCCTGAAAATGTTTTCATGTTTTCTAAACAGCTAAATTTGTAATTGTGATAGTTTGACTGATGCATATTCAAGGTCCCTCTTTTTCTCTCAAGCATCTTGTTGTCAGTCTCTAAAAATATTGAAACATTAAGGGTACACCAAACCTTTCGTTGCCTGGGACACAAGAAGACACATTTTCCCAGTCTACCATGCTATATCTATTAAACAAATGAAAATGTTCAATTTATCAAGTATTTTGCACCATTTTAAGAAAGAAACTATGGGCCAAATTAGATTCTGTGATTAGGTCTCCTAGGGTTGCTTAAAAGGCAAACATAGCAGGGAAACCAACAAGACATATTAGAACCACAACAGCATGGAAGGTAGAGTTAACCTTTCCTTGTTGAATTGTTTCCTGAACCCAAGTGCTCCTCTACAGCTGCTGTTTATTTTGCAAGATAAATCATGGCAATAGCTATAAATCCCGCATCACCACTATGGGACAAATAGCAGTTTGGGAGAAAGAGTTTAAACATTTACAAAACACTAGGAGAGAAAATGGTCAAATCTCAGCAAGGTGGCCCAAGTAGGAATCAGAACTAGTCACGCTGCATTTGTACTTTAAAAAATAATAATTTGAGCTGTGATTCTGGTTCTCCTGCCATTTTATCAGGTTGCACCCTATAAAACAATATTATCATGTGCTACATACTGAAGGGAAAATAAACCTGCACAGAATCACAGTCACCACAGCTCATAGGGCTTTTCTCCAGGAAAAATAATTTGTAATTGATAGGAGGATTTGCTCCAAGAAGAGCTGCCATGTTTTCTTTAGGGAGCAATGACTTCATCCTGAAACTTTGAAAATGGGCCATTTGTTTTGTGTAATTGTGAACATAATCAAAACTGGCACACGTAATGGCTAGAGATGACACATCATTTCACCATCCACTAATAAGGGAAGTGCCACCAAGCACTATTAGGGCTGCTTAACATGCAAAGCAAATGAATGGATCTGGCCAAATCTGTGTGGAAATAATTCCCCCAATTGCCAGTCCTGGGTTCTAGAGAAAGTGTCCACAAGAGATATGGAACAGAATTATTGGAGTAACGTTTCATGGTTTCTTAAAGAAGAAGAAAAAACAATGCTGGGAATATTATAGTATAGACCCATGCTGGTGAACCTATGGCATGCGTGTCATCTCTGGCATGCAAAACCATTTTGCAGGGCACACGGAGAGACTGGCTGGTGGGGGAAAAGGAGGAACAGGTACGTCCCTTCTCCTCCTCTTCTCTTGTCCTCTCATCACTTCAACTGCTCCTCCAGAGATAGTTAAAGGCACAGGAGGGTGGAGTAGAGGAGGAGCAGGCACACACCTGTTCTTCCTCTTCCCCTTGCCCTCCTGGGCCTTTAGCTGCCTCTCCTCCTGGGCCTTCAGCAATGGAGAGGCAGCTGAGGGCCTGGGTGGGTGGAAGAGGAGGTCCCGCCCTCTGGAAGGTGGAAGCCCTGCCCCTCCCGGACATCCTGGCCCCTTAAGTTTGTGCACTTGGTCTCTAAAAGGTTCACCATCACTGGTATAGACCAAGACCAGAGTAAGACCTCTGGTCTATGTTTAGGTTCAGATTTAAAATAGCACCCTGAGAACTCTATCCTGTCTTAAGTACAGAGTAGAAGAAAGCCTCAATGAATGAGGTGTAGCTGAAAGAAAGACATTATTTAAAATAGCTTTTGTCAATAACAGGAGTGTAGTAAATGTTAGATGACTTTATAACAGGACTTTAATCACAAGTCTGTGATGGAGTAGCTAAACTAGGATCCATGGATTCTATTCCTGACTTTGTTCATACAGTACTGCTGTATATTCAGGTTTCATTCACCACCCATTTGAGGAGGGGGTGGTGCAGCTTCTGGTGAGTTTCAAGGGCAAATAATTGACCCTAAGCTTCCAGTGCTTTCCCATTCTTGGTATAGATAAACAAAAACATAAAGGAGAAGAAGAAATGTCACCCAACAGGCCAAAGACCAATGTCACAATAATTTCTTAGTGCCAACTTCTAGAATCAGACTTTGTATCATGAACAAAATTATTAAAATATTGTGTATAAAATTATCTCCATGTATGTATATAAGGTGAATATGAATAATAAATGAATTTCATATTTAGACTTGGGTCCCATCTCCAAGATACCTCATTATGTATATACAAATATTTTCAGATCCCAAAAAACACTTCAGGTCCCTAGCATTTTAGATAAAAGAGACTCAACCTTTACTCTAATGTCATGTATGAATAGTAGTAATAATAGTAATAATATATATTTTTGCAAAACATGGCACTGTATATTCTACATTAATTGAATTTGGCACCTACAAACCAAATTTGGCACCTCCACAAAAATATGTGGAGGATGATTTAAGATATTCCTCATGTGGTTATCTCAACATAGTGCCATTCCATCACATATAAGTGAGAAATTTTTCCTCTTGCCACACTCTATGCTCTAATAATCCTCCCTCAGAAGACTTACAATCTACCATATTTTTTTTTAAAAAATAGGAACTATTTTTATAGGAAAATAGGAATGGAGAGCAGCAGACTAGGTGTTGGGAAGATATTAGGTGCGGCTGGGGCATACACTTCCATGGGTAAGGTTCTGACTCTGCTGAAAGTGATCTAGAGTTCAGTCAAAACTGAAACGCAATGAAAAATGACCACATGGTTTTAATTTGCTCCAAAGCAAGCAATGGAGTAAATATCCACATTGTTTCTACTAGTTCCTAAAAAATACAGAAGTGAATCAAGATGTTGCCTTCTGGTCCTAAATGGTTCCTTTGCATATACAGTACATGGTCAAACTTTTCTTTCCACATGCTGGGCACCAGATTAAATGTACAGAGCTGCACAATCTATATCTGTATACATTCTGTGTACAAAGCAATGATTTATGGTCCTGTTGAGACACTATGCTAGTATAAGTCTTTACAACATTGTATAAAGAGAAGTATCCACTACTGCCTTATGTAATCATTCCTATATTCCAATCCACCATCAGCCCTGGTGGCGCAGTGGTTAAATGCCTGTACTGCAGCCACTCACTCAGACCACAAGGTTGTGAGTTCAATACCAGCCAGGGCTGAGGCTCGACTCAGGCCTGCATCCTTCCGAGGTCGCTAAAATGAGTACCCAGATTGTTGGGGGGCAATCAGCTCATAGTTGTAAACCGCTTAGACATCCCATGTGCGATATGAAGCAGTATATAAATGAAGCTGCTATATTTAACCACAGCAGATAATTCATAGATAATTTCCTTGCAGCAGAGAGAATGTAGCTCGATTGACACATGGGGTTGGCATATGGGGATAGCTCTGTTTCCCCAAACCCATAATTTCCACTGTGTGGCCATGGGATACACTGGGAAGTGACTTACCAAATTGTCTCTTTGACCCCACCTCCCCAAGCTGTCTGCTTTTTTTTTTTTTGTTCTCTTTTTTACTGCCTTTAAATAGGATGCTGGACAACTTTATGGTGGTGAAAGCTAGAATCTGCCATTACAACCTTGATCTCCCCTATGCTAGCTGATTTTATGCGGTTTTAGAATGTCATTATACAAGTATTACAGCTTATCAACAGTATCATCTTAGTCTGCAGATTTTTGTGACCTGGCTAAGACTATTCTCATTCTTTTTATCAGATTCTTCTTCTTTTTGCATCCCTTTACATATATTTTTAAAACATTGGTTTCTTTAAAATTATTGTAAAACACTTCAACTTCATATCCCCAAGGAGAATGAGCACAGATAATGGTAGGAATAACAGCAGAACAGCTGTGTATGTAGCAGCCATAAAACTTCATGCAAGGAAAAAAAAAAAGGAATTCATATTTATTTGTTAGCCAACACCCAAAGCTATTGTAAATAAAAAAATAATTTGGAAAACTTAAGCCAAATCTACTGGGTATGTTAAGTTAAACTAAATTAAGGCAACACAGGTATTCTTACATAATTAAAAAAAAGTGATTTCACCTATTGTGTATAGTTGTCTCATGTGGTTTTAGATGGTTTTTGGAAGAAACCGATGATCTGGACCATTTCACTCTGGTTTCAGGACTCATTTTTGTCATTCCTGGTTGACCAGACAAGTCTTTAAGCAGAGGCTGGATGGCCATCTGTCAGGGATGCTTTGATTGGGAGTTCCTGCATAGCAGGGGGTTGGACTGGATGGCCCTTGTGGCCTCTTCCAACTCTATGATTCTATGATTCTATGATCCAACATTGGGAGAATTACAGGAGGAGTGTGACCTAGCTATTTCTCCCAGACCTATCAGTTATATTTTACCTGTGTTTTGTAATCTTTCCTGGAAGCTTTGCTCTCGGGAATGCTTCAAACAAACATACAACTCAGAATAGCCCCACTGAATTGAATGGGTTGTTGTTGTTGTTGTTGTTGTTGTTGTTGTTGTTGTGTGCCTTCAAGTCATTTCCGACTTATGGTGACCCTAAAGTGACCCTATTATAGGGTTTTCTGAACCAGAGAATGTATGACTTGTCCAAGATCTCCCAGAAAGAAACTCTTCTAGAACATGGCCACACAGCCCGAAAAATCACAAAAAAATATAGATCTCCCAGTGGGTTTCATGCTCAAACACTATACCATGCTGGGCCTTAATTCCAAGTAAACGGATATAGAATTGCAGTGTAAAGTCAAAATCCTATTTGATGTTGGTAGAGTGTAAATCTCCACCTCTGTACCTAAGGTAATGGAGGTTTGGGAGGACAAAAGCTGCTCCTTTCTTCCCATCTCTGTAAGAGTTGCCCAATGGTCAAACATTTTATGAGTAATTGATGCAATTATCCATTATTTTGTCATGATGTACTCATGTTATGTCTTTTATTTGCTTTACATTATATAGTTGTTTAGTTGTTAGCAACTTTTAGTATGTGTTACTAAATCTGACTTGTGACCCTATGATTGAGAGACCTCCAACAGATTAGGTTCTTAACAGCCCTTCTCAGGTCTTTCAAACTCAGGGTCATGGCTTCCTTGATTGACTGAATTCACTTATAATGCCACCTACCTCTTTGCCTATCGTTATCATCCCCTCCCAGTTAGTCATGTTGTCTCACAGTATGTCCACAGTAAAATAACTTATGTTTAGTAAGTTATGTAGAAATAAATTAATTAAATTCAACAAAACACTTAGTGCTTGGAAAACTATTTTATAACTTGCTTATTATTTCACAGTTTTTAAAATTAACATAAGAATGATTGAAATGGGTAGAGGGCCTATTTTAAAATTCAATTATTTGAAAGGCAATTTGAAAATTCAGTTATTCAGCTGTTAATTCAGTTCAAAAATATTTGAAAATGCAGGTTATAGCAGACAAATATAGGCTGTTTCTAGTTCGTAAACCCTAAACTTAATCAATATGCAGCTAGGTTTTGAAAAACAATATGTTGCTTATGTTAGCTTGCAGAAAACCCCAAAGTTTGGATAAAGTTCATTTCATAAAAACCTTATCTTTCTTCTCTTCTCTTAAAAGAACATAAATTAGTACTAAGATGCTCAGTGAAGAATTGTAAGAAATACTTAAAATCTTAAAGTGAAGGTTATTGGAATTAAATGAAATTGCAAGGAACAAGGTAGGATTATAGAGAGCAGCACATAAAGAAAATCTAATAATGGTATTATATTTCTGAAAGAAATGGTAACAGATATGTTTGAATAGAAAATTATTAAAATAGCATGAACTGAGAGTCGCCTCCCCCAAAAAAACATACTATGAATCCAGGTTACACTGAGATGAACAAGGTTACAAAAATTATGGATGGCCAACATCAGACATACAAACATTAATACAATTCTTCTGATTTCAAGACCTTTTCAGCATGCTCCATGATAAGACATGAGAATTTTGTAACCTACCAATAACTCCTTAGTTATGCATACAGTTGTCAGGATGCTTGAAAAAAGACTCTTAACTTGCAAAGCTTATTTGCTGTGAACCTGAAGTGCTCCAGTGAAGGAAGCTATTTTTTCTCATACATACCTAAACAAATTGCAATATTGCTAAGACTTTGTTCTCCAGTAACAAATTTGTTCAAATCAACAACATGAGGCATGATTTCATCGTAAAGAAAAAGGGAGGAAGTCATTGCTTTCATAAGTGTTATGTGTGTAGTTGTTTATGTTGGCATAAACAGAAAACCTTGCCACATCACGATAGCCTAATTCCTCTTACTTGCCTCCCACCAGTGTACAACTAATCAAACAATTTGTTTTTGAACTTTTCCAGATTGTTTTAAACAGAGCTCACTGGCAAAGATTTTCATCCTAGCATACACTGATCATTTCTTCATAGTCTTCCTTCCTACTTCCCCCACCATCTCCCTACACACATGATATATATATTTAGAAATACTGTGGTAGTATGACCCAAGGGGATCCCCAATAATCTTTCAAATAATCTGTGACATACTGGTCTTTGTACTATTTGCTAAAATGTTCACAATTTTCTACATGGCTTGTTTATGTTTGTTTTGGAAGCTGAAAGAATACCTTAGCTCTGAGTCTGCATGCTGTCGTTGAAGCCAAATGGATACAACAAGCATGATGTAACTGGTGTCGGGGCAGACAACTCATGGGAGAGTTACATTTAAAACACCTTACTTTAAATTCACTGATTGTTACAGAGGTGAAAAGAATGGGTCAATTTTTATTTGCTATTTTTAATGCTACTTCCATCCAACAAACTCTTATCAAAATATCATTCATGTGCAGCACTGGGCCTCTTTGGCTTCCTGAAGGCAAACAACTACTTGACAGAACTATTTGTCCCAAGTCAATTAGAATAACATACAGATCTCTTAAGGGATTTTTCCTTAACAGTCAATGAAAATCCTACATCATTACCTTTTCTACTCATATAACAGATTCAACAGAGGCAAAAAGAAAAGCTTTAACCTTCATTGGGTGAAACTGTAAGCCCTAGGGCTAGCAAAGGGGTTAACAAAGAGAAAGTATTTAGCTTTCTCTGCATAATCAGTTGTGAGTTCACCATTCTTAATACTCCCTGAAAGAATAACAGTCTCTGTAACTGACAGTGCAATCCCATATATTTCTGCTTAGATCACACTACTTTAGTCACACTGAGTTTAATGGAGGTTAGTCCCAGGCAGATGGGGAGTAGGATTGCTGCCTTAACTTAGAATTTCTCAGTTGTAATATAAAGTATAAACATTGCTGAAAGATGCAAATATGTGCAGAACTATAAACTTTCCCATTAAAATCTTCCAGGCAAGTGCATCATCAATTAGCATTGTGAGGGGATTCAGAATAATAATTATATACCTTACAGCTTATGACACTTTGAACACTGTAAATGTGTCACATAAATGTTAAGAGCTATTATTTGCTGTTAATAAAGCTATTCACCTTTTAAACTTTGTATGGTGTCTAAACCTTAGTGCTTAATAAAGAGTAAGACTCAATTTATATTTATTACTGTCTCTCATACTGACAACCATCTTCTTGTGGTGACAGTAAAGTGGCAGGGGCTAGTCTGCATGCACCAAAAGTCCTGTTCCACACTTTCTGATTGGACAACACATGGCCCAAACCCTGGTTCTGGTGTGAGGGGCATGTCTGGCACCAGAACCTGGGACTAATTCTGGGAAGATCCAGAGCTCTCCATTTCCATGCCATGGTGGTTGTCTGTATAGGCATCTCACTGGGTCACCCAGTGCATCTGCCATTGTGGCAGGTTGCTTGTTCTGAGGTCAAAACAAGGTGCAATGCATGTGATCATTGGCAGACAACTGCTTTGGCATGGAAACCGAGGCTAAGATAACAGAGGCAGGTCAGTGAAGCTAAGGGGTCAGAATTATTATTATTATTATTATTATTATTATTATTATTATTATTATTATTTCATGCCTCTCCTCTAGGTTTGAGGATGGGTATAGCATGTTAAAATATAAAACACAATTAAAAACACATAAACCCACAGTTAAAATACAGCACTATAAAACCATTAAAATACACTCATAAGAGCTCATATACAAATTAAAAAGGCATGCTTTAAAAGTGACTGGGTAGGCCTGCTGGAAGAGATATATCTTTAATGCAGTTTTAAATTTAGTCAGCTATCATATCTCTTCCGGCAGGTCATTCCGCAGTCTGGAGGCAGCAGACAAAAAAGTCCTCTGGTCAACTATTGCAAGTGTAGTCCTGATCAGTCGGAAGAAACATTTCCCAGAGGATCTGAGTGTACAGGGCAGATTGTACAGGAGAAGGCAACCCCATAACCTAGACCCAAACCATATAGGGCTTTAAAGGATACTGTGGGCTGCCTCTCAAGTATCCTGGCCAGTGCAGACAAGCATGGAGACTGATAATGAATAGAACGCACTCACAACCTTTGTTATGTACAACTGAATAAAGATTAATTTGGAAAAACTGTGTGTGCGTCCCATTCCCTGCTCTCAGTACCCAGCTGGTCACACTGCAAATATCCCTTAAGCCTATGAGTGCAAAATATCCACTTGAAACTTATCATACACTTCAGGGATTTCCCTTCTTTCTCCACTCTTTCTCTTTTGGATGTAGGATGAAAATTTACAGGTGAAACAACACCATTTGCAAATTATTACCATCTCGGAGACTTGAAATAACTAATTATGAAAGGTCATCAATTCCGTTCCCCATTAACAATGGTGTCATTACATCATATAAAACTGTCAGCTGATGAGGGTTAATGTCACTCTTATTTCAGTATAATCCATCTATTTATTTATTAATTAAAATAACTATATATCAAAACATTAAATAAAATCAATGTCAACAAGATAAAATAAATTAAAATGATAAAACTAGTTTAGATACACATTAAATATTAAATGTAACTTTCAAATTTCTTTTATTGTTTGAGGGATATAGGGTCATTAAATGATGGAGGAGGAATAGCTCATGTTTCAAGGGCTGGTTCATGCTGTGCCTGATATCACTGTCTCATATTCTGTTGTGGGTGCTGAGGTGTCAATGAAGTGGATGGGGGGAATATGTTGTGTATTTCAGGGCCAGTGGCTTGAGGAAAACAGCTTTTAAAAATAACTTAAGGCTGCATCTGCACTGCAAAAATAATGCAGTTTGATACCACTTTAACTGCCATGGCTCAATGCTATGTTCCAGTGCAATGTAGCCCAGGATTCCATAGCATTGAGGCATGGCAGTTAGTAGTGTCAAACTGCATTATTTTTGCAGTGTGAATGTAGCCCAAGACTTTCAATTTTAGTTATATCTGAGGAACAGGAAATTAAATAAAGAAATACAATAGACTTGTAATGATAAGACTAACTAACAACTTTTGTCAATATTATTTTTATTAATATAATAAAATAACAAAATCAAGTACCAGATAATATCAACCCAGTTCACACCACAAATCTCAAATCTAAGCATCACATACAGGATAGTAACACGCTGTATCAGAAACAATAGTATTAATAATAAATACTAATATTTACACTATACAGCAGTTGATGTATTAGTTAACTGTGTTCATAAGAGTAACTGACAACTTTTGAGCTCTTGACATTATAGCTGTAACTATGGAATTTCAAAGTAATTTTCCAAACTCTGTACCATCTCTTTTCCCAACAGCCATTTAGAGAAACTGCCTTGTAAGGAAGAGGAAGAGGAAGAAGAAGTGTGTAAAGTGACTATCTGAGAGTTTGGAACAATTATGGTTTTGGATTGTAAATCCCAGTGGCCATGCTGGAAATTCTGGAAAGCATAATAAAAAAGCAACATTTCTAGTTGTACTAGGATCACAGCCATTCATACTGGTTGCTGCTCCCCCAGATGATTCTTCCCCTCCTACAAATCCCTGAAAAATAAGGGAGACTTGTTTTCCCCTTCTTATACCAGTTTTTCGTTTCTAGTCTGAAAGTGGTGGACTGGTTGTGCTGGTCATGAATCAAAGATCTATACATTAGCAGAAATGAAATAAAAACAAATAAGAAAGAATAGAACAGTTCTATTTTTGAGTAGAACCACATCATTTGTTGAAGTTTGTTCATATTCTCTGCATTCGTTAATTAGAGTTGGTGCTGTCTGGTGACAGTGATAAAGACATTTTTGGTAAAATTGTTCTAAGCTGCCCAAAGTCCAGGGAGCACATTAAATGATGGAGGAGGAATAGCTCATGTTTCAAGGGCTGCATATATAGATGCATTTAGAAATAAAGGCATGGTATAGTGTTAAAACTTGTGTGGAACACAAAGTGTATATGAACAAACCTGACTCCACTGTTTATGCCATAAAGCATACCCTATTTTGTAACAGCACAAGAACAAAATAAGGCACAAATCACACTGTTACATAGCAAAGAAAAATAAGCACAAACATAAATCCTCCTTGTCTGAGAATGTTCACCCCCTAATTCAGCTTAATACCTTATGATCTCCAATGCATGGATATATTTGTGGGAGTTATCCTGGTGCTTGATGACATATAGGGAAAAATGTATTCCAAGAAATATTCTAGACACATCTGTTTCTGAGAGAAGATCCTTGAACTCTGGAATCAATTTCTGAGGCTTGCTGTTCACAAGTCGTCATCCAATAATGGTGCTTCACATTATTTCTTTATGGGCACTGTCATGGCTTTTAGAATAGGTACTTGAAATGTTACAATGCAATGTGAAAAGTAGCTCTCAGTCCCTGACCTCTTAAACAGGAGAGCCTCCTACATGATTGCATAATTATAACCAAACAGTATAGTGACAGAGCAACAGAGACTGAATTAAAAAATGTGAGGTAATGGAGAGCATGTTGACCGGTCCATCAACTCATGCTGCCAAAATAATATTACATAAATACTATAGAATGCTGGAAGCAGTGAAGTTGTGATCCAAATTTTCATGTGCTTGATGAAATGGGAAACCATCGCTCTGCCATAAGTTATAATGAACACCACCTTTGGGGACTCTGAGTTACTCATGAATCTTTAGCTTTGCTCTTCTGTAGCCATGTGGCAGGAATTCAGAAGGGTGGAGTTCTCTTCCCTCTGGAAATATCTGATAAAATTCTACTCTTTTCCCCTCCCAGAGCCTTTTTCCTCTTCCACATGGCCCCAGACAGGATAAGGGTGTGGGCTTTTGCAGTCACGAAGGATGCAAAGAAGAAGGTGAAAAGAATGTGGGAAGGAGAAAGGATGGCAGCACAGACCATTACATCATCCTTTTAAGCAATAAGCACATTCACCTAATCAACATTCAGCATTGCTTGGACACAAGTAATAAAAGGAATTTTTTTTTGCTCTGGCTGAAAGCCTGCTGCATCAATAGTTCATCTTTCTGCCAATGGATTACACATAAGAAAATCTGAGTTTTTGCAACATTCAGAGGTTTTGCAAACTTTGAAACTTGACTCTGAAAGAAAATAGGATGTTGTTGATCAAATAATATTTGGATATGTTTGTTTAAAATTCAGTTTCATTTGGGTTTCATAATTTGATGTCTAGATGTTTGTTGTCATTGTCATTGTTGTTGTGTTCCTTCAAGCCATTTCCAATTTATGGCAACCCTTAGGTGAACCTATCACAGGGTTTTCTTGACAAGGTTTGGACAGAGGGAGTTTGCCATTGCCTTCCTCTGAGAGTGAGAGAGTGTGACTCACCCAAGCTCAACCAATGGGGTTTCATGGCAGAATGGAGATTCAAAGCCTGATATTCAGAGTTATAGTCCAACACTCAAACTACTAAATCACGCTGGTTCTTCTATATGTTTCTAACTATTAAATCTCTAATAACTGATGCCATTATGAATTTTCTGCTCCAGACTGAATTTAATGAATATGCCATCAGGTTCACACATTTCAAATAAAACTAATTTTTACATTTCAAAATCAAATATAGGATACAAATTCTATAATCTGTTGGGAATTTCAGGATCTGACTAATTATCCAAGTAAGTATTGAACCTTACTTGCCATAGTAATTTTAACTTCTTTTGACAGAATTAAAACCACATCAGAAATATGACACAACCTAAAAGGTAAAGCTAGTTTGCATATTAGTTTTGCATAATAGTTTTCTATGATGTAATGATAATTTTTTAGTATGATTATAACATTTTCCTAAATCCAATTGCTAATCTCAGCTAGGGCAGGCCCATTGAATTAATGGGTCTCATGTAAATCTTGAATTATCAAGTACCCATCAGTTCAGTAGGTGTGATCTGGTTGGGATTAACAATTAGATTTGAATGCAGTGAACAACTGGAAAGTCTGGACTGAACTCCTGAAAGTTAGCCCCAGTCAAAATATCAGTCTTTCTATATATCTGGTACCCTTTATCTTGCTTTTATAAACATATATGTAAATCCCATAGTTTCAGTGGGTCTACTTTGTGGGACTAGCAACTTGATTTAGGCATTTGTATGATTTTTCCTACCCTGATGTCCTCTCACCTCAGCCAATTTCTCATATTTGAAGACTCTCTTGGGCCTGCTTTATATATTATACAAGACAAAGATGTGTTTGTTAGTGAGCATAGTCTCATACCAATAACTCACCTGCTAAATGTTGTATATAACACACAACCATGTTTTTGCTGCACATGTAGGAGCTGCTGGCTCCAACATCAGTGAAGTGATGGAATGGCTTTAGGTTTCAGTTGAAAATTAAAATCTCCTTTGAGTTTGAGAATAAAAACTGAAATGGATTGATTACCCTACTGACATTAGAGCCCCCAGCACCCATGGCATTCATAACCTTTTAATGTCATACCTTTACATCTGTAAAATACAAAAGCCCAAAATAGAGTGAGAAAAGTGCCTCTTAAAAATATTAATTTGGTTTTTCTATGATTTGTTTCTCTGTGTTCCCAGTCTAGTAATTCTATCAGCTCATTCCTTCTTTAGTCTTGGAGGTTGGAGTGTATATAAAAATGCACATGTATGTGAACCCATATGCATACTTATTTATATGAGATTCTCAGCACTTGTACAAGGTTTTCTGTATCACACATCACCCAATTTGCAGTGTCATCTTTGAAATTGACATAAGTAAGATGCTTTCACAGCATATTTCCTCTTGACAGCTGGGGAACTGACACCCCCAGTGAGGATCTTATTCCCATTCAAATCAGTGGGAGTTGATAATCTTGGCATCTTACCCTAGATGTTCAGCAGGACCAGATAAGTATATAACTGAATGTGGAAGATGCTTCCTCAATTAAAACCTACTTGCATAAATAAAAACAAGCAAACACAAAACATAAAAACTATGAAAAACAAGAAAACTCAAAGTTGCGTTCCATGTGATAATATCTATGTCCAGAAAGCTGAGGAAATGCAGGGAACATGTGCCAGAATGATGTGACTGGAAGTAGTTCTCCAAATGCATTTCTACACATGTTTGGAAGTGCATAGCTCTCTTTTATACACTTTATGCCAAGAAAAACATAACTGATTTTGAAAGCAAATAGAGAAAATTCATAGTGGAATTTAGTAAAAGGTTTACTGTTGTCCCAAAGTTGCCATCAAAGTTACATCTTCTTAACCATGTTAACATGAGACTTTGGGGGGTTGCAGACTGCCAGAAATAGTGCAAATTGAGTCCACTTTTAGGGTTAGGGTTAGTGCTAGGGAATCATGGGAATTGTTTTTTTCTGAGACATTGAGCCTTCTCTGTCAGAGAGCTCTGGTGCCACAATAAAATACAGTTCCCATGATTCCCTAACCCTAACCCTAACCCTAAAAGTGGACTCAATTTGCACTATTTCTGGCAGTCTGCAACCCCCCTTTGTTTCATATCTACATTTCCTCCCACAGGGCTGTCCCCAGTCCCTCCATCCTGTTTGGCAATATGTATATGTTTTCTGTATCAGTACCAATAGAAAATACTCTCAAACATTAAGTGCCAGCTCTCATTTTTGCCTACAGAAGAATATAAGTTTAGCACCAGAAAAGGAACAGGTAGTCCTTTAGATGTTGTTGCTCTGCATCTCTCATAATCCATCATGATTTGCTACCCTGGCCAAGGTTGATAGGAATGCAACAGTATTAGGACGCTCATATATTCTGTACCTAGATTCATAGTAATGCATTGAAATAGCTGAGCCACTTCTAATCCATCCTCAGCTGTGTTGGAAACTTTCTCAGATGTAGTAACAATGTACTGATCTTTCCCAGGCAAAGAAGGCATTAGGCATGTGGTTAACATGCTGGAATGCTTCCATGATAAAAACAGCAGCCAATTATTTACACTTGTTTTTATTGCTTTAGTTAGGGAAGATTTGGCATGCTCATAGCCCAAGGCAGTGTGCATGCATTTATCAAAAAACAACCAACCAACCAACCAACCAACCCTCCTGACACAGGAATCAAATCTTAACTGATGAGGGTGTATCTAAGAAGCTAAACAGACACCCTTTTTATGTCTGCATTCCAATACTACTTTAGCTATGACATAGTGCTTCTCATGTACACATTTCTAGACAGTAGGCCAAAGAAGGTAACATATCATTAACATATGGGAGAAGACAACAAGACAAACAAGTATTAAAATAACTTCCTTGAAAACAATTGTCTGGTGTGAATAAAAGTTCAAAACAGCATCTTCCATACTACTTCCAGAAATTGACTGGTTGGAAAATTTCTTTAACCTTTTCATTGGTCTAGCTCTAGGTAAGTATTTAGTAGCTCTGGGTGCATGTTCTCATACACATTAGAAACTGCATCCAGTGGAATATGAATGAAAATTAAGATGAAGATGCAAATGAACATACAGCTGTGCTGCAGCCACACCCTTATAAATCTTCTTCTGCCTCTCTGGATCAAGGACAATTGTATGGACTGAAGCATGCATTCAGGTGAACCTTTTAGATGGCTGGAGAATTAAGTTGCTCTTAGCAATGACAGGAGAAATTTCAAAAGATTCTGATGATATTCCATACAGTATTTGTGAATACTGAACAATAGTTCTAATTCCACCAAAGATGGCAAAAAGAAAAAACACCCTGTGCAGTTAGGATGACTGTTTGCATGTCAGAATATCAGCTATGAAGCTTTGCCACATGCAATATTAGCAAGCATATTTGAGTCTTCCTATGACCTTTGTGTGCTATATGTGGATGTTCTTAACACAAAGCAGGATACAGAAGAAAAGTCAGATGTACGCTGTAGGCAGTGTTTATTTTTCACTTCCATAATTGAAGACTAAATTAAGCAGCCATCACTCTAAACCAACCACCTGATAGATTTTTAGATCATATGCCTGGCAATAATTTGGTTGTTTATTTTCCTCAATATTTCTTTCAGAGATATCAGAAAATCACACATTATGTCTGTATCTAAATGCTCTTGGCATTAAAACAAGTGAGTCAGTTTGGATTGCTGCTACGTATTCTCACATAGTATATAGCATGTTCAGTTTAAGAAATAACAACATAACATTCCCTATTGATCATTATACATTCCATGCAATTGTCTCTGGAAAGACAAAAACCAATGATTTTGAAATATGATTTTTTTTTAAAAAAAGGCTAGCTTGATTAATAAAAGGGATTTGTTTATTAATAGTCTGCATTTATGACTAATTCTTTGAAATCAATCAATCAATAAATAACACTATTAAATAATCCAGACAATTTTATTTGTCTTTATAAAGTTGTCAAATACTAAATTGTATTGACCTACTGTTGTGGCACGATTACTATTTATATAAACTTATTAAATAACTTTAGTGCTAGCTACATAGACTGGGATTTTGTGAGTGATAAAAAGAGTGCACAATAGATTTAGGAATCCTGAGGTTGCTCCAACCTTGGAGATCTCTGGTATGGATCACTGCAAAGCAAAGAATAAACTGTGTGCACCTCATATGCTTCTCTATCCCATGTCTATATGGCAGTGGCTATACAGCATTAGAAACTTGAGAATTTATTTCTCAATACCATCGATTTGGAATTGTTTGGTAGTGTGCATGCAGTCTGCTCCCTTCTTTGATCATAAACTATTCTGTGCTTCAAATGTTGCAGCAAACGTTATTGCAAAATGTAAGCTTTCCTTAATATTTTAAGAATTATAGCATAGGCAGGATTAGATTAACAATTTTAATTCCCCCCCCATCTCTGCAGAAAATCATTTTTTTTGTTCATTTTCATAGACTACTCACCCAGCAGGCTCAACACACAAAATGCTGTCCAGAAAAGCTGCCTCTTCTTCATTGCTTGAAAAGTCCACTGTAACATCATTCCCAGTGGTGACCTCTTGAGTGCCTATGATAAAACTGAACGTCTTTCTGAGTTCCCCTTGCCTGCTAGTTTTTCTGCAGTGCTATTGAAGCTTCAGTATTACTTCCTTTTAGTTCAAGCCTTTTGAGGTCAGTACATTGTGGGATAGGATTCCCTTTCTAAAGTACATGTTTGTGGCTCAAGATAGGAAGGTGGAGTTTTCAAAAGTCTGATCTCATAGTTTTATATAGTTCAGAGTAGTCTCTCAACATCACATTGTTAAAGTTTCCCCTTGCTGTATCACATCATCTTAACTCTTTCCTGGAAGCTGCTTTCTTTCACTGTAGAGAGATCATCCCTGGAATTTAAAATTTAATTTAAAATCCCTGGAATTTAATAAAATGTGAGGAGAAGCAGCCCTTCTAATGTAATATCCCCTATGGTAAATGCAGACTACTTGTATGCAGTAGCAGCATGGTTCATGCCAACGATATAAAAGCTGAAAATGGGCAACAACCACTGGACAGAGATGCAAAAGTGAGAAAATTATGATATAATATACAACTAAGATTCCAGTTCTGACTTCCAGTATTACAGAATCAGAAATGAGAGTGTGACAAAAGAAAAATAACTTCATGTGCATTTATCAATCTAGATGGAATGTTGCCTGTTTGTGGGAAGTAGTCTACAATTTAAGGGCAACATTTCAAATTAGTAACGTACAAGCAAAATATCAACTTCGTAAAATTGGTGGCATGAGCCTTATTTATTTGAGGTTCAGGGCAGGTAACCATTTCTCATAAAACAGACAACTCACTGTACCTGTATTTCCCATATTCTTATTTAACCAAGATAAAGGGCACTCAAAGTTTTTGAGTGTTAGTTCCTTTCTAATATGTTGTTAGCTTTTTATAATATTTTGTTAGCTCCTTTCTAATATGTCCAATGAAACTAAAACATATTTTGCGTGTTCTTTATGCCTACTACCATTCTGCATGTTAACTTGTCCATTTATTTGTGATCCAGTATGACCTTTCACATAAGTCTTATTTTAGAATATATTTCTATCTCTAGTCTACATGTTTTAAGTACTTCACATTCCAGTCGAATAGAATGTGATCTGGCCACACACAATTCACAGGAGTTTGGACATTTCGTGCCCCTCTTGAAAAACTCCTTAAACTCCATGGAAAAAGGCTTTGCAATTTTTATCAGCATATCGACTGAAATTTGCAGAAATATGAATTATCATATATGTGGCTGTTTGTCTGCTTTGCATGCATCTAGCAAAGGATGTGTGTATGAATAGATGGGAATAGATGGGAATTTGCACAGCAAACTAAGGTCAATAAACCATTAATGTGAATGTGTGAAAATGCACTCCAGTTTGCATATTACACTTACGTGTAGACTAGCTCTAGATTAACACACATGAGCACATGAAGTGCCTTAATCCATAGGCCTATCTATCCAGTATTGTCTATTATGAATGATGGGGCTGTCCAGAATTTCAGTGAAGTTCTTCCCCATTGGAGATGACAGATTGAATCAGAAATCTTCTGCAAGCAGAACATCACCTCACTCCTCAATAAAGTATGTGTATACAAGTTCTTAGTAAACAAAAGATGGTACTCTACCTTTGATTGGGTAGAGAGAGCCTACATGTATAAAAGTCATGCACAGAAATTCTGCTAAATGAACAGAAGTCAGAGGTGAGAAGAAAGGACACTAAAAGTAGGTGTCTGTGACCCCTTTTGAGTTGACAGAAGGGCTTTTACAGAATTTTTTTTTGCCAGAAATAATGCAGCTTGAGGTCACTTTAACTGTCCTGGTTCAGTGCTAAGGAATCATGGGAACTGTAGTTTATTGTGGCACCAGAGCTCTCTGACAGAGAAGGCTCAATGACTGAGAAAAAAAATACAATTCCCATGATTCCCTAGCACTGAGCCAGGACAGTTAAAGTGGCCTCAAGCTGCACTATTTCTGGCAGTCTGTAAAGGCCCAGAAGTTTCAGGTGTGGATTTAAAGGAAATGGGTGGTAGCGGTAAAACAACCAACCAACCTCTTTCTTTTTGCCCAGGGTCCCAGTCTAATTCACACTTCCTAGCTTGTTTTAAATGTAAAAAAGAAATTAGGAAATCTGATTACAAATAATTAAACAGGAGGAAGGAAGGGCAAGAAAAAAAATAAAAAAAAAATAAAAAATGTGTCAGCACCTTTAAGATTATTTGGTTTTGATTTTCACATGAGCTCTGGTCAATATGAACTAACTTTATTGGATACAGTACAGAGTACATCCAAAAAAGTGTGTTTATATCTACGAAACAGGCCATCCATGCAATTTTCAGACTTGGGAATCATCTATCCATGAAGCTGCCATCTTATTGGGATGTACTGACACTCATCCAACCCACGACTGATTCCAGACCTCACCTCAGTATTTGCCCAACCTTTCCTGATTGAGATGGGACACAGAAGTGGAACTTGTCACCAGCATAATGATGACATGCTCAAAATCCCTGAATAATGGTTACAGAGGCCCTTCCCTTATTTGTTTCAGTTGAGAAAGGGGGGATGCAGACCCAGCGGCCCTGAAAGGAGCGCCAAAAAGGCACTCCTTTCATAAGTTGCAAAAAGAGCGCCCTAAAAGCGGCGGGCGCCCTTTTTGCGACTTATCCTCCACAGCGTGTCCGGACGCTGTGGAGGGAGGTCGCCCTGAACGCGTCTGGCGTGCGGTGACCCGGAAGCGTTCAGGGCGACCTCAGGAAGAGGAAGGGCCGCCGCGCGTGCGGTGGCCCCTCCTCTTCCGGGCCTCGGAGACGGCTCAATTGAGTCGTCTGCCGAGGCCCAGAATAATCCCATGTGCACATTGTATTGAGTGTACAGAGCTAGCCCTGGACTATAATGAATGATCATACATATACCTTAAATGGGAAAACTTCCACACCTGCAATAAATCACAGGCTTGGTGCACAGATTTTTCCAGGATATAATTCTTTACCTTGTGAAGCATAATTATCTGAAACATGAATGCAAAGCTACAGTATTAACATTGTAACCCTAAGCAAATTAACTGAATAGGGCTCTATAATTAAAGGTCTATTGATGCTATTTTTATATTATATATTTAGAATTGGGTTGTAAATATTTTCCTGTTGCTAATTACCACAACATAGAAATAACCAACCTAAGTCAATTAAATGAATATGAAGACATCAAATGCCTAGAATAATTATAGAATAATTTTAATGTTTGTCACTTGTTTATGTTTTTTGCCATCTTTATGCAATGGATGAATCAAGATTTCACAACTTCATGAGTTTTATGGGGGTAAACATTTAGAAAACCTGAAGCTCTCATTAACCAATAAATAAATAAATAAATAAATCCAAAACATCACTGTTTAAATTTATTGAAAATGACACATTGGCTGCTTGGGGGGGGGAATCTCCCCTCCCATTCATAGCAAAATGATATAAAGTAGGGCTACATCTCCCTAGGAAAGTCAGTCCTTAGCAAAATAATATAACACCTGCAGCAGATGCAAGAAGACTATGCTGCCAAACTTCCTCAGTGTCCAACGAAAAACCCCTCAAACTCACTGAACACACAGAGGATGTGAATAATTCAAAAAAAGTATACAAAATTCATCTGATAAAGCAGCCTGTTTCCTGTGAAAGGAACCAGTTACATCCTAATCCAGCAATCTGTCTGGTTATACACAGTGATGCCTTATTGGAACTTCTGCATTAGGGTGTGAGAATTAATCGACTGTGTGTACAAAGGAATGCAAATCTAGATTGGCTCCCTTAAATATAATGATTAGGATTTCCTGTATCAAACAACAGTTGGATCAGGGTATTAGTCTCAAAGCCACAGAGGCAAGAGAGGGCAATGTGGTTGTTTTTGCAGTTCTTAACCTGTGCAGGCTTCCTGAATTACCCTTCTTCTGGGGGAAGAAAAAGGAGGGAGTAACTGCCTCTTGTGGAAACCTCCAAGTGTGACAATTCATCTTTTCAGCACTTTCCAAAGGTTCCTTTTTTAAACACCAGAAATTAGAGTTTCCAGGTAAAATAAGGGACAGGGCTCCTGTACTTTTAATAATTGTGTAGAACAGGGAATCACAGCAGGTGCTTCTTGTCATGGAAGGAAACACTGCTGAAAAGCCCTCTCTTTTGCACCATTAAAAGAGATTTAGGGCCTTTGCAGACTGCCAGAAATAGTGCACATTAAATTGCAGCACTGCCCTGGCTCAGTGCTAGGGAATCATGGGAACTGTAATTTATTGTGGCACCAGAGCTCTCTGACAGAGAAGGCTCAATGTCTCAGAAAAAAATACAATTCTCATGATTCCCTAGCACTGAGCCAGGGCAGTGCCTCAATTTAATGTGCACTATTTCTGGCAGTCTGCTTAGGCCTTAAAGCTTCTGTACTTGTGTGATTTTCTTTGTTTATTTTCTTGTCATTTTGGATCTGATTCTGAAGTGTCCCCAGGTGGTGGTGTCACTAAAGGGGTGCAGGGAGTGAGGACTGCACCAGGTGACACTCTTAAGCAGGGGGTGACCCCACTGTTCCCCAAACATCTGTCTTTTGGCAAAAACAAGCTGTGGCAGTTGCCTGTGTCCCTCCAAAATGCTGAAGAGATGGTGTGAGTGGGGCGAGGCTCAGTGGGAGGAGAAAGGAGAGGCCCTAGTTTTTTTTAAAATTAAAATTTGTAAATTTTTAATGTTAGCAATAGCAAGTACATTTCTATACCACTTATCAGTGCACTTAGGCACTCCCTAAGTGGTTTACAATGTGTCAGCTAATTGCCCCCAACAATCTGAGTACTCATTTTAGCAACTTTGGAAGGATGCAAGACTGAGTTGAGCCTGAGCCCCTGGCTGGTATTGAACTCACAACCTTGTGGTTTGTGAGTGAATGGCTGCAGTACAGGCATTTAACCACTGTGCCACCAAAGTTTTTCAGTGGAGATACCTGAAGCAGGGGAGTCGCTATGGAAATCCATGCCACACCAGGTGACACCCTAAGGAGGGAGACATCATTGCTCCCAAAATATCTGCCTTTGGGAAGAAATGGGCTGTGGCATTTGCCTGCACCCCTTTAAAGCACTGAAGAGATGGTGTGAGTGGAGTGAGGTTCACTGGGAAGAGAAAAAAGAGGCCACAGATTTTTGAAAAAAATAATTTAAATTTGAATAAATATTTTTTATAAAATTCTTTAAAAACATCAGATTTTACCAAATTTTCACTTTAATTACATGAAACAATGTACATGTAAATAAATTGTGGCTGTGCATATGACATTGTAATTTAAAGGCAGAATTTTATTTTGCTAGTTGTTTATGTTACAGCTGTTGCCATTACATTCAGTGATATATTGGAATTATGATTTATGAATAACATTAATAAAAAAACTACTAAGGATTCTATATGATATGGTATGGTTGGAGGTAAAAAAGAGGGTGAAACCAGGAGCACCGGGTGACACTAACCCTAGTGACGCCACTGGACTGAAGCCACTGGGCCCAAATTGGCATAATCATGAAAGTTCCTGATTAAATAGTTTGTTTAGCATTATTCAGTTTATTTCAATCATGGGCAATTTAAACATTTTATTCTTTTAAAACTTTCTTTAAAACATCACCTTTTGCAAAATTTTCACTTCAACCACATGAAACTATGCATATGTAAATGCATTTAGGCTGTGCATATGATATTGCAATTTAAAGGTATAATTTTAATTTTGCTAGTTGTCTATGTTACAACTATGGCTATTACATTCAGTGATATACAGACATTACAATTAATGAATAATAATGAATTAATAATTAATTAATGAATAATTAATGAGTACTAGAAAACTTTACTAAGGAGGACTTCAATGGGAGTGTGACACCATGAGTTACTGTACCAGGTGACTCTGACCCTAGTGATGCCACTGTTCCGGGGTCTGTCATGGTTAACTACACCAGTCTATTTATGTTACTTTTAAAATATTTTCTTTATATCCCACCTTTTTCCTAGTTTGAGACTCCAAGCACTTACAATATAAGTTAAAACAGAATACAGTTAAGCAAGTCATAATGCAATAGTGGGCATCCTATTGGTGAATTATGATAGCATAATTTAAAAACACAGCTGTGTGAGTCTGGAGTATCAGTATACAAAGGGATCTTATAACACCTTTGGGACTAACTGAGCAAAAGAGGTTGAGGCATATAATAATAATAATAATAATAATAATAATTGTATCCCGCCCCTCTGACAAGCAATCGGGGCAGCTTATAACAGTTAAAATTCAGTACTATATATTAATACAACCCAAAACCCCAGAACCCACCCACTCCTTAAAAAAATATTAAACCAATTTATCAATTAAAACATCTTAATTAAAACATGATTAAATAACCTCCAATCACAAAAACAAACAATAACAGACAAAGTAGTGACATCAGTCAGACATAGGAGAGGGCGGGATGGGGGGGCTCCTGAGGCTGGGAAATCTAGTCAGGGAAGGCCTGCCGAAAGAGATCCATCTTAACAGCCTTTTTAAAGCTGCTTAAGGTTGTAATCTGACAGATCTTGTCTGGCAGGCCATTCCATAGTCTGGGAGCGGTTGCTGAAAAGGTCCTCTGAGAGGTTGCAGACAGTCTTGTTTTTATCTGCTGCAGCAGATTTCTCCCAGAGGACTGGAGTGCATGGGGAGAATTGTATGGGAGGAAGCGGTCCCAAAGATAGGTTGGCTTTAAAGGTAATAACCAACACCTTATACTGGGCCCGGAAACTAATAGGCAGCCAGTGGAGATACTTTAATACCGCTGTTATATGGTCTCTCCTTGATGTTCCTGAGACCAATCTGGCTGCCATATTCTGTACTAATTAAAGTTTCTGGACCAAGCATGAGGGTAGCCCCATGTAGAGTGCATTACAGAAATCAAGGTGGGAGCTTACCAGTGCATGCGCCACAGTATCAAGATTCCTTACTTCCAGGAAAGGGCGCAGCTGGCATGCTTTTGTAGACTTAGGAGGAATGCAGACCAGTCAAAAGGGCTGGCTTGGGGGTGGAGTCGGGGCATGGTGACCGCATACTGGTCACCCTGACTCTGCCCTGATGCTGCTATCATGCCATGTGCCCCACTGCATGATGGGCGGCGTCAGGGTGCTCGCTTGGTGCAGTGTTCAGACATACTGCACCAATGGAGCACGGAAAAGCCACTGCTATTGGTGGCAAGACCAGGTTTTTGCTGCTCCAAAAAGGAGCAGCATTTGCCAGCTCTTTTTGGAGTGGCAAAGTGCCAGATTGGGGCTGCGGTGTGTGGTTGCCATGGCCCCAATCCGGCAAGGAAAGGGGCTGCAGGATGCAGCCTCTTAGGAGCTATCTGTACAGCTCCATAGTCTATTTCCTCAGATTCATGGAATGAGCATGCATCTGAGGAAGAAGACTATTGAGTAGATGCAGGAGAAAAGCTGGGTTTTCCTGATCTGCTGTGAGAATCCACTCACCACACTAGCAGCTTCACAATGGGCTGAACATCCACAGGAAGTCCACATTGCCCATCTTCTGTCATGATGGACCAGCCAAAATGGGGCATTCATCGGCACAAGCTCTGCTGCACCATTGTTTTTCTTCTCCCCCAAATGCATGCACATGCACACATGGACATGCCGCCAGTAGCCACCAGTCGCCTCTCTTATCCCACCCAGGTTCCAGCCCATTTGATGCACCACATAACCAGCCTTGCGACTGGCCACTGGATCACACAAGCAATCAGTCGTGTCCCCTCACCAAGCATGCCTATGATGGTGGTAGAACCAGGAGAAAGTCCTCCTTTGAGGATCTTAAAACGTAGGTAAGTTCATGTTGGCCATATAGTCTTAGTGTTTAGAGATGCTACAGCATTCTCTGTCCTTCTTACAGTGATTTTGAAATAAAATGTCATTTAAAATATTTGAGGTCACACTCAGACATAATGGTCTGGTACAATGGCTGAGATTCTGGTTGATCATTCACCCTGCCCAGTTAAATCTCTTCTTGGTTCCTCCAATAAGCTGGTCAGGGGCAATCAGGCAGTATGCCCTAGTTCACAGCTTCTGAAAGATGAAAACCTCATTGTGACTAATCAATACATCTGAACATGTATCTGGATATGTATATCTGGATATATAAATTTGTTCACCTATTTTCACAGCTGCAACTGACCAGAACCAATTCCTTTGATAACCATGGAATTTAAGTTGGCTATGATTAATTTTTCCACTAGGTGTAATGGGCCATAGTCACATTAGCTGGATTGGGTTGCATAATATTGAGAAAATTAGAATCATAGAATCATAGAATCATAGAATCATTGAGTTGGAAGAGACCACAAGAGTCATGCAGTCCAACCCCCTGCCATGCAGGAACTCCCAATCAAAGCATC
>CM034706.1:219531260-219541408 GCA_020142125.1 Phrynosoma platyrhinos
GGTGTCGTCTGCAAATTTGATAACTATGCCCCCAATATCGTCATCCAATTAAATGAAAATAGTTACATCTAAACAATGAAAAATGTAAAGACATATCTGAATTATGGCTATGAACAATTTATCAACATTATATATTTATTTTAGCCTTGCTGCCTTGACATAAATTCAAAAGTTCCATTGGAACTGGTGACAATCTTTGTACTGCTATAAAATTAATATGAAGATCCAGATCAGTTTCTTTATGATTATGATTTGAAATGGACATCAAATGGTGAATGTATAAATCTCATCCTGTTGAAAAAAAAAATTAAATCAAATTCTCTTTCCTATAATAAAATTTATACTTTAACTGGGATTCTCATAGATTTCTTCATTACCTAGAAATGTATCCTCATACTCTTCTGAAACTGAGTACATTGTCTTATAATGGGTATATGAATATAAACATGAAAAACTCTCACATGTTTCACAATAACATGGTAAACAATTATATTCCTAACTAGATTTTTAAATTTATATTCATTTACTGGCAAAAGTAGCTTATTTTAGCTTAGAACCGGAAACTAGCACTTCAGGGGAAACATCTGTTGCTATGTTGCTTTGTCCCAGCTTTATATGTATATATATTTATATATAGAATCATTTATACTGCTCTATAGTTTTAAAAATTAGCTGGCCTGGGTCTACAAACATAAAAGCCCCAAATTAAAGATCTAAAAAATATATTCTGTTAAAAATAAAAAAGTGAAACTTTTGTCTTCAGGATGTGTTTCAAAGCTTGTCAAGTGTGTTTGGGAAATGCTAAGTCATAAACCACTTTTTTGAAAAACAAACAAACCCAAGACTGTTTATTTTAAATAAAACAGAAGAAAGTTCCTGAGTACTAAATTTAAATCTTAACTCCTGCAGATAGACAAGTACAGTACTATATATAGATCTCTGTATAATGAAAGAAATTTGTGTGGATCAGAAAAAATATATTCTTGAGGCTTTAAAACTAGTGGAACTTTGAATGACCAGGTCTTCTACTTATAATTCTGCTTAAACAAATAAACTCTTGTCTATCTCCAACTCTGGCCAGAATACTCCAGGCTGCCTCCAAGTATTCTAGCCCCAAAGTTGCCCCGACACCCCCCCCCCCCATTATGTTCATATTCCAGGGTGACACCTGCCAATTATCTGCACAGAGTCTGGCTGTGCCACCCGTCACTGCCAACACAAGCACAAGTCAGAGGCCAGAAACAAGACTGGGCACCTTCTTCTGACCTCAGAGGAGTGACTCATGCCACCACTGGTAGTGGGCAGCACAGTTGGATGTTGTGTTGACAACCACCAGGCATCGCTCTGGGATGTTCCAGATTTTTCTGGAAGATTCACAGCAAAAGATAAAGTTTCTTTTAAAGTGCATTAAGGAAGTGATGGCCCAGATTTGCTGTGGGACAGCCTTTCCCATGTGTGGACAGTCTGCACTTCAATCGGGCCTTTGGCCCTGCACCATCTGAAAAGGCTGACACAAGGGCACGAGGGAAACTGGGTCATTTGGCCTGTGTAGACATTCCCTTGGTGTCTAAACGAATTGTTAAGCCTGTTTTCGCCACCCATGCCCTTTTCAGCTTTGTCTGATTTTTGAAAATAAGAAATTAATTTCCAGTCAGTTTCATTTTGGCTTTTTGGCACATTTGGCCATCAGTGTGGCCCAAAGAGAGATTCAATCAAGGCCAAAGAATGGACTCCCCTAGATCCTCCCAAAGTTGCTCAACTTTGACATAGGAGGAAGTCTTCAGATGTCTGCAATTGGGAGCATAGCTCTGCTTTGAGGCATTCAATGTTTAACTGGTTGGGACAGAAGGATGTTTTTAATGGAGTGTTCTCTATTTTTTTTACTATGGGGTGGAACAGATGGGCACAAAAGAACAGCCTGAGTCCACTCCAGCCAAAAGCGGGTTGGAGCCCTGCTTTCCACATGGTCTGCTCCCAAAGCAGGCCATGGATGCAGGAGTTGACTGGCACCACTAGGAGTTGGACTATCCCAGTTCCTTTTTGCTCTGGTCCCAAGGACTGAAGTGTGGCTTTGGCATGGGTTCCAGCCATTTTGGAGTCATGCATTTAATCAGCCCACCTCCAAAATAGCCAGAAACTGCTTCATTTGGACTGTCTGTTCAGGGCCTATGTTTTGAATGTGTTTTTAACAGTTTCACATTAATGCCTTAACTGGATTGTTTTAAATGGTTTTTAAAGTTTTGTATTATATATTGTTTTTCCTCTATATTGTTGTAGTTGATATTTTAAATTGCTCTCGGTTATATCTTGAGAAAAGAGTGGAATATAAATTAATTTAACTAATTAATAATGAAAAAAAATTGTTGAAATATATAAAGCCCCAAAGGAACAGAAGTACCCCTAACATAAGGGGGAAATACTGATCTTATGGTAGTATAAAGTATATCCTTGTCAGCAACATAATCCATCCTGTTGATTTGGTAAATGTCAAATACTGAGTTTGACACTTTTTTTTGATATCTTTCATAAAACTGCTGCTGGAGCTGCCCATCTATTCATTCATTCAATGCACTCATATTGATATTGCATAGGTTATATTATAAAAGCACCACCATAACTTGAAACCACCCACAGCATGAATTTAAGACATTGTTTTTGCTATAAGCACTTTATAGTTTTCCTGTTTTCCTACTGTAGGAACAGGGAATGGGAATGGGGAGGAGCTTGGTAAAACTATTAGATCTCTCTTTCCCACAGTCTCCCTGTGTACATAACACAAATGTTCATGATCTCTGGTGCGTGCCAATAGAAGGTTCGCCCTCCATATTATCAAGGTACACCCTCTGACATCAGTTTCCCCACATAAAACTTGAAGCCAGTTACAGCTCATGAATTTAGATCAGTTTATTAACATAACACTGTGGGGATCAGCCAGCAAAACCCTGTCTGCAGATTCCTGAAAGCCATTTTGCTGTTAATTCATGTCTTTTTCCTGCTTGGCTCTGCACAGTGCCTAGGATGATAAAACTTTCACCATGTAATTAGGCGTTTTAGGTATTTACAGCATATATATTTTATTACAGTCTACAATTTTAAAACATAGCTAAGGAAGAAAGATACAGTTTGTTTATATCTATGAGAGATTCTGGATGACTTCAGGAAAATATCACACCTTCTCCCTTGGGCAGGGGAAAATCTCTATCCAATTGGACATGCCTAACAGCTAGAGTTCACAGCTCCAAACCTTAGATTTCTATCATAACAGAGTTTACAACTTTAGTGTAGAGTAAGTCAAAATGTATATGAGACTAACTGTTGGTATTCAGGAGCCCTGTTGGCCTAAGTACTTCACATACTGCATCATGCTTGGGTGGGAAGAAAACTACAATCAGAGTCCGGGAAGTACTTAAAGAAGGGAAACTGAATTTACTGGCCTGTGTGGACACAGACACATTCAACTGTCAACTGCTGGAACATTTAATACAGGGGTAGGCAACCTTTTTGAGCCGGGGGCCGGGTTGCTGTCCCTCAGACAATTGATGGGCCGAAGCACCATAAATAAATAAATAAATAAATAAATATTAAAATTAAAAAAGAATTTAAATTTTTTTAAAAAAATGCATGCACACTCTCTCAGCCCCAGAAAAGCCATGGCAAAACCCCTGTGAAGATTTTGCCACAAAAACCCCAAGAACAAGTAATAACAACAATAATCAATATCATCATGGGGGGGCGGCGGTGGTGGGGGGGGGCGGCGGCGGCAGGACCGGTTTGGGGCCGGTCCAAAGGCCTTGCTGGGCCGCATCCGGCCCCCGGGCCTTAGGTTGCCTACCCTTGATTTAATATATCAGATATAGGAATGGGTAGTGGACCAAAGTGAGAACCAACATGGTGTAGAGGTCTGAATGTTGGACTATGACACTGGAGAATAGGGTTTGATTCCCTGCTGAATCATGGAAATCCACTGGGTGACCTTAGGTGAATCACATACTCTTAGCCCCAGAAAACCCATGATATGTTTGCCTTTGGGTAGCCATATTTTGGAAACAACTTGAAGGCACACAACAGCAACAGTGAGTGAAGCTACTGCTTTCCAGATAGCAAAAGAAACAAAACCCTTGAAATTTTGAGAGGATTTGGAAATAAGGGCTGGGGCAGATGGATATGAAAGAGTGGCCCAGAAGCACAAGTCTTGCTGAAGAAGAACCAGCATGGCTTCAGTAAAGTGAAGTATTTTCTCAATACTTATTGCACAACAATGCCTCCGACCCATAGCCACTGTGACCCTGAAGCACAGTTAGGGTGTTCCTTTTCATTAGTAAGGGAAAGTCATCATTGAACTCTCAATCACACTAGTCTTCAGGTGCAAAAGATCACTTCTGGGATATCTGTAATATTTGCAGTCATTTGGTGTCAGTAGCTCATCTCTTTCCCATGTCCCCCCTTCTTCTTGCTATTCCCAAGTGGCCTGATTCCCTTTATATTTTTTTATTTCTTTGAAAACAAATAAATTGCAGGAGCAGAGCTCCAGAACTGTATGAAAAGGTGAAAATAAAAATAAATGAAAATAGACTGTAAAACCCAAAAGTTTTGGGTAGGGAATAAGGCAGGGGGGGGCAGGTTAAGGGGGAGACAGGAAGAGAATGCAATTGCAGAAGCAGCCCTAGTCATGCAATTGATAATGGCCGCTCACAAACAAATGCAATTCTTCAACAGGTGTGACTGTGGTGAGAATGGGGGTTGTGTGGTAATGTTCCTAGTGTAAATTAAGCCTGTCTTCTCCCTAGAAGCCAAGACACTAACCTGAGATTTTCATGGATCTATCATGAGAAGACATGACTCACTAGAAAAGGCAACAATCCTTGGCAAGGTAGAAGACAGTAGGAAACAGAGAAGACCAGAGGGCGTTCTCTGCTGTCGCCCCCAAACTCTGGAACGACCTGCCGGATAAGATTCGTCAGTTGACATCATTAGACAGCTTTTAAAAAGCTGTCAAGACGGATCTCTTCCGGCAGGCCTTTCTAGATTAACCATCCCGGCCCAGGCTCCCTGATCCCCTCATTCCTCCCGTGGCCCCATCTTTAGTGATGGTTGAGGATCTCCAGAGGGACACCAGGGTTTTTAGTTTGTTTTAATTATGGTTTTATGTTTTGATACTGTGTTTTTAATTTGTCATATTGTTTAATACTTTCTTAAGGGGGGGAGGGATTATAATGTTTTAATGTTATATTTTACTCTTGTTATATTTTATTGTTGTCAACCGCCCGGATTGGTTCACCACAGGGCGGTATACAAAATTATTATTATTATTATTATTATTATTATTATTATTATTATTATTATTATTATTATTATTACACATGGATACACTCAGGGAAGACCCGAGCAGAGCTGTTGATGACATAGGAGCACCATCAATTTGACATAATTAACAACAAAGAAATAATTTTACCAAGGGACTGTGCTGGGATTGGCATTTACTAACACTGATTATAAATAACCCATTGATGGGTGTGAGCTGTAGAATAGTCAAATTTTCTAACAAAAACTTTTTGCAAAAAAGGGTTTGTGCAGAGTTGTAATATAATAACAATTTTGGATTGGTACAAACAAACTACCCACTTCTCAAATTCACATATATTACTGTGGTCCCATCTGGTGATGATTGACTAGAAAGGGGTGTTAGAATGTTGGTGATTCAGTGTAAAGCAGTTTTTGAACAAAAAGCAAACCCAAAAAGCAAAGCCTTCAGAACCTAATGATCTTTTATTGCTTTAACCAGCATAGTATAGTGGTTTGTGTGTAGGGCTCTGGAGACCAGGATTTGAATCCCTACTCAGCCATGGAAACCCATGTAGTGACCTTTGACAAGTCATACTCTTTCAGTCTCAGAGGATGACAATGGCAACCCCCCCCGAAGAAACTTGCCAAGAAAACCCTCTAATAGGTTCATTTTAGGGTCACCATAAGATGGAAATGACTTGAAGGCATGCAACAACAATATTTTAGCCTCAGCTTTTAAAACAACTTAATTGTTAAATATGTTTTTAGATGTTTAGAAATTATTTTAATTGTTTCAAATGTTATTGTCCAACATTTTGAATTGACCTGCTGGAGGAAATTCATCAACTGGATACAATGAAAGCAGCAATAAAGACCAATCCCTTTTGGCAGGCCTATCCAGACTATTTTTAAATTATACATTTTAAAATATTTATCAATTGATTTTAATATGCATTGGCTGTAGAAGCTCTTTTAACTGATGTTACGAGTATATGCTTAAGAAAACCATCATCATCATCTGATTTTACTGTAATCCACCTAAAGATCCTATGATAAACAAACACAGAGACAAACATTTCCCCAGTGACCCAACCCCTGGGCCAGCTAGTGATATGCCCTGGCAGAAGAGGATTGGACATAATCTCATACGGATAAGAAATCCCATATTTTGAAAAATGTTGTGGTTGAAATCTGCATTTCACAAAATTCAAATTTGGAAAGCCAATATTAGAAATGCTAGCAGAATCCACTATGATGTCAGCCGATACTGGATTTTTCTCTTTTCCAAAGGAGTGGCATCCTCTCAATGCCCAATTTCCTCAATGGATCCTGTGGCCAGGCATGAAGGTTCTGCCACACTCACAATTTACAGAATTATTGCACATATGATTGTGAAAAATATTATGTTATTTTTGGAAGAGATTATAATTAAATATATGTTAATAAAAGAGAAGGTAAAAGAAAGCACAAATTGCAAAGATTGTGTTTAAAAAATGTTTTATTTTGGTTGTTTTCCATTCCATTCTGCTGGTGTGGGGAAGAAATCTGGAAAGATGTCTTTGTGGATAACCAAGTGGTTAAGAGAACCTGACTTGCTGAAATACACTGGGGACACTTTATATTGAATGTATCTATATCTATATCTAGATTCATTCATCACTGCACAGGTCCTTGGCCTCATTTCAGGTGATAGAGGACTATGAGTAACCCACTCTGAATCCCCTGGGGGTATGGCTGGCCAAGCATATGCTGATCCTTTTAATGGAGGCCAGCTGGATTTAAAAAAAAAACAAAACCTGTTGGTACAGGAATTGGCTTGTTTTTCACCTTCCTCCCATTCTTTATATATCCCTGTGGTTTAGTGCACATTAGTTGTGGTCAAAACCTTTCAGCTTCCTCCTTCTGGGAAGCAAGGAAGTACTTCTTCACACAGCATATAAACTGTTGAATTAACTAGTTAATGCAAGATGTGGTGATGGCCACCAACATAGATGGGTTTAAAATGGGATTAGACAAATTCATTGAGGAGAGGATTGCCAGCGTCTACCAGTTATGATGCCTATATGTTGCTTTAAAGATCAGTGTCAACCTGTACTTGAGTATCAGTTCCAGAAGAACAACAGCAGGAGAAGATGACCTGTTTATGAGCCTTTCATAGGTATTGGGTGGGCCACTGTGGTGAACAGGATACTGGACTTGAAAGGCACTTGGTCTGATTCATCGGGACTCTTTTTATATTCTTGGGAGGAGAGATTATATGAGTGGATGTTTTGGGGTGGAACATGCTGAACATTTCATTTTTACTGATGTTGTAATCTTCTTTGCCCTTCATATATTACATTTTAGGCAGTTCTATTTTTAACTATATTATATCCCCTCCCCATTATTATGTTTGAGTGGAAAACATACTTGGGCAGTGAGTTCTGTAAGGGCAACAGATGCAGGAATGGTATTATTATTATTATTATTATTATTATTATTATTATTATTATTATTATTGCAATTTTTCATTGACATGTTGACAAGAGAAAAAAATATGCAACACTGAATTTGTTAGAAGAGAAAGCTAGTGGCTTCTGTGTCAGTAGGGCAGTAAATTTGCTTTGTTTTTTAGTTTGAATTTTTAAGGACCTAAATCATGCTGGCCATATGATCACAGAGTAGTCTCTGTCAACGCTGACTCTTTGTCTTAGTAATGGAGAGGAGCACTGCGCCCTACAGTTGGACACAACTTAACAACCTTGTCAATGGGGAATACCTTTACCTAACCTTTACTACCCAAAGGGTTAAACCAGGGGTCGGCAACCTATGGCCTGCGGACTGCACCCAGCCCACCTACCCCCACCAACCGGCCCCTGCCGACCCCTGCTGCCGCCGTCGTTGACCCCCACCGTGATGCCGTGTGCGTTGCGGCTGCCATTTTGTTTGCCAAAATGGCAGCCATGACTCATTTGCACATGCGCAGGAGTACTGCACATGTGCAAACAAATTACGGCTACCATTTTGGCAAACAAAACATGCGCAGTGGCGGTGGTGACGCGCTGCCATTTCCCCCCCCCAGCCCGGCGGAAGACCTGGGGACCAGCGACCAGCCCCAGGTATGTGAGCGTTGCCGACCCCTGGGTTAAATTCTATTCGGTCCTGTGGCTAGCTCCTTTAAAGTTTGAACTAAAACCAGGAATAGAATCACCACCCCACTGACATGGAAGCCACCAGCTACCTCTGTTTGTTAGTCATTAAGGTGCTTCCAATATGTACTACATATAAAGTACAACATTCATATCCATGGGGGATCTGTTGCCATGGTTATTGTGGATAGGTGAAACCGTGGTTAACAGCGAATGCTATATTTCTGGCAGAGATTTACCACAGTCACACTGGAGGGCCTCCTGATGGCTAGAGAGACCTTCCCCCTAGGCATGGCTAAGTTATACCATAGTTAATGGTCCTGTGGATAGGGAGGTATACTACATAATGTATACTATATCTAAATATTAGTGGTTTTCATATCTATATAGCATGACATTAAGTCACTTTATCTCTCTCTCTTTCAGTGATTTGCTATTTATTCTACCTCACGCATCAACTATAAAGCAACCCTAGGCAAATATTTCATTTCTGTAGAAACACAGAAGATCATTATCTATTGCTCCACCTCTGTTCTTGCTAAGATTTTCACTTGAACTATTTTATCTGACAATTTTCCAGCTCACTGGCTGGCAGCTGTTATTAACCTACAGGTAATGAGGAAAAGCCAGGGAATTATCATCTGTTTGCTGTTGTGTTTGTGGAATTGCTGCTCACAGAATGTATTGTAAATTTCTCCTTGAGAAATTATTAGATGTTCATGCTGAGTGAAAATCAATTCATTTTCAGAAGAACAGACAAGTTTTAGGAAAAGTGACTACACAAGCAGGTTTTAGGGAAGGATGGTTATTGTTTCACCTTTCACATCTAATTGCAAACAGTCTTTAACTCAGAAAGTTCACATTGATTGGAAGGTATGTTCTTCATAAATGGAGACCATCTCTGGAAGAAACAGTATTTCACTGGTATTGATCCCCAGATTATTGCTGCTGTAAGAGCTGGACAATGGGATAAAGATAAAATATTCAATCCTGCTGGTGGAAAAAAAAGTAATAAAAAATAACAAGAATCACAGAACAGTGCATTCTAGGTTGATTCCTGAATAAAGGTGAAGATGTGGACTGACTGATCTTCTTCTAGCACTTCACCAGTATTGGAAGAAAGTGCTACCATTGCTCTGTCCTCATGTTAAGGCCCAGGCCCAGGCCAGCCTTGCCAGAAGACATGCTCTTTACAAACAGACAGAGCTTTTAAAATATTTTAAAAATAAAAAACTAATAAACAGAAATATATTTCCAAAGGCTGAATAATTTAAAATGATGTAACTACTGGTTAACTCCAATTTCCCACCTCAAACAAAAATTATACTTTTTTGGGAAGCATAATTTTAACCAATGCAATGAAAGTGATTATAACTTTGGATTCAGACCAAGGTTCAACCAAAAGTTCTTACCATTACAATGTATTCCAATAAAAGTTCTCACCATTCGAATATACTCCCATAAAAGATATAAAACCAACAATAAAATATACTAAACTAACAGGGCACATAATAAAATAAATGCATAGATGTTATCATTACAATTGTTTAGGAAAGCACCTTACTGAAATTTTGATGGAATCATATTTGTTGCTAATGATGTAATACTTAGATGGATCAAAGGACGTTATCACACGGGGGGAATCTGTAGGTTATTCCACACAAATCCCAAACAAAACCCGCACTTGCACCTGACGATTTCACACGATGTCACACAGAAAGTGGACAGAAAGTGGTA
>CM034706.1:219542384-219559028 GCA_020142125.1 Phrynosoma platyrhinos
CTCAATTTAAAGTGCACTATTTCTGGCAGTCTGCAAAGGCCCATAGTGGACTCAATTTGCACTATTTCTGGCAGTCTGCAAGGCCCTTATGTCATCTAAATTTTGTGGTCCTCTCTCTCTCTCTCTCTCTCACACACACACACACAAATGTGGGACAATCATTGTGGAAAGGAAGGAGATTTATGGCCTTTACAGACTGCCAGAAATAATGCAGCTTGAGGCCACTTTAACTGTCCTGGCTCAGTGCTAGGGAATCATGGGAATTGTATTTTTTTTCTGCAACATCGAGACTTCTCTGTCAGAGAACTTTGGTGTCACAATAAACTACAGTTCCTATGATTCCTTAGCACTGAGCCAGGATAGTTAAAGTGGCCTCAAGCTGCATTATTTCTGGCAGTTTGTAAAGGCCCTTAACCTGTTCGATGCAAAGAAGGTTAAAAGTTCATTTTGTTAAGAGTGCTTCAACTGTTTATGAAAATAAAAATGTCCATGTTAAGTAAGAATGGATTTGATTATCTCTTTTTCTTAGCTGGATGCCTTTCTTGCTAGGATGAGATCCTTATTTTCAAGGGAAATGTGCATGTTAGGTGAATTCATTTTTCGTTCATATTGACTCCTGTTTTCAATTTGGAATTTTGAACTACAGCTTTATGTGTTATATCCAAGTATGCTAGAGGCTATTTTCCCACATGATGTTTTATATCAAGTTGTTTTTAAAGGTATCCTGTGATTCTTTATTTGTGGAAACACTACAAGGACTATTTTGTCCACATAACTTTTTGACAGCACTGGTCAGGAACTGAACCACATCAGAAAAAAAGGTGCAATTCCCACACAATGTTCCCCATATGTTGGTGCTCATTGAATTACTTCAGAATAAAATATCTGAGTATACAATGGTATATTAGAATGATCTCTTCACTTTTAAAATGGGGTGGGAGGGACTATGGGAACAGAGGATATTTAAAGCCCTGGTGGTGCAGTGGTTAAATGCCTGTACTGGAGCCACTCACTCATAAACCACAAGGTTGCGAGTTCAATACCAGCCAGGGCTGAGGCTCGACTCAGGCCTGCATCCTTCCGAGGTCGCTAAAATGAGTACCTAGCTTGTTGGGGGGCAATCAGCTCACAGTTGTAAACCGCTTAGACACCCCATAGCGTGGTATGAAGCAGTATATAAATGAAGCTGCTTTGCTTTTTGCTTTTTAAAGCTTGGAAAGGTGCCAAATTCTGATTTCTCTTTCACTATTTCCAAGCAACTTTCCAGCTCTAGCACTCATCCACAACTCCTTTCAAAGATCTTCCAAAGATCCACATTCCCATGTACTAGGAATGCATACAAGAATGAATAATTTTGTCCCCAAAGTGGTTAAAAAAACCAAGTATTCCTCCACATTATTCTCTCTGCATCCAAACTTCCTAATGTGTTGCAGATGAACTAGTCTGTGGAGAAATACACATTTTTGCACACAAAAACACATTTTCTGCATAAACAGAAACATGTTTCCTGCATAGGAAGCAGTGTTTTCTGTGAAAGAAACATGTTCAATTGCTGATGTAGGCATAAGGTAGAGGATGTTTCCCCTCCCATCCCAACAGTGCAGGAGGCTGTGGGGCTGTCTGCACGAACCAAAAGGGACTGTTTGGATGACACAGGCCAAACCCCAGGGCCAAGATGGGGCTAGATCCTGGCAGACCAGATGTGGATCCAGACTGATTCTGGGATAAACAGGTCTTAACGTGAGTCAAATTGGCCCATTATTTGCTGTGGAGTTTCCTGGAAATTCTGTGGCAAACCCTAGCTCAGGGGTAGGCAACCTTTTCCCTTTAAGGGCCAAGGGACTTCAGCTCCCAGAAGCCTCAGCTATGTTGGCCAATAGTCCCATATTGGCCAATAGCTGCTGGGATTCTGGGAGCTGAAGTCCCTCGGCCCTTAAAGGGGAAAGGTTGCCTACCCCTGCCCTAGCTGATGAGACAGCCCTTACATGCTCCTTATCTTCCTGTGCTATCGCCCCTACTGAGAAGCACCTCCCACTGCTCCATATGATGTGGAAAGTAGGCACCTGGCCCGTGCCTAAATTTGTACCCTTGTCTCTCACCTGATGACCCATGAAAACTGGAGACTCAGAGCCAAGCCCTGAGATCTGGCAATCCTGTTCTAACTATAAATGAAGTCCTACCCTTTCCACATCCTGTCTGTACAGAAAACAGAGGCTTGAGCTGCAACAGCTAAAGCAACATCTGCTCTCCCAAAATGGAAGCAGAGCTGTAGCAGCAGTATTAAATATTTCTATGTTGTCAGTCAAAGCTAGGGTGTCAGCCATTTAAACATAAAGTTCCACAAAGCAGATGAAATTTCCTGTCTTTAGCAATGAAAATAAAGATGACTACCCCATGTTACCCTCATCTTTTCTCTTTTTCCTGACTAACCTCTTCAGTCACTGAGATTTTTCTCCTGTCCATGCTGCCCAGTTTCCTGCTATTCTCTCTCATTACGTTGGAGTTTTGGCTTGAATAAAAGAAAACAGCATGCCCATCCGGACTGTGGCTACTGACCTTGACTCGTCTTTCCTAAAAAAAGTGGGGAGGACTAAAAATAGTGCATCATACTAAAATAGAATAGCATTCAACCTACAGGGCTTTTGGGTGTGGGAATCTGAAAAGTTTTCCATTGTTAGTGGAGACTGAATTCAGATGTAATATTCTTGACAAAATTGATATATGATTAAATGAGCAAGAGCTGGTGTTTACTTGGTAGAGCATGGGGCTTAGAAGCTACCAGTGGGAGGAAGGTGCCAAGGTCTGTGCACAGAACTATTATGCTCTGCATGCACCATCTAAGATCTTAACTTTAAATTTAGGCCATAGCATTTTGCAGTTAGGAGACCAAAAAGTTTCTGTTCACTCTTTCTATGATTTCAAAATCTTCTAATTATTGGTTTTTCTTCTTTCTAAATATAAAAAGCCCCAATTAAGGTCCAATATTTTCCTGCACAAATATGGCCTAGGTGTTGGGATTCCCTATGGGAATGATCTCAGACAGACTGCTGGGTGCAACTACCTGAGGGGGAAAAAAACCCTGAGGGGGTGAAATCTCCCTCTTCCTTTTATTGACAACCTGTTTACAAGAAACTAGATGTTTGTTCATCATTCATTAACTGTCAGAAGGCACACTCTTTTCCTGTTTCAGGCTCAAAGGTCAAGAGAAGCAAACAGGACACAGGAAACCAACCATTAAAGGTAGACCAGACAGGTCATCAACTAAGATGTGTATCTGTGTGTGTTTACCTGTGTAAACATCAGTCAGGCTCAGTCACCAGAGCGCAGGCTGGCTGGGCCACTGCATGCCAAATCCCAGCCAGGCCCAGACATCAAACCTATGCATATGGTAAATGCAGTCTATTTCTATATATAGAGGGAAATATGAAATTACCATGGTATGCCAGTGAATTAACCCCACACCTAGGAACATCCAAGTTTTTAATAGGAAGTGATTTATATACTTTTAACACTAGGAGACAGTTCACAAGAGTATTTCCATGAGGTAAAACTGAGTGCCATGCCTTTTTGATTAATACTCCTTCAAACAGATTAGGATTTTGTCCAACTATCTAAAAGTCTATTTGGTTTCACAGTGAATGATGCAATGGACATATGGTTAGGAATATATCTGCCAGAAAGCATGTTTTGTGGAAGCATCATTGCTGAATTCAGCAAGACAGATGGTAGATAATAGTTCTGGACCAATTATTTCCCCATGTGAAAAAAAAGGTCACTGCTTTGGAGACGTTAGTTCTTCCCATACTCCCTAGGCCTGAGAGTTATTAGTTTTCAGATGGAGATTGTGAAGCACTGAAGGGGGGAAAAGAACAATAGATATTTTCCTATTTCCTATTTCAAGAAAATTAACAATATGTTTTTATGTCATTCATGTGTGAATTAGCTGAAATATATTTTATTTGGCAAATGGAATTGGAGCAGGTGGATTTTTCCAAAATAATCTATACATACACCCCTCTGGCTACAATACAGCTTTCTAAAGATTTCTGTTCTAAAAATCTATGACTAAAACTAAGTGCAGGAAAACATAAGGCAGGGACTGAAAAGGTAGCAAGACTGAGAAGGTGTGAATTACTCAACTTTGCAAGAAGACTTTTTCAAACACAAGAAAAAACTTAAACTGATGTGAAAAGGGGAAAAGGTTGTCATAGGGAAGGAATGTTCCTGGTGAATTCCTCTCTCTTATGCTGAAGCAAAGAAAGCTGTTTATGAATTCAACTTGAATTACCTGCAAGCTAATCAAAGCAAAGCAAAGCAAAGCAGCTTCATTTATATACCGCTTCACACCACACTATTCAGTGTCTAAGCATTTTACAACTGTAAGCTCATTGCCCCCCCCCAACAGTTGGGTGCTCATTTTAGTGACCTCAGAAGGATGCAGGCCTGAGTCAAGCCTGACCCCTGGCTAGTACTGAATTTGCAACCTTGTGGTTTATGAATGAGTGGCTGCAGTACAGGCATTTAAGCACTGTGCCACCAGTACTCCTTTTAATCAATTAAAACCTCAGGTGGCGGCAGCCTTGGTTTACTCACACAAACCTGACCCCCCACCCCATTGACTGATACTAATAGAGTTACCTATATACATATCACATAACAATTAAATCAGGGGTTGGCAACCCCCGGAGGCCTTGGGACTGGCCCGTGGCCGGTCCTGCCGCTGCTGCCGCCGCCACCACGTGCGTGCCACCACACCGCACACAAGTGCAGGGGCCATTTTGGACACCAAAATGGTGCCTGTGCTCACGCATGCATGCACACGGCAGCGGGTGCCATTTTGGAAGGCCCAACGGCGCCGGCGCCATGCGAATTCACATGGCACAGGCACCCTTTGCATGGTGCAGGCACCTTTCGGAAGGCCCAATGACACCGGTGCCATGCGAATCCTCACTTGTGGAACATTTTTTCCATGGGCGAATAACCACACCACTATATTCTATTTATTTGACCTTGCATTTTACTAATCTGGCTAGTATACAATGTTTATTTTAGTATTTTCTATAAGTGTAGCTGATATTGTTTGTATTGCCTTTGTTGTGTACTGTATTGGAAGTCATCAATTACTCCAGGCATTGTAAGATGAAGGGTGAAATGCAAATATTTTAATTAATAAATCCAGCACTTACAAACAGCTTATAAAGCTAGCCTGAAAAGTCTTGATTACTACAAATGTCCCATTGCAGTGCACACACACACACACACAAACACACACACAAACTGATTACACCATTAACTGGTAAGTTGAAATTTGCTGCACAGATTTCATGCAAGTTCTAAGTATGGTGATTATTAGAAGGATGAAAATAAATATGGGAATTTTGGAAAAGATTTCTCCAAATCAGAAAACATGGATGGCATTGCTGAATGATTAACCAATCTCTTCTCTACATAGAGGAGCTCTGGTGGTACAGTAGTTAAATGCCTATACTGCAGCCACTCACTCACAAATCACGAGGTTGTGAGTTCAATACCAGCCAGGGGCTCAGGTCGACTCAGCCTTGCATTCTTCCGAGGTCACTAAAATGAGTACCCAGCTTGTTGGGGGCAAGTAGCTTACACACTGTTAATTGCTT
Source organism: Phrynosoma platyrhinos (assembly GCA_020142125.1). NCBI lineage: Eukaryota > Metazoa > Chordata > Lepidosauria > Squamata > Phrynosomatidae > Phrynosoma > Phrynosoma platyrhinos. The sequence continues at coordinate 219,548,018 of CM034706.1, forward strand.
AGGGAGTGCTTAAGTGCAGTGATAAGTGGTATAGAAATGTACTTTCTATTCAACATCATGGATAAGTCAAGGGTCCACCTCATCATGGATAAGCTTTGGGTCCAAAATCATGGAAGAAAAAAATTAGGGTCATGTAACAAAAAGTATAAAAGAATAAGCAAACAAAGAGGTGATTATATCAGCAGTGATTCCAGCCTTTCAGAGTAAATTTTTAGACTAAAATTTCTCAACTTATAGTCGAGTATATGGGTAGCTACCAGGAAAATCTGAAAACTAGTTAAAATAGCACAAAACACATAACCTCAACTGTTCCAGTTTAGCAGGGATAGCCCTCTCACTTTTTCTGTTGCTTTTAAAATGTCCCAGTTTCTCACACATCCTTCCACTTCTCCCTTTGTCTTCAGCCTAGTTCAGCTGGTGCAAACAAGGGCCTCGGCAGACGACTAATTGAGTCGTCTTCCGGGCCCAGAAGAGGAGGGGCAGCCGCACGTTCGGCGCCCCTTCCTCTCCCTGAGGTCGCCCTCGGAGTCGCCGGCCCTCCGCACGGCCGGCGCTCCGGGGATGACCTCACGCCGTGGCGACCACATGCGCCGCGGCGGAAAAGACAGCGAAAGTGTGCCCGCCGCTTTTAGTGCGCACTTTCGCTGTCTTGAGGAAGGAGCGCTGATTTAGCGCTCCTTCCAGGGTCGCTGCCGGTGCGCCGAGGTGCGGAGGCTGCGGCCCCGCGGCGCGCCGGCCCAGGGCGTCCTGGACGCCCTCGTCTGCTTCCCCCCTAAGTCTACTGGGAAGGGCAAGATTTCACCCTCTCTCTCTTCTCCCCCAGCTGAGATAATTGAGTGCAAACTACTTTTGTGATTTAAACTCAATTTACTTCTAATTGAAGTAAATTGAAGACAAAGCAACTTAAAAAAACACAATTTCATATCTGAGACAAGAACAAGGAGTCTCAAATTGTAAAATTCATCTTGAGTCTGTGGTCTCAGCTAGCTATATAGATGTGCAAATAATGACATTTCATAGATTTGTGCTCATGCCTTTTAATCATAGAATCATAGAATCATAGAATCATAGAATCATAGAATCATAGAGTTGGAAGAGACCACAAGGGCCATCCAGTCCACCCCCTGCCATGCAGGAACTCCCAATCAAAGCATCCCCGACAAATGGCCATCCAGCCTCTGCTTAAAGACCTCCAAGGAAGGAGACTCCACTACTCTCCGAGGGAGTGTGTGTGTGTTTAATTCTCATTGTGCCCTTTTCGGGATCCTCTCTTCTTCCAAATAAATGTTGCTGACTGCACATATTGTATAGGGTGCTTGGAAGGGTGCGTGGGATGGACTGATGTAGAAAGCAGCATAGTCAGGTGGCTTTGAACAGAGACATCTAAAGAGGTTCTGGAACTTTTTCTGTATCCTCTTTCATTCCACCCACTAAAAACAGGTGGCTGACAGGACAGCAACAGGAACTGCTTAGATGAATTAAAATACTCATAAGGGAGTTTAAAGAATAATTTCCTCCCTCTACATACACTCCAGGGTCCATCTCTTAAGATAATCCAACTGTATCTTAAAGAATTTAGTTTCCCTTGCTGTGCATAACCCCAGACTCCATTCTTTCAGGCAGGACTAGAATCACTGTAGGCTTCTCCTTCTTCCTTTGCTATAAGATCCAAGACAAGTGATGAAGGGAGAAGAGCAATAGGCTGAACCTGAGGAAGATCTACTGTGACTCTGCAAAAGATAGAAGGATGAACTAGTTTTGTATACTGGCTTTCTTGAAATTCAAATGGCTTCTGAGGCAGGACTGCAATTATGTGAATATAAAATACCCAAGCACCTGAATAAATCAGTTTCCTGACATTTCTTTACAGCTTGTGAAATTATTTTTGAAAAAGGAAATCAGTCACTATTATCATTCCAAGGCCTCCAATAGTAGCCAGTTGCCATCATATGGCACAACAATATCCAGCACTTGAAATCAGGTGAAATTCTTCAGCATTTTGTGAAGCACAAATCCTCATGATAGTGAAAGTAATTTTAAAGGTTTCAGTTCCACTGTAAAATAATTTTGATACATTGTACAACATACTTATGTTACAATATATTTATATGGCAGCAGTGCACACTTTCAGCTGCCAGTTTTTGAATGATGAGTTACCAAGTGATACATATGCATGGATTAATTAGCAATTAGTATACATCAGCATATCTTTGAATGAAATAGGAGATTCTTATTTTTATTTTAATGTTCATGCACATACCTAAATACAAACATAATATATAATTCCAGTAGACATCACTGAGAAAGGGAGAAGACAAAATATTTGAATCTATTTACAAATACATGTTTTCAACTGCCCTGTTAAATCTACTTCAGTTTTAAAGTATCCCTCTGGGATCTAGGTTCTACTATAAATAGTGCTGATCAGTTGTTGTTGGGGTTTTCACAATATATATATATCTGTAGTAGTAGTAATAGCAGTAGTTGTGTACCTTCAAGTTGTTTTCAACTTATGGCAACCCTAAGGCAAACCTGCTGTGAGTTTTTCAGAGGAGGTTTGCCATTGCCTTTTCCTGAGTCTGAGTGCATTTGACTTGCCCAAGGTCATCCATTGGGTTTCATTGTCAAATATAAATCTAATTCCTAGTCTCATTTTACGGAGTTATTCCAGCTGGAATGAACAATTAGGTTTAGGACATTAATTTGGGTTCTCAGGTCCCAAAATATCCTGGTGTATTGAGTTAGGGTTAGGGTTAGGGTTAGGGTTATGGGTTAGGGTTATGTGAACTATGTAATTAAGGAATGACTTATAGACTTTGGTAGCAGGCAAGTCTTCAAAGCATTACTGCTCCAACAGAGGGAAGATCTAAAAGCAACTGGAAGTGATACAACATCACCCCCTGTAACAGAAAATGCTGGGCATATCATCACAATGTGGCCCTCTTGAAGCAGGAGGTGAATCATAGAGTTGGAAGAGACCAGAAGAACCATCCAGTCCAACCCCCTGCCATGCAGGAACACACAATCAAAACATTCCCAACAGATAGCCATCCATCCTCTGTTTAAAAAATTCCAAAGAAATAGACTTTGCCACACTCTGCAGCAGGGTACTCCACTGTCAAACAGATCTTACCGTCAGGAACTTCTTCCTAATGTTTGGGTGGAATCTCTTTTCCTGTAACTTGAATCCATTGCTCCAGGTCCTGTTCTCTGGAGCTGCAAAAAAGCAAGCTTGCTCCATCCTCAATATGACATCTCTTCAAATATTTAAATAGGCTTATCATATCATCTCCTAACCTTCTCCAGGCTAAACATACCCAGCTCCCTAAGACACTCCTCATAGGGCATGGCTTCCACAACTTTCACCATTTTGGTCACCCTCCTCTGGATATGCTCCAGCTTGTCAAGATCCTTCTTGAATTGTGGTACCCAGAATTGGACACAGTATTCCAGATGAGGCAGGTGGCATTCCAGGTGGTGCAGCTTTGGACTCTGGACAGTGCCCACCCCTGCTCTAAATCAACATATTATGTCCAGAGTGTTCTTCATATCTTAAACATCCTATATATTGTATATTGCAGATTCTTAAATCTCAGTAGGATCTACAGGCATACCTCAGTTGACAAAGCCTTTGACAAAGAAGCTCCCTTTTACAAACTCTTTTTAGGGCCACCTGATCCTCATCATTTTCTCTTTGTCCTTTGTCTAGCTGGATTTTTTAAAAGCAGCATCAGCATCGGGAAAATGGTGAAGGGTGGAGAAACAAATATTTTTGGTTATCACATTGCAGCAGCATATGTAAACAATACAATAAAGCTTAAGCTGGGAAAGAATGGTATTCTACTGTAGCTGAAATCTGCCTAAAATAGGCAAGGTAAACAGCTGCCTCCAGAATCGTATACTGAGACTGTGTAAAGAGCAAAACAGAGAGAAATGGGAAAATAGATAAACCTGCCTCAGAAGCTACTTTCAGCATATTAAAAAACAAAACAAAAACATCTTAGTTCTAGAAGTTTTGCTAACAAAATAGAAACTATAAAAAAGCTGAGGCTGGTAAAAGAAAGAAAAAAATCCCTGAATACCCTTTGGAAGAAGCCTTCAGGCAGTCTCTAGGAGGCTCAAAATGTTTTTGTTTACTTACACAAGGCTTTCCTGCACTGATTGTTTCATTTCACATATGTATCTTGTTAGTTTTCCACAAAAAGTATGCTGAAATAGAGTTAATGGTTCTTCTTTTTTGGGCTGCAGTAGTCTATCTCTATTCTTTCCATGTGATTTCTTCCTCTGGTACCAAATTTTCTGTTAAAGAATTAATGAACAGGAACATATTTGCTTCATTAACTGAAGTATACCTGCACAAACGTGGAGAGCTATGGTACTGAAATCAAGAAACTCAACCTATCTGACTTCTGATGGATGTATTTCAAGGCTATGTTCTAATATGAAATAAAAACTAGGCAGATAACCATCACATAACATTGGACCTTTACAGAATGCCAGAAATAATGCAGCTTGAGGCCATTTTAACTGTCCTGCCTCAGTGCTAGGGAATCATGGGAATTGTATTTTTTTCTGGGACATTGAGCCTTCTCTGTCAGAGAGCTCTGGTGCCACAATAAACTACAGTTCCCATGATTCCTTAGCACTGAGCCAGTACAGAGCTTTTTAAACTGTGAAAATACAAAAATGCACCCTACACATGCTATAAAACTGTGTTTTATAATTTTAGCATGAACATTCATGGAAGACCTATGGTTTAGGTCCTCTAGGGACAACAACTATAATTGCTCCAGTGCTGCAGCTGGACGGGTTTTAGAATTCCTTTGGAAAGAGGGGGTATGGGGCAGCCATTGTTTTTCCAGTGACACAATTTCCTACTTTTCAGGCCACAATAGCTTGTCCATTTGCTGCTGTTCACTGTTTGCAATTTGATTTCACCCAACCCATGTTAATGAAGATGACAAAAATGCTGAAAGTCCAGTTTCCCATGTCTATTAAATAGCCCCATAGAATTTGCTTATATTTTCTCCCCCTCACAATACCATTTCAGAGGGAAGGAATAGACAGGAGAAGGGGAAACTTCTGACAATAAAACACATTCCCCTTTGTGTATTCAACACCAGAAAGGCAATTGCTTCAAGATGCCTTTATATATGGCTAAAGCTGGCCTTTATGTTTCCAAAGCAACAGGAAGTGAACCTTTGAACAAAACTAATCACCGGAGGTTCCTTGCCTCCCAAACAGATGCTTATCTCCTTCTCCCAGGCTACCAGATGAGGCTTCCGGAGTTGGTAGAACATTCAGACAGATTTGTTCCTCTGTGTGTGTGTGTGTGTGTGTGTGTGTGTGTGTATATGCATGCACCCCCTTGACTTTTCAAGTGACAGTTGTTCAACTGGTGAATATTTTTAGAACTATTTATTGATAAGATTTTTTAAAAAAAATCCACAGGGAAAGCTGGAGATTTTGGAAATGTCACTTTTTTGAACTACAATTCTTGGGAAAATCTGCAGGTGCAGGCCCCCTGCCACCCCTGGTAACTTCTCCAAGCTGTTTCTTGGCTGCAAAAGGAACAAAAAGGAAGATAATTGACATCTTAAACACGAAGGGTATTACTGCATGATGGTGCTATGGTGACATAGTGATGCCGCAAGACTGCACATGATCATGCCCCACCACATGATGTCACTGGTGTCCTGGAGTTGTATTATTCTCATGCCATCATTAAGTGTGCATTTTTGCATGCTAGAAATAATCCGTTAATGACCACCTTTTTCACTACCAAGCAGTAGCTTTTTGCTACAGAACTTTTATTCTGCCTCCTTCTATGACAACTCCATTTCTGGGTTGGATGTGGAGAGGTTAAGGGTGTAGCCAGCTAGTTCCTCTCTTGGAATTCCCCAGATGACTTGTGCAGGGAATCTACAGATTATTTCTGGTGCTTAGTCTGAAAAGATAATTCTCTCCTGCAGCACCCTACTGGTGAAAAGGTCTCACCCAGCACCAGGCTTTCTGCTGTGACACCATGCCAGTAAAACAAACAAGCAAACAGGACCAATCCTGAAGCTTGGGGTGGGATGGAGAAGAGGCTATGACACAGGTACTGCAGAAGAGAAATTCATGTGTGAGTCCCTGTACTGGGAGGAAGGCAGGATATAAATAAATAAATAAATAAATAATAGAGCAGATTAATGCAGTATAAAGAAGAAGTGCAATAAGGCCCTAAATTTTTTTATGCAGCATAAGCATTCATGGACTGCAGCCCAGATTATGGTTGTTATTCTTCTAAGCACATTTACAAGGGAATAAATCCCACTGAATTTAATAAGACTTACATCTGAATAAACTGGTTTAGACTCACATTGTATGAAACTGAGGGCCTCCTGATTTAGAAGAACAATTAGCATCAGCTCCAAGTACTTGCAGCAGCTTGACAATCACATCTAAAGCAATGCACAGGGCACCAGCTAGAGTTTATTTTTCAGATACAGCCTGAATCTGGATATAATCCAGAAAAAACATCTGGACTATGCCAAAGAGCCCTACTAATTTCCAACAGATCAGCACTAATAGGGAGCACCACTGCTGTTGGGCTCTCTGCAAAACTCCTCCAGTTCAATCACCCACCAGCTGGATAGCACCAGCCTTTTCCTATGGTTCAGTCAGAGCTGTAAAAAGTTACTTTTTTTATAACTCTCAGAATCCCTAACCATACTGGGATTAATAATTTCCTACCCACATCTCCACATGGATCAAAGTGGGAAACAACAACAAATCAACAATTAACAATACCAATTAAACTAGACCTTCCCAGAGTCATGAGACTCCATCTAGTCTCCCACAGGTCTCAATTCCATCCATAACCATACAGCTACTGACATCTATATAAATCCATAGTCAGTGAAGCATAACCTGGAAATAAACAAAAATTAAAAAAAAAACCTCGTTGTGGACTATGGACGTTATCACACGTGGGCCAGAAAGCGATAATAAAGTGGAAATGAGGCATTCTGAAAATAAACCGAAAATAAACCTTAATTCCACAAATGGCCTTCACACGTAATTACCTCAATTGCGAATTTACAGTAAGCGCATTTAACGTTTACACACAAGTGAGAAAAGCCCGTAAATGTACTAGAAATGAGCTTCTTGCACATGCGCAGATAGAGGAATGCTCGCTGGAACCATGGGAAAAGCAGGGAAATGCTCCCAAATTCGCATTTGCTTTTCACATTACGGTAAATGCGAAATTACCTTAATTTCGCATTTGCATTTCCTCCAAACAACCGAATTTCAAAAAATCTCGGATAACACCAGTTTCTGTCCACTTTCTGTCCAGTTTCTGTGCGACGTCGTGTGAAAACGTGAGGCACAAATCCAGTTTTTGTTTGGGATTTGTGTGGATTAACCAGCAGATTTGCCCCGTGTGATAACGTCCTATGTCACTGATAAGGAGAGCTACGAACCAACATTTTATTGCTGTTGTTGCATGCCTTCCAGTCATGACGACCCTAAAGTAACCCTATCAAAGTGTTTTCTTGGCAAGGTTTGTTCAGAGAGGACTTGCTCAAGGTTACCCAGTGGGTTTCCATAGCTGAGCTGAGCAAGAATTGTACCCTGGTCTCCAGAGTTGCAGTACAACATTCAAACCACTAAACCATGCTGGCATGAGACAACACCTGAAAACTAGCACTGTATTTCATGACACAACAAAGATCTATAGTTGCTTATTTTTCTTCCCTAATAAACATACCCTACAAGAGTGTAAAGGAATCTCATCCTAGTACTGTAGGAGTAGAATGTAGGTATGATCTGTATGATGCTCCCTTTGTGGTAAAGGACTGAACTGCATGAGGTAGCTATGAAGTATCTGCAGCAGGCCCTAGATTGACTCTGACCACCCAAAAAAGCAATGGGATCCACCAGGACAGGACATAGGAGAACCAAAGTGCTACAGCCTTGTATGTTCTTTCTCATTAATTACTTTTTCCATGTTGGCCACATTCTGATGTTGCTTGGCCCTACATGTCCCAGTTTTAGTATGTGAAATATCAGAAGCTTTGGGCTATAGCTGATGAAAATTCATGACATAATACATTTATTTGTCCATATGATTTCTTTGTTGTTTGCAGCCCAAAGGCCTTTATTATGGCCCACTCTCTGTTGCACCTCTGCTGGGATTTTTTCAAACTGAATGTTTTTCCCCCCTCTTGTAAGCTTCTAAGAATGTTTGTTTTGTCCTAAAATGGGCTGTGCTGCCCTCAGCCTACCATGAAATGAAACAAGGAGTACATCTCCAATCTCATCACAGCTGCTTGTTTTTCCTCTGCATCTTTCTTTCATGTTTGTGGCTTGCTAGGCCACAAATGCAGGCACTAGAATGAAATTTAGCCCTCAGTCTATTGGGTGCTGCTCACCCTGCTTTCGCATACGAGGGAAGATGCAATGTCCAGCCTAAGTAAGAATCATCAACCAAGATCCTCTCTATTTCTGTATTAGATTTATCTGTCACTCGATTTATCTCATTACTCTGTGAGTTACTGGAAAAATCAAAGTAAGTGACACAGATAAAAAAAATATTGTGAGAACAATAGCACCAACTCATCCTTTCCAGTCCTAGCTATGGCTATCACTGATGACTCTAACTCTGAAAAATAAAGGAAATAGTTAGTGTGTGAATCATCCTCAGAAGTTAATAACTACACTGAGGATAGGAATACCAAAACAGAAATTCAATTTATCTAGATTGGGATCAGCAACTACCTGAGGCCCAAGGCTGCATATGCTTTTCATTGAATCTTGGAGGTTCATATCCCCGCACCATGCTCTCCACCTCCAAATTATTTTGACCATTCTCTCTCTCTCTTTTTATACTCAAAATGTCCATTATACCTTCTAGGATATTTGGGAACAATTCCACCATAGGCTGGTTTCAGCTGAAAGGCCTTCTAGTCCCTAGTCCCTTCTAGTCCCTCTTCTGGTTAACTGGTAATAAAAAGTCACTCCCAGACCACAAACAAAATATGATTAAATTGCCCTAACATCCCTTAGGGAGTGCTGGAGGGGCATTTCAAGTAATTTTTAATTTAATTTTTTGTGCAGGTGATCTGGCCATTGGGATCCTCAAAAACATGTTGAAAGAGTTGCTTATGACCCATGGGCTTTACTGTCTCACCCCAATGTCATACCCCTCCAGTATTTCATAGCTGAAAAGTGAGACACATGTGGCCAAGCAGTGTCAGAATGTGGTCAAAAGGGTGTGGCCAGGTAACAAGAAGGCAAATGTTATTAATGAGGAAGCTAATATTTTAAGCTGAAAACCCCTGGAATTTCTTTATTGAGTTTAGGAAAGACTGAAAAGGGGAAGAAAACCCACATCCAATACTCTGTGTGTTTACATGTGCGCCCACAGGATGATCAACATAATATTAGGTAATATAATAAATTGTTCCAAAATCAAAATGTCTTTATAAGATCTGCTCAAAAGTACAGTTTTCTCTCGGATCTACTGCATGTATCCACACACATCCCTTCTGCCCAATGCTCATTGTAGATCATGTCAAATCTGACCTTCTCCTTAACAACACTCATGTGGTCATTTTGAGCCAATTATAGCTTCTCAGACTAACCTACTTCACAAGTTTGTTCGTAGAATAAAAATGGGGTGGGGTGGGGTTGAGGCAAAATAATATGCAATACTTTTAGTTCCAGGAAATAAATGGAATACAGTTAGTATACATGCAGTGGTCTTTTGGTAATGTGAATTTTGGTAATGGTGATGGTAATGTGAACATCAACAGGGTTAAATTGCTATGGAGAAATTTGATCGGAGTAAACGTAGTGAGAACTTTGATTTGGTATTGCATCATCAAATCTTCTGGATCTAATTGTTACAAAAACGTGAGTGTGAATGGGCCCTGAGAATGTCTAAGTTACAATAATGTACATTTTTCTTGGAATAAATCCTACTGAACACATTGGGACTGATGTCTGAGTAGATATGTGTATGATTGCTTTGATAATGTAAATGGAAAATTGCTCTGCAGGGAAAATTTCTTTCAATGTTCAACCTCTGCATGTTGCAGTTTCTTTCTTGTGACATGGTGCAGCCTTGACATACATGGAGTATTAGTAAACTATATTGAAGGGAGTAGGAGAAGAAAGCCAATAATGCTAAGGCTTAAAAAATAGAAGGTTTATGCAAATCTAAATCAATCAATCAATCAATCAGAACTGAACAGAATTAAACAGAAAAATATATCAGGAATGCTTTTTGCAATACTGATCTATTTTAAGGAAACTAGAGGTACAGTGGAATGTGTTTATCTGAGAAAAAGAGAATGAAAGAACATTTGGTGCACAATTCTGGGGGATGTTGTAATTTAGAAGGGATCCTTTCATGGAAATGCTGTCTTTACAAGAGGAATCTCCCCTCCCCCTCCTTTTTACAAGGTATGTTTATTCCTTTTGCTTACTTCCAGAAGTAATTTGGAATCACACAGCACTGGGTGTTCCTTCCATTTCAAACCTAGAAAAGACTGTAGCAGTTTGATTTTGTCTGACTCCACTCCCTCTTCTCCTCACACCTTTGCAAACTAATTTTGCATTTCAAACTCAGTTTGCAGCAATGAAAGTACGGTAAGCCAAGAACTAGGGTGAAAGTGGAAGGAGAAAAGAACTGGGAAATTTTAAAAGCAACTGAGAAAGTGAAATGATAGTGTATTAACTGAGACTGTCTCTGCTAAAATGAGACAGGTGGATGGTATATAATCCAGGTAAATTCATCACTCTAGGTGTATTTACAACTAATAATCTCAGATGTCCTGGGCCCTGTATCAGTCATGGATTTGTCTGTTTTTTAAAAATTTGTTTGCAAACTGACCAAGACATACTAAATTGGTTTTTTGGTGGGTTTTTCAGGCAATGTGGGCATGTTCTAGAAGATTTTATTCCTGATATTTCACCAGCATCTTTAGAGAATGCTGGCATGGAAGTGAATGGGATATATATA
>CM034706.1:219565533-219603808 GCA_020142125.1 Phrynosoma platyrhinos
GAGGGGCGGGCTACAAATAAAAATTTATTATTATTATTATTATAAAAAGTTTCTTTTGGACTACAGCTCCCAAGCTTCTCAGGCACAGGAGTATTCAGACTGCAGTAGTATTAAAAGTAACTTTCCCAAGCTCTTTTAAAACATGTTTATACAATCTACTATTCTTTCCCCCTCACTAATGAGATTGTTGGGGCAATAATAGATATCAAATAATGCTGTGACAGATACCAAGTTAATCTATTGGTCAAAAATACCTTTTCTACAGTGTAAATAGTGGCACAAAACCATCTTTCCCTGAGACAGTACCTTCTGCATTTTTCTAATTTAAGATTGGAGAAAGGCAATATATGTTCTGATGGTTAATTTATTGCAACAAAATAAGCGCAACCACACAGTCCTTCTTATAGAAAATGTTTACTCTCACCAATGAATTTCCACATGAACAGTGACCCTGGATGTACATTGAAACAGGAAGCATGTTGTACCAACCATCTAGGTTTCATTTTCATGGGCCAAGCTCTTCTTTCATCTGCTTGGTATCTAAAATCAGTTTAGAATGGGAATTATATGGTGCAACACTTCCCTCTTGTGGAAGGTGTTGCTATTATTTCAGTTTCCACTATAAAAAGGTGTATTATTTATTAGCTTTCCACAACTGGCCACAAGAACATACAGTATTAAAATTAACAGAGCACCAATAATCATGAGATTATTGTCAGTCAAATGGGATTAATTTTGGGCTGGCTTTGTCCAGTCCCATATCCTCACCTTGGAAGGCTTTTCATGTTTAATAATGACTCCAGAAGCTTTCCCTGATAGAAAATATTTTAAACATTCTATTTTACATAATGGAATGGAGAAATCAAAGATGGGAGGAGGAGAAAATGCCCTTGATGATCTTGGCAGTAATTACTTCTGTTATTTTGTTGTATATAGCCCTTGCAATGTACTAACGTCTGTTAATGACATAAATTGGAGGCATATGCAATAAACCAAACACAACAATATAGCAAACCACCCCATTTGTATCTTTGCCATACTGTCTTCAAGGCTTGTCAGTCCCTCCAGCTCAAGGTTAGCGGTGGTGACAGGTGTAACACCATCATTGTCCTAGTCTTCTGTTGCAGGTATTGCTGCTACTATAAACAATGAGCAAGTGTGGAGGGAGGCAATGACAACCATGAAAAATTGCCATAATGTTTAGGGAGTTTTTAGGAGGGGGAGTTAACCTGAAATACCACCACAATAATTTGGGTTTCTCCTGTTGGTTTGAATCCTTTTGTTATTCCCAACTAGAAGAGCCCTATTTTATTATTGGGATTTACCTTTGGATTTTATCACATGAGGCTTGAAAAGTGGAATTAGAACAGGATAGTAGCATCTGTGGCCGTATCTTATGACATGACTTGTCCAGTGGCTGGGCTGTTGTCCATCCATTGTTACTTTTCATTGATGGGCAAAACCCATCAATGCCTCCCAACCATGCTGCTTTTCCACAGTGATTTACATTTGATAAGTTCCTCCCCAAGCATTTCTGATATGCAAGCAGTCACGTGGTGTGACTGGGATTGATTCTACTCCTTTTCCCCTTTTCATTCCTGTCGTGACCATTGGATTACACAGGATTCCTCTCCTGCCTTAACCTAAATAGTTTGAGGCTTCTCTTCCCTCAGAACTCTCTCTCTAACCCTTGGTTCTCCCACTGACTTAAGTATCTCTACTATTAATTGTTTTCAATATTCTTGGTAGCATGTTTTGATGTTATATATAAATCACTTCAGGCCACTCCATCGTGAGCATGAAGAAAATAATTTTTATTTACATGTAGAATTTAAGATAGTATCTTTTTGGGTAGCTGGTTCTTAGGGCTTGTTGTTACAATATATATATATATTACTTCAGTTGCTACAAACTACCTTTGTTCACGTCCCCTTACTGTCTGTTTCCCACCTGAAACTGTGTCTTAATTCTCCAAATACCTGCTTCAATAAACTAACTCTTTACTTCACAAATATGACACACTCCTCTAATATCACTGGACTTCCTTTATCCTTTTTAAATATTATCTCTCTTACATAGGAATCTGTATCCTATTAAGGCTAAACTCTTAGCTGCACCTCCTGACACACTCAGCTAACTCTTAATGGCTCCTCCTCCTTTTTATAGCCACTCATCATCAGTGGCGTCCCTGGCCCCGGTGTCACCCGATGTGGGGGGCGGGGGCTTCAGGGGCGGAAGGGGTGGAAGGGACGGAGATTCACCAAGGAGGTGTGGACACTCAAAATGAGATACGGGGGGGGGGGGGGGGGATTAGTTTAGATTATTTTTAAACCTTTGTAAGTTTTAAATTTTGTATGTTTAAATTTTAAGCTTCTAGAGTATTAATTAGGTTATTTTAATTGTTTTTTTAAATGTTGTTTTAGTGTGTTTTTATATTGTGAACCACCCTGGGTCCCTTTTTGGGAGAAAGGCAGGTTAAAAATAAAATAAATATATAAATAAATAAATGTGTGCCCATGCTCCCACCCCTCCCTGCTGTGCCCCCCTTGCCACTGTTCCTTTCTCCTCAGGGGAGAAGGAGGCAGCGGCAAGGAGCTGGGAGAAGCATGTGTATATGTCTCCCAGCAGTCCTTAGCACCATCCCCTTCTCCCCTGAGGATAGCCACGCATGTTTCTCCTGGCTCCTTGATGCTGCCCCTTTCTCCTTAAGGGGAGAAGAGGGCGGTGGCAAGGAAGAGCTGGAGGTGTGTGCGTGTGCTCAGCCTGGCTCCTAGCTGCCGGCCAATTCTCCCCTAAGGAGAAAGAGGCAGTGCCAAGGATGAGCGGGGGCAGGGGGGGTGACTTGGTGTCACCCGGTGTGCTACTGCTCATCAGGCAGGGCCCCGCCTTTTTGACCAGCCAATCTCTGATGTGATCCTCAAAACACTGCAGTCTGTGCTTCTCCACAATTCTCAAGCTTGCTTTTTATTTTTAATTTGTCTTGTCTTCTTTCTTTTTTACTCAGTTTATTGCCATGATCACACAATTGTACTAAAAATAAAATTAATTTAAAAAATACAATCTGAAAGGCATGCTGGGAAGCAGATAGGGCAGGGAGTCAGGACAATGGATGCCGGTATGTGGGAAACTGAGGCTGAGACAGAAGCATCACCATAGTGATTTTGGAAGAGCTATGCCAAAATGATTTCCCCAACCTGGAATGTTTCCTCTCCTACACATGTGATTGTGGCACCTTGTGAGCCTGGTGTGATGAATTCCTATATGTTACCACTTAACAACTGATTCACTGGACCTAAACTAGTTGATGCTTACTAATAGTATTCAGGTCATTGTCTTACAAGTCCTGTCCCTGGTGTGCATCCAGATGTTCATCATACATTCGTAGAATAATAAAAAATAAATAAAAGAGGAATATAAATGAATTATTTAATTGATTTAGTTAAAAAAGAAATTAAATATTAATTTTAAATGCCTGAACTCCCCCCCTCCTCTGCCTGGTTTCAGATGGTAGCTATGAAAATATTTGGAACAAAGAATTCTAGCTGTTTCATGAGCAATGCTTGTTCCTTCTGAAAAGCTGGGGAAGCAGAACCCGTTTTTAGAAAGAGGCAAAGTTAAAATACCAGTTGCTTAATTTTGTTTTAAAAGCTGTATCTGTTTTAAGCATTGTAAAATGCCTTGAGTAGCAGATTGTGGAAGAAGTAGGAAATAAATAAATAATGTCATTATCAACTATAGGAGGTACATAGTGAATCCAGTACTGTCAGTGTTAAAAGAGACCACCATGTGCTTCACAGGGTTAGCCATTGCAACAGGGAAGCTGGCCAGTTAGGAAGAACCACAGTAATTGTGTCCCAGAGGGCAGACCACTGATCACTATTTAAATCACAGAACAGAAACACAGAACCATATGGCACATGGCAACAGAAAAGTGAAAAGGCAGATGCCTGAAGCTGTTGCTGATCTGCTCCCCATTGATATCCTCACCTCTGTCATAGAATCACAGAAGCATAGATTTGAAAGAGATCCAAAGGGCCATACAGTCTAACCCCCTGCCATGGAGGAACTCTCAATCAAAGCACCCCCGACAGATGGCTGTTCAGCCTCTGTTTAAAAAGCTCCAAAGAAGGAGACTCCACCACTCTCTGAGGGAGTGTGTTCTACTGTCAAACAGCCCTTACTGTCAGGACGTTCCTCCTAATGTTGAGGTGGAATCTCTTTTCCTGTAGCTTGCATCCATTGTTTTCTGACTGGTAAGGCAGAAAACAAGCTTGCTGCCTCCTCAATATGACATCCCTTCAAATATTTAAACAGGGCTTTCATATCCCCTCTTAACCATCTCTTCTCCAGGCTAAACATACCCATTTTCCTAAGTTGTTCCTCATAGGGCATGATTTCCAGACCCTTCACCATTTTAGTTGTACTCCTCTGGACATGCTCCAGTTTCTCAACATCCTTTTTGAATTGTGGTGACCAGAAATGGACACAATATTTCAGGTGGGACCTGACCAGTCTCTGTAATCCCAGTCTCAATCTAATGTGAACAATCTTGGAGTTCCTAACACTGAAAAGTCTCTTTTACATGATAGGGAAGCCATGGGGAAACTTTTCACAAAACTTCCATTCAATTCCTGCTGTTTTTTGTACCACACAGAAACCTCTAATCTCTTTACTCCTCTGGTGGGGGCTGTAGCAATCCCTTAAACCATGCTCCTTATTTCTAACTGCATTCTAGGTCTTTTACTTATGGAATCATATTGTTCAGGCAAAATGAATTGACATTTTTCATGAGATTCTCATTTTTAGTGATCAGGTAGAACATTCCCTCTGAGATTTCACAGATGAAAATGGGGATACCGGTACATGTGGCCAACATCAGAGTGTGGTCAAGATGGCAAAAGTTAATAAAGAAGAACACATGCTAGGAGAGTCTGCAACACTTTGCTTTTGATTTTGCTTCTACTGGGAAGAGCAAATTTCTACCCCACCTTTTCTTTGCTGCAGTGAGTAAATTGAGTGCAAATTATGAACTCAGTTTGGAGCAACTGAAGTATGCTTAGGACAAAGAAGGAAAATGGGAGAAGGTGAAAGAAACTGGGACATTTTAAAAGAAGCTGAAAAAGTTGGATTGCATTTGCAGAGGACTACCCCTGCTAAATCAGATCAGTTGGAGAGTATGGGTAGAAAAAAATACATGTGCTTCCCAGTGATTTTGCTATTCAAATTGGTATCACAGCAATATCAAATCATTCTCATACTGTTGCACATGAAGGAGGACTAATTATTTTCTTTATATCTTTCCTCCCACCCACTATCTGGTACTAAAATATCTCCCTCCATAAAACACCCCAGGTGAGAAGAGGTGAAGGGCCAATGCAGATGGCCCGTTTGGGATGGCTCTGGGCTGCCCCTGGGAGCAATGGATTGGGGCCATGGCAACCGCACACTGCAGCCCCGATCCTCCTTTTTGCCACCCCCAAAAAAGCCACCATGGTGGGTCTTTTGAGCCCTTTTGGTGCAGTGTGTATGGCATCAGGCATGTGGCATCAGGGCAGAGTCGGGGTGTCCGGCGTGCAGTCGCCCCACCCCAACTCCATCCCCAGGCCAGTCTTACCCTAACAGTCTTAAAAGGAAAGTGTGCTATCATCAACCAGGCCCCAAAACTATTGCTAAATAGTTGAGCCCTTAAAGGGAAGTCAAAAAGCTGGCTATATTGAGTGATTAAATGATTAACATAATTCTAAAAGTAAATTTTGTCTTCTGTTAGATGAAACTAAATACCTTGAAGATTCTGTCTGATCTTGAAAGCTGAGCATGACCAGGCCTGGCTATTACTTGGAAGGAAGACTGGTAAGGAATACCGGGTGCTGTAGGCCATATTCAGAGGAATGCAGTAGTAAACCATCTCTGAGTATTCACTGCCTAAGAAAATGCAATGAGTTGTGCGGGTCACAATAAGTCAACATGTAACTCAAAAACCTACTATTACTACTATACTACAACTGCAATGTCTTGCCCATCCTTTACCAGAGTATATTATTGCAGTGAACACATAGGCAATTCCACTATTAGACAGAGTGACCAGGATGCCACAGGGAGTAGGTACTGAGAATTGGCTGCAAAATGTTGAAACAGAAAGCCTCTGTGAGTATGCTTGTTCCTTTATCAGTGCTGAAGTAAGATTCAGTTTTCAATCCAGTTTGCTTTTGTACATGAAAAAGGAGAGGAAGCAATCTTATTTTTGCCCCAGGCAGCTAAATGTCTTGGAGGACAACTGCCAGGGATGCCAGGTTTAATAAGGAGCAGGACCTTAGGGCTGACAACCAGCACCTACTGAAATTATCTTTTCTACAGAAACATTAAATGGACAGGAGTCTTGCCCCTTATTAAACCTGACAAACATAGGCAACACTGGCTGGGGGATGATATACTACAACAAAGAGCAATTATGAGCAGCAACAACATATATGAACAGAATTGCTATTATGTACAAATGCCTCATAAAGTAAACTAAAATCTGAATCTCAGTTGTTCTGAGTCCTGTCTAGAGAAATATCTGGCAACCTGAGCTATCTAATCTTTGATGAAAAGGAAGGTGTACAGCAGCTGGAACCACATAATGTTGGAGTAATAAAATGCTACTGAAATAAAGATGATGCCCAGGAATGAGTTAGCCTGTTCTGTTATGAATATTAGGATAGCTTGCCCTTGATCATCCATTATTGCAATCTGCCTGTATTAGGGTGATTTTAAAGGAAATATCATCAACTGCTGGAAAAAAAAAAGGAACTGTAGAGGGTGCTAGAATCCCATCTAAAATAACATTGGTGCTTTCTCATGTTAGAGTTGGGATTATCAAAATTATTTGTGAAAGCATATGTTAGCTCTAGTAGTCTTGTTCATAATATGTAGAGCATTTAGAGTGCTCTCAGCACTGAGAAAATTTATTAAAGGGGCAAAAAACCCTCTTCATTTGTTTTCTGTGTTTGAAATTGCTTTGTTATGTCAAGCAATAAGAAATGGAAGAGTAAATTTCCAGAACAAAGGAGTTGCCTTAAACCAGGTAAGAGGATGGCAGAATTCTGTTGGTGTTCTCTCCATTTGTATGTTCCCCTACACAAACAGTGGGATATTTTTGTCTGATACAGAATATCCATGTTTAGTTCAAGACTGAGTAAGGCTGAGTGGTATATGCAGTCCTGTTGTACATATGGATGTACATTTGGTTGAGCATTCAGCCATGCAATGGTGCCATTCAGTACAAGAGTTGCAAAGCACAATTAATTCATAATCCTGCCATGCTGAAATTTATATTATACAATGTAGGATCTTAGCCTGTTTGTCTGTCTAGTCCTCTGTTGTCTACTTTGACTGGTGGCAATGGATTCCAGGTGCCAGATAGAAAATGGAGAGATTTCCTGTACCTTTAAAATTTATGTGGAAGAAGGAATTCCAGTAGGAGTTTATGTTACCTGGTTGTATGACAAGTAACACTTGCTGAAATTCTTCTACCCAACCATTAAAGGTATAGGAAGTATCTCCAGTTTTCCATCTGACAACCCTAGTTCTCAGGTACCTGAGGGGCTTTCACATAGGGGCTGTACAGACAGCCCCAAAGGGGTGGTGTCCCGCTGTCGCTTTCCTTGCCAAATCAGGGCCGTGGCAACTGCACCTGTGGCCTTGATCCAGAAGTTTGCTGCTCTAAAAAGAACTGGCAAATGCCGCTCCTTTTTAGAGCATCAAAAAGCCGCCCTTGCCGTAGTGGCGGCAACTTTTCCATGCTCCTTTGGTTCAGCATGTATGAATGCTGCCCCAAAGGAGTACCCTGATGCCCAACATGTGGTGGGGCACACGGAGTGATGGTGGCATCAGGGCAGAATTGGGGCAGCTGGCGTGCAGTTGCCACATCCTGTCTCCACTCCCAGGCTGGCCCTTTTGGCCAGTCTGTATTTCCCCTTAATCTGTTGTTTCATCCTTTTAACTGGGAATGGCTGGGATTGAATTTGGAGCTATCTACACATAGAGCCCTATTCAAGGCAAATGGCTTTAGAGTGTTTAGGTGCAAAAGAAGACATTCATCTGTCTGTACAACCAGCAGGAATAGTTTTCAAGCAGCACAAGAGACCTCTTTTGACAATATTAAATTTTCAATATGAGAGCTCCTGTAGTACAACTTCTTCCACTGTGGCTTATGCTACTTTTGGGTTTTCCCCCAGATACATACATCTGTTCTTTCTTTCAATCACAGCCATAACACTGGAAGAGAGTGCACATTATTATTCATCACACCAGCCCCTCCAAAGATCAGTCTGTATAACCCAAGATACAGGATGCTACAAACTGAGATCTGTCACAGTGCTGAAAGTGCCTGTAGACCAAACATCTTCAATGAAAAAGGGGAGACTGGTCATATGTAGTAGGGGTGTGTGTTTGGGTTTGAGAAATGAAACCCAACCAGCATTTAGCATCAGTTTCACCTTAAATGTAGCAATCAATGAGTTTCTGAACATGGATAAAGAAATGAATGTTAATGATATATTAGGATAGCAATAGTCTTGTCTTTACATATTAATGTTCCAGTGCCAATCAACAGAACTTGGGAACATGTGGGCCTTGGATTGTAACTTCTGATAGCCTGATCATCATAACAAGTGGTGATGGAAAATCACATGTCCCCATTCCTTCCATAAAGAAATGGCAGGGTAATGGTGAATGTGTGTATATGCAGGTGTGATCTCTTCTCCTTGGAGTTGCCCCTCTCACTGTTTTTAGGAAGGGGATCTCTTCAAACTGTCCATTTAAACTGTTCATTAGTTACTGATTTTAATGACTTAATTCTTCAGTTGCTTTAAGTGATTATTTTCATGGTTTCATTGTTCATTATGTTTTTGTTCATGATGTTGTTAGCTACCTTGAGTGATTTTCTTACCGGAAAGACAGGATAGAAATTAAATAATCAATCAATCAATCAATCAATCAATTAATTTGCTACAAAATAAAAGATCGCAGTAGAAAATAGTAAGGCATCCTTCATAAATACATCTCATTCAGTTTAGAAAGCCCTGAATTGTTTTGCTTTCATCTGTGACCTCTACCATATACTCAGAAGAACATACATCTCCTACATCTCCTGATGCTATTCCCAAAACTTACCCCCCCCCCAACATGATGCACCCAGTTGCAGTTTCAGGAAGAGGTCTGGATGTGTCATCACTTCCCCCCTGGTCTATAGCAACCTGGAAACATCCATGTTGTATGTGTGAGAGAGGGCTGAGGGGCTTTAATGGTAGATGAGGGGTCTTTGGGTTGTTAGGCAGACTATAGCATTGTAATTACTGAAAAAGATGCCAGCCATGTCTGATTACCAGCAGAAACCAAGTATTTCAAGAAGAAAGTTTTAATCTAATCATACCTGCTCTCTTTTTGATTGCTGTCGTCTTAAATCAGTGGCAGAAACTGTGTGGACTGTGGACTGCTTGTGATCTGCTAAAATCTCCTGTGTGCTCTTCCCAAATGTCCCCATTCTAAAAAAATATTATTTGCAGCACTAATATGACCAATTATACCTCCAAATCTCTAGGGTGTGCATTTGGCCATTAAGAGTTTACTCCCTTCCTCTCTGGGGACTGTTCTAGGCCTGAAATATCCCTTTTCATAGAAGAATATTACAAAATGTTTAGGGTAGATTCTTTCTGGTTCTGAAAAATCAGGAAAACCATTGTTTCCGGTTCTGAGGTAGATCTGATGAGAGTCAGGGCATGAAATAGTGAGTACATTCCCTTGACCCTCAGTATCTATCTACCCATGTCTTAAACGTTACATACTTTTCTGCATATAGTGCTAGATGCTTGACTTGAAAAATGCATGAGTATTATTCATTTTAGGAAGAAGATAAAAATTAAATCTAGCAAGTCTTCATGAATTTGCAGCATTTTATTAAGAAATACTCCAAATTCACTATCAAATTTAAGTTTATGTTCTTCTGGGTATATGGCAGAGGCCACATATTGAATACAGGCCAGTACTAACATGGTAGAAAAATAATTGAACAAGGGCATGGATCCCCAGGGGTCTTCGTGACTTTTGCATGAGCTGCTAATAAAACCCACATCAAGTCACAGGCTTGATTTAGGCACAGAGGTGATCAAAGATTTGATAATTATGAAGATTCATGTCAAAGATACATATTCTTGACTCAGATAGCCCTTGTGGTTCTTTGATTATTTATGATGTTGACCTTAAGTAAAAAAATTACATATAAAATGTACCTATTGGAGAATGCTGTATACAAAAATGCATATCTAAGTCACTACTTAAAGCTACTTGAAGTTTCAGGATGGCCCACTTTAGAGTATCCCAGCTTTCACACATACTCATACATACACATATACACACACACTTTACAAAATCTCACTGAAGCAGCCTGTCTGGGTTTTGGATTCAGGATTCATCTGTACCCATAGCACACCACTACCACATACACATACAGCTCACCTTTTCTAGGCACAGGGATATGCATATGAAGTGTTTATGCAGGCTTCTAATCCAGAAATAAGTCCAAGTTCATTTGAATTTACAGTGCAATTCTGTACAGCTCTATTGCAAAGTAAGTCCCATAGTATTCAGTAACCTTTGTTGTTTGTTGTTGTGTGCCTTCAAGTTATTTTTGACTTATGCCCTCCTGGGGCTGAAAGCATGTGACTTATCCAAGGTCACTCAGTGGGTTTCATGGATGAACACGGTATCCTAGTCTCCATAGTCCAACAAACCACTGTGGCATGCCTCTGACCTATTCCCAGGTAAATATGTTAGGATTGCACACATCTTATTTTCTAATATTTAATATTGTAGATTGTCGTATAGGTACAAGATTGATCCCTATTCAGGGATAGATTCCATAAGTAAGCCTATTGCCCAGAACACCAATATGGCAGCTAAGTCCTATTTATTCAGTAGATGTCAAATATAATTAGCACTAGCTTTTGCATGTTTAGGACCATAGACTCTAAGAAATTGACACTCATAAAATCTCCATACAAAGGTAAAGTAAGTGTCACATTTGCAAACAAATATTTAACAAATACTCACCCCCCCCATGATATACACAATCACACCCACAGAATACTACTACCATGTACAGATTATATAGTGAGGGAAAGGGATACTTTATAAGGGAAGGAATGCTTTAAGATCTAATTTTACCTTGTGGTGATATTCACTATGAAGTATATTGGCATGTGCACAGCATTAGCACAATGTTTCCCCATCTTCTTTGTTTATATCATGGCACACTGTCAAGAAAAGTCTTGCAAACTTTTGTATGTTTTCCATCCTATCACTGGTGGGAGCCATGAAAAAGATGATAGTCCTGCCAAAATGTATAGTCTGTGGAGGTCTATTCATTGTGGACCATCCATAGCATT
This sequence comes from Phrynosoma platyrhinos, assembly GCA_020142125.1. NCBI lineage: Eukaryota > Metazoa > Chordata > Lepidosauria > Squamata > Phrynosomatidae > Phrynosoma > Phrynosoma platyrhinos. The sequence goes on from CM034706.1 coordinate 219,576,957, forward strand.
CTGGGATATAATCCAAGAATTTATGTGTAGCTGGAAATGCCCTTGACAGAAAATTCTCATTCTCAACTGTACAATAGCCTTCTGCACTTTGGATTCGGCTGTTGAAACTGTGGTGCTATACCAGGGGCATACAGACCTTGTCCTGGAGATCTCCTTGTACTTACTTATACATTTGAATCTTGTGTATGGAACCTGTGGTACTACTTTTGGTGGTGATGGTGGGATAGGAAACATAGATCACTGGCAGAATACATATTTTGTGTGTATTATTATTATTATTATTCTGCTCCCCCCCTCAAACTGAGACTCAAGTGCCCTGCAATTTAAAAGAACAAGACAATTAAAACCATACAAAATAGATTTAAGCTACTCATAGTATTTAAACAATTCAATCTTCAAGTTAAAATAATAAAATGCAATTTAAAATGTTGAAAACAATGTAGCACCTCCTAGCCTGTTGCTTAAAAACTTTCTGTCAGATTAAAAAAATATTAGTTTGCTGATAGAAGGACAAGACGGAGGCCATTCTATCTGGGAAGAGAGTTTCAGAGTCTAGGGGCAGCCATTGAGAAGGCCCTCTCTTGTGTCCCACCCCTCAACCATGCTTGATGATCGCAGGATCATCAGGAAAGGCCGTTCTCTCAGTCCCATTACTATTGGCTCATACAGGGATATAGAGTCTTCCAGATAGCTTGGACCTGAGCCATTTGTTGTTAGCTGCCCTCTAGTCAGTTCCAACTCATGACGACCCTGTGGAATAGACCTCTCCAAGAATCCCTATCTTCCACTGCCTTGCCCAGATCCTGCAAGCCCTTCCCCATAACCTCTCTGATTTAGTCTATCCATCTGTTTTGTAGTCTTCCTCTCTTTCTTCTACCCTCTACTTTTCCTAGCATTATTGTTTTTCTAGTGATCCATGCCTTCTCATTATGTGGCCAAAGTACAATAGTCTCAATTTGATCATCTTTGCTTCCAAGGAGAGCCCTGGTCTGATCTGTTCAATAACCCATTTGTTTGTCTTCTTGGTTGTCCATGGTATCCTAAATACTCTTCTCCAGCCCCACATTTCAAATGATTTGATTTTCTTTCTGTCTGCTTCCTTCACTGTCCAGCTCTCACATCTGTACATGGTAATTGGGAATACAATGGCCTGAACGATTCTGACTTTAGTGCTCAGTTGTATGTCTTTGATCTTCAATATCTTTTCCAGTTATTTCATAGCTGCCCTTCCAATTCCTAGGCATCTTCTCATTTCTTGACTGCAGTCTCCATTCTGGTCAATGTAGTCTATTTTCTACAAAGACCTTACGGGCCTAAGCAGACTGCCAGAAATAGTGCACATTAAATTGAGGCACTGCCCTGGCTAAGTGCTAGAGAATCATGGGAACTGTAATTTATTGTGGCACCAGAGCTCTCTCACAGAGAAGGCTCAATGTCCCAGAAAAAAAATACAGTTCCCATGATTCCCTAGCACTAAGCCAGGGCAGTGCCTCAATTTAATGTGCACTATTTCTGGCAGTCTGCTTAGGCCTTACAATTGCCTCCTTTAGGCAAACTGGACCCCTGCCTTGTTGTAAGGAGGCACTGACTATCCCTTTCAGCCACTCCTCTGGCTTGTTTAATAAGCCAGGAAGGGCAAGCGCACATATGCTGTCAATTCTCTAAGGATCATGTCCACATCCCCAGGCTGCACAAACTGAAAAGCATCCAATAACATTGGATAAGCAGGAGTCAAGGTTAGACCCAGTGGAACTGTATCAACTACAGCCTCCATGTTGGAGAGGATCTGAGTAATTTTATTTGCAAAATGCAAAATGTCTGGAGTTCACTTCCTAACATTTCTAGTTAAAAGGATCAAATACAAGATCAAGTAAAAGACTGTTCTTTTGCCTTGGAGAACTGAAACCAATCAAAATAGACAATACTGGGAAAATAGATTAACAGACCTTTAATTGCATTTTCTTTAAATGGTGAGGATTTTTGATTCCCAATTCTGAGGGAAAAGCATGATAATAACAATAATAACAACCTGTATTCATGTCTCTTTGCCTCCAGTAATCTTTTAGATGTTCAGGATTGTAGCTAAATTAGTCACTGCAGACTCACCATCATTTCTGAACTACATTTAGGGTTCACAAGAGCAAAGAAAGCTGTTTAGCTCTGCTTTGGATGTGGTAAGCTACTTATGTTGTTCCACAACTACAACTCATGTATGAATATCATTTTTAGCAGTGTGGATTGCAGTGTGGAAATAAAAAGCAGTGCAACACCAGCATCTATTAATGTGGAGTCAGGGGTAGAAATGCAAACACTTTTCTTTTTTTAAAAAAAGTGCACATCTCTATGCTGATGTGTTTTTATTACATTCATTAAATTTACTGTGTGCTCCTATGGCAGTGAGAGGTGAACCTGTGGAGCTTATTGCATTAACTTTTAATTCAACATCAGCCATTGGGGATGCAGCTGAGATGTGGCATGGAGGCAGGAATTATCACATTGTAATTTGCTGCTGAATCACCGGGCGACTGCAGCCAGGGTTGCAGCTGTGCTCAGCCAGCCACCATTAAAACCCTGGAACTTTCTATTTTTGAAAAAGGACTGGCTGAGCACAGCTGAAGCCCAGATTGCAGTTGCCAGGCAATTCAGCAGCAAATTACAATGAGATAATTCCTGCCTCTGGAAGGTTGATGTCAAATTAAAAGGTAATGCGATAAGCTCCTGTGCCAGGATTTAGTTGGAACTATAAAGGAGCTCTTTAAGATGTGAAACTTGTTTTGGGGCTAGAGTTCAACACCTTGGATAGCTCCTTTAGGTTTGCACTAATATCCAGAGTGGTTTTACCACCTCACTGATGTTAAATTCATGAATCTGCTGGTTAAATTCAGCTTAAAAGAATGCTGAATATTAACTCAATGCAATCTACATCTTAGCAATAACTGCAGGACAACCTTATTGTCTTTCCTTTCATTTTATTATGAAGTACCTGTAAAGGTACAAGAGCATATTTAAGAAGATATGTCACCCACTCAGTACTAGCAGCAAATATCTTGTACACTGACCACCCACTGTGTGCAGTGATTGACCTTTCTCAGATCCTCTCACTGATTAAAAATCATTTTTGAATAACCTTCTGAAGGTCGGGGGGCATATTATTCTCTTGCTTTTGATGAAGCATGGTGGTGTAAGAGTGCAGGTTGTTCATTTAGCTTGCACATGCGTGCGACAGACTGCAAAACAGTTAATTTAATACTGCATGTGCATTAAAAAAGGGAAGAAAATGGCTGAAAAAACCCAAGCACTTGAATGTGCTATTGCTTGTAACTGATCATTAGGCCTAATTGGATCGTCTGAGACATAGTCAGAAAAGTAACATTAACAAGGATTAGGGGGTGAAAAATACCCCTCAAATTCCATTGTTCAAAAGGAGAAAATCCCCTCCAGCTGTAGTTTATTTAAAGTAAGTAGAGTCTAAAGGCAGGAAAGAAAGCATGGTTGTTCTACAACAGATTTACTGTCTGGGATAGCTTCACTGTGAAATCACTAACATTTAGAGTACAACAAAATGGTGTTTATGTAGCTGCACTACAATGAATGACAGTCTTTATGAACCTTGGAAGCAAAACTTAGTAGAAGCTGACAGTACTTGAAAGGAGAGAAATGCAAAGTTATTGGCACTGGCGGCTCTGTAGGAAGCAGGACACCATGTTGCTTCTTAGTGCCAGGCTGAGCCCAACAACTCCAGAGCATCTGTACTCTTACAAGAAGTAGCCTAACTAAAAAACAAAAACAGAAAACAAATCTATGTATGATGTTCCTTTCTAAGAATATGGAATCAATATGGGAACTGCAGTCTGTGATAAGAGAGCCGATGTAAGCCAATGATCACCTTTACTTCAGTATCTCAAATTCTACCTTATATTTTTTGGTGTACATGTCTTTTGTCATGTTGCTGTCAAGAGAATAGGAATTACAAGGTACTTAGGTTTGCTATCTGTTTCACCAGATGGTTGAACAGTTTATAGTTTTGGGAGACTTAATCATTCCTAATTAGCGCAATCTAGAAACTTACATCTTTGTAGTCATTTAAAGTATGCAGGGCAGGCCAGAGACATTTTGTTGCCTCAAGCAGAGGATAAAATGGCACCTACCAAATACAGGAGACTCTTACATACTTCAACACTGGTGAGGGGACAGTCACCTCTGCTGTGATCAAGGGCAACAGGCCAATTTTGAGTATGCAGGGCAGGCAGCCAGGCATACATAGCTCAGTTCTTCAACACCTCAGTGCCCATTCTTGCCCATAAGCATCTGCTGCCTGAAGTGGCTGTCTCACTCTGCTTAAGACCAGTCTTGCAAATATGGCAGTTATTTTAACAGCTTAGATCTGCTCTCTGTCACAGAGCAGAGTAAATGGATAGGTTTGTGTGGCACAAAGTTATTAGTTGTTACTGTGCACAGACATTGCTTCAGGACCTTGTTGTTCCAACATAGCTTGCACAGTGACAAGGCTTGGGATGTTAGGTTTGAAAATTAATGCAATATTAAATGTTAAAAACTGGGAAATCATAACCATCAACCCTAGTAACTGATATGGGCTGGCACCCTATTAGGTAGTTATGATGTAGTAAGCTAGCGACATAACGTCATGACTGTTTTGCATTTACCTTTACAATAATGGCACCATTGTCATGACTGCAAATACTCCTAGAGCCCACCTTAAAAGCCAAACAGCTGTACTGAGTGAAACAGTTCTGTGGCACCAGTGAGCAGGGTGCTGAAGGATGACATGCCCATCCCCCTGTCACCACTGAGACATAGTGTGATGAGAAGTTGCAACAGGATCCCATAGAGGTCCCTGCTTCTACTTATTTTGCCACAGATTGCGAGTGGGAAGGGGCTGGACTTGTCATCCTTCACTGGCCAACTTGAAAGCACTGCTGAACTCCTTCCTTTGCACAGATGCCTGGTTTTGAGGGTGGGTTTTCAGCATGGCATAGTAGTTTTAGCACTGGACTAGGATTCTGGGTTCGAATCCTGGCTCAGCCATGGAAACCCACTGGGTGACCTCCTTGGGCAAGTCACACTCTCTCAGCCTCATGGCCAAGAAAGCCCTATGATAGGTTTGCTTGAGGGTTGCCCTAAGTGGGAAATGACTTGGAGGCACACAACAACAACAAACTTTGGGAGAAGGATCAGGAGATGCAGTGTAGCTATGACATTGTAGCTACGTGTCCCATGCAGGTTCTTGACCATGGTTTGGTTAAGTTATTGTTAGTAAACACATTGTTTAAGTTTTTGTTCTGGGGCACATCCTCCCATTTTGCTTTTTAGCCCCCTCTTGGTTTTGCCCATACATCTTTTAATATACAATTTGGGTAAGATGTGTTCAGAGAACAGTGGGCATATTAGATACCTGAACATTTAAACTAAATTTGGGGTCCTTGACTCCTCCTTGCAAAGTATGTCTCTCTGGAGTCTACACTTCTTGATTGGGAATGGGAAGCAGGGAAGATCCATTGATTCAATTCTGTATATACTCAGAGGCTGTCAAAACATTTCTAATCTCCCTTTATTGTTGCACTTGTTGTTAGGATTGCCAAGTTAAATACAGGACAGGTCTTCTATATATTTAATAGTTAACACATCTTGGAACAGGAAGACAAAATATAAATTTCTGCCAGGTGTAACTATGCAGCATCTCCCCCTTCATCCTTTCAAACCCATCTTTCAGCTACTAATCATCCCCAAACACTATGCTATTGATGCTGTGTGTCCAGGTATAGGGATATAGGTGGATGCTTCTCTGGCAATCATTCTGCTCAGTAAGACACATCAAGTGAATGAAATTAGACTTCTCATGAAATACAAAGGATGAGGAACAGTATACAGACAACACAGAAGAAACACTTGTACTAACAACTGCTTTGTCATTCATTATTACACTCATTACTTGCTGGTATTATTAATCTCTACCAATGTTGTCAAGATACTCAACTTACTTTAACTGTTGTCTGCACTTAAAAAAACCCAATCAGCTCCCTCTGCTTTGATTATAGAAGAGAGAAATGTGAAAGAATTCAAACCCTCTGTTGGATGACCTGAAAAAAATATGTGGTTGCAATAGCAATTATGAGTGTGTTATTAAATTCAGTTGCTGCTTATTTATTGATGTGCTTGTATATCAGAGGCAGCTAGCCTCTAGTATACTTTTTGACCGCTAAGAAGACAAATAAATGGGTCCCAGAGCAAATTAGGCCTAAATTCTCCATAGGAGCCAACAAAACCAGTGGTTCTCAAACTGTGGGATGGGACACCCCCCTGGGTGTGTGTGCGAGAGCTGCTGAAGGGGTGTGTGAGTGTTGAAGGCCCTGATCCCTCCTCATCCTCTTCCCAAACCTTTTATGTGTAAAATTTACAATGCATTGAGTTAAATATTGAACTTACTTAAATAAAACTGTTCTAATTTGAACAATGTTTTTTCATTATAAATGTTAAAATATGAATATACATGAGTTTGTGAATGAAAATATACACACTAAATAAACAAAATATTTTTATTCATACCCTACCTTGTGTGTGTGTGTGTGTGTGTGTGAGTGCACAACATCTGTACATAGATATGAAGCAGGGTCCCAAGGATAAAAACTTTGAATACCATTGGACTAAATTGAGGCTGTCATTGGCCATTTCATGAGAATACATGATTCACTTAAAAAGATAATGCATGGTTATGTCAGAAAGCAGAAGGAAAGGATGAAGACTGCACTCCAGATGGATTGCAGACCAGCCCAAAGGGCTGGCCTGGGGGTAGAGTTGGGGCAGGACAGCTGCACACCGGCCACCCCAACCCCACCCTGACGCCGTCCTGATGCCACGTGGCCGTACGCATGGTGTGTGGTGTCAGGATGCCCTTCCAGTGCAGCATGCAGACACACTGCACTGAAAGGGCACAGAAAAGCCATGGCGCCAGCTCTTAGGGCGGCCTTTTGCTGCCCCTAAAAGCAGCGCCATTTTGCTGCTCTATTAGGAGCAGCAAAAGGAAGCATCAGGGCCATGGTGTGGGGTTGCAGCACCCCCAATCCACTGCTCCCTAGGGCGGCTTTCTGCCGTCCCAAATGGGCCCTCTGCACCGGCCCTAAATCAAGGAAACTAAGGTCCTGACACTGCAAGACCTGAGCTGGTCTGTTATTAACCCGCTCTCTTGGACCATAAGGTTTGCAATAAGCTGACTAAAAGGCAGTGTTACAAGCAATGTTCAATATTTTGGGGTGTGCATGCTGTCTGCTATGGCCCTGAAACAGAACTGCAATGCTGCCATAAACCCAAAAATGAAGAGATCATGTAGGCACACATAGAAACAAAGATCAAATAGCTAGTTTAATGAGTCACAATCAAGAAACATTCACACCTTCCTAGCAAGAAGATCAGGTGATTTATGGCTCTGGATACCTTCTGCCAGAGCCAGATAAGACCCATTGTCACCTCTGGAATCTGTCGACTTCAAGGCGACCTTTGCTATGTAAATTCAGCATCTTCTGAAGTGTAGTCAACAGCCTTCTCTCAAAGCTCTTTTCAAGCTATTTAAAGATCTCCAAATTAATTGTCAAGTGTGTCTGATTAGAATTCATGGTGTTTCCATGTCACTCTGAATTCTGATTCAGCTCTGGCTCAGTGCCACATACCTGTCCCATCTGTGTGGCTGAGTCCAACACATCATTTGATTCCTGGAGCAGCCTCGTCAGGTAATATCACTATTGGAAGGCCTATTATCTATTTCAAAGGTAACTACTTTATTCTTGAGTCCTTGTAAGTGTGTGTGAATGATTAGCTGTCTTAGGAGGGATGCAGATGGGTGGCCATGGGCCGCCCTGGAAAGTGGCAGATCAGGGCTGAGGCTGCCCCATGCCTTGGCCCTGATCCTCTCTTTCGCTACCTGGGAAAGTAACACTAAAATAGCGCTCTTCCTCAAGCTGCGAAAGGGGTGCTGCAAGAGCCGCCATGCAGCTCTTTGCCATTTCTTCCGGCTCAGCGTGTCTGGATGCTGAGCTGGAAGGACGTCATCAGAATGCCTGTCACGTGGAAGGGCCGGTGCTCCAATGACGTCCTCAGGAAGGGGGTGGGGCACAGAGCATCTGGCTGCCCCTCCCCTTCCTTGCCTCCAAGACAGCGCAAAGCGCTGTCTGCATAGGAGGTTAGTGTATGTGATCCCCAATAAATTTACAATTCATTTGAATAAGCCTTGCCTCTGTTGATTTACTGTCCCTAGGGATGTATTGGGATGTATCATGGCTAATTGATTGAGCTAATTAATATTCCCCCTGATTCTGGTCTCATAATAGCAGCTAGCAACAGCAAAGTAGAGACACCTTTCTGATGACACAGAATCCAAATTCTGACAATAATTAATAAGCACAAGCATGCATCTGTGTGCATCTGTGCGCACATCTACACCTACACCCACAGAAGGATGGGTGGTGAATAAAAAGAACAACAAGAAACAACCAAAGTGCAGGAAGATAAATGGAAAACCTTTTAAAGAGAAGAGCATAATGCAGAACTTCTCAACAAAGGGAGGAGTTGGTGCAAGGGGCTAAAAGAAACCTGAGACTTTGAGAGAGAAAACAGAGACTTAAAAGCTTTATTGCATTTTTATTGATTTGTTTATTGCTTCCTTTCTTATTCATTCAGTTTATGAGTCACCCTCTAGCAATAGTTGTCTGCGTGGCTTTTTGTTGTTCCATTTTTCTATATACTAGTTGTGAACTCTCTCCTATCCATATCTTTTAATCCACTCTTTTTGAGCAATGGGTCCCCTTTCTTATCTGTCTCACTTCATAGATTCTTCCTTCATTATGAACAAACAGGATTTCCAGACAGTTCCTTTTGATATTACCCATTTATTAGCAGTTATTTGCTTCCCCATTTCTCCCCCTTCCTTCCCAAGCAACTCTTGACCTTCATGTTATCTGCTGCCTTTCACTCCTTCCTCTTATCAATGTCCTTATTTTTTTAAAAAAGCTCCTCCCTTTAATCTCCTCCTCCTCTTCTGTTCATCAAAAATACCATAGGTTTTAAGAGTTCTATGCATGAGCTATGCATTTGTGTCTGTTATACAATGGCCAGTATGGTGGTGGCACTAGCTAAAGATTAAGATATAAAATATAAAAATAAAACAGTGTCTTTATCAAGAAAAATGGCACACCAGGAACAGACAAATATTAAATGAAAACAAAGCCATTCCAGACTACTTATAATTACTAGATCACCATTCACATCTGAGATCATAGCATCAATAATTACATCAGGGACAACAGGATTAATAAAGGCATCAGAGTGATGGAAGAACCTTTCATTCCAATGACACCATCTTTTTAAGAACTGGAAAAGTGTAGCATTCATTCCTTCCCACTAGGCAAAGTTAGCTTTACATTTGGATACACCAAATGAAAACCAAGGCCCCAGTGAAGTGAACATGGCTTGGACTGGGGTGGGCAATTATCTAGGGGACCATTTTCTGGCCCTGAGCTCTCCCACATTGTCAGCACCAAAGGATGTCAACATGCCCCCATATGAGAAAGACAAAACATAAAGGGTTGGTGGTCCATTTCTGGCTTTTGAGAAAACAAACAAACAAAAAAATGGTATTTATTTAATATTAACTGTATAGGAGAGAGAGCTAAAATGGATTTAAAAGGAGAGTTAATCCAGAAATGGAGATTCAATCCCTCTTTCAATAGAAAAGGTGAATTAGTGGTGTGGGGAGAGGGCTATATATCCTGCCTTTCTCCCTATGCAAGATCCACCCAACACAGTCTTGGAAATACAGAAAAAAAGGGTATTTGAAGGTGTGAACTGCAGTTTTATATCCACAGAACTTGTTAAAAAGAAGTCTCCCCATCCTTAAGGACAGCATTTTTGCAATTTAGATTCTAGCCACATCACTAAAGTGATAGAGCTTTCAGCAGGGGTATAGCTTTAGGGTTGTGTTTGTGCAAAATGAGAACAAAAAAGTTATCCTCTCCAAATAACCATTCTGTTTCACCCAATGAAATTTTCCTTCACTCCCCAATTTTCTAGAATTCCAGAGAGAAAGATACTTAAAATATTTTACAACAAAATCTCTTTTGTTTACTGTGTTTGCTATACCCTTGGTAACTATTGTCTGTCCCTTGTCTTTGACTGCTTAAACTTCATTTCTAACTGTTCAGCTGAAGGTTTAAGTTACTGCAATACTTGAAATTTGGGGAACAAAGGAAAAATTCATTTCAACAATAATGCTGCTAGGCTTTGATTTCCTTTTTGAGAATAGAGATCACTGGAAGATTATGATGTTTTTAATTTTTGATTTATTTATACACTTGCAAGTAGAGGATGTAAAGAAGAAACCAGAATAAGTGCTTTAAGCATATCCCCTGCCCCACTTAAGATTCCTAGACAGAGTTGCCTGCATGGAACTCATAGTCTGAAGACATCTCTGTCTGACTCTCTGGACTCTATGATGAGAGGTGATGGCTTTTAATTGCTGTGCTTGAAATGTTTATTCCTAAGATCCAATGACTTTATTTTCTCTCTCACTGATCCCCCATGAATTGGGGAAATTAACAACAACAACAGCTGTCACAACTTTCTATCCCTTAGCTGAACAATGCAGCAGTTTCCCCTCTCCTGTTTCATTTCAGAACAATTTTCACTCCAAGTTCAAGTGATACCTATTGTTGTGGTTCATTTTGCTTTTGTTTTGGGGTAGTGCTATCTGTCTACAGTGACATGGACCATGTTAGCCTTGCATCCGTTCATGCTTCATTTGAAAATTGGGGTGACACTAGGCCTTTGCAGACTGCTAGAAATAGTGCAAATTGAATCCACTTTAACTGCCCTGGCTCAGTGCTAGGGAGTCATGGGAACTGTTTTTTTTTTCCTGAGACACTGAGCCTTCTCTGTCAGAGAGCTCAATAAAATACAGTTTCCATGATTCCCTAGCACTGAATCAGGGTAGTTAAAGTGGACTCAATTTGCACTATTTCTGGCAGTCTGCAAAGGCCCACTGTGAAGAAGACTAGGATTTGCATAGTCACCCATCTATCAGATGGTGACAGAATATGGAGGAGACTGTCTCACTGAGCCAAGAGTGTTTTCAGACAAAGGTGGTATTATGCAATTGCCTTATTTCAATCCTGAAATTCATGAAAGAGACACCATCATCTTCTTCTGGTAACACTCTCATGTTTTTCTCACTGCTTCATCCATTCTCTTTCTCCTCAACACTAGTCAAACAAAGCACTTTTATTTATTCAAACTGAAAGAGTGTTTAGTTAATGTAAAATTGGTATAAGCTACACTGTGAAGAAATACATTCAATATTACAGTGTTTTGGACAATTTGCAGTTTCTGAACAGTTTTCAAAGAATTTCCCATGTTCCATGCGATGTGTGCCACAATACTCTAATATGGATATTATCAGGGCACCAGTAACAGTGGCCACCACGTATCATGATACAAGTAATATGCTCTAATATTATGCATATGTTATTTACTGTATATACAAGCAACTAATTTGTACTGAATGTGTGCATAAGAGCTTAGGGCTAATCCAAATATGCATGCACATCACTTTGCATCTCATCAGTCTGTGTTTGATTGCTTGATGACTCTCAGGTCTGGCATAAATTCCTCAGAGAAAAGTGTAAAACTGAAATGCACTGTGTGATAGCATGAGACCATGCGGAGTGGTGTAAAGTTCCATCTTTGATGTTTGATATGTGATCACTATTTTACAGATGCCTGTTATTGCTTGATCTTGTTAGTGAGAATCAAAACATAATATTTTTATCTCATGTCTTGAAGTGTTCCTTTTATAAATGATGAAAGACATCTGATTGTCCTGGAACATACTTTCCTTCAACTTTGTATCTTGCACTGTAGGTGCTTGGTTTGGTGTCTGGTCACTGGAAGATGAATAAAAGCTTAATTTGCAAGTATGACTGCTGAGAAATGTAGCCTGAGGAACACACATTAGTAGAAGGAAATATGTGCTAATTGCTGAAAATACACATTTCCCTTTTATGTCTAGGTTGATCCTGACTGAAAAACACAATAAAAACTGACCTTGATACTTTTAAATTTCATCTCTTTTAGTTTACATCTTTCTATTAAAGGATATTTAAATCTATAATATAGATATTAGATGTGTTCTAATATATCTAATCTTTAAAAAAATAGTACACAGAAATCCTGAATGCACAGAAGCTGAGTACACAGGAGGCTGACACAGCAGTAGAGGAAGATCCCACAACACTTTGTCTTATTTCTGTTTGCTAAACTTTTGAAAGTATGGGTATATTACAGTAGCTTATCTATTGTCAGGGACTGCATCTATGCTGCAGAATTAATGAAGTTTGACACCAATTTTAACTGCTATGGCTCAATGCTATGGAATTCTGGGATTTGTAGGTTTTCTTGAGATATTTAACTTTCTCTGTCAGAGAACTCTGGTGCCACACTAAACTACAAACCCAGGATTCCACAGGATGGAACCATGACAGTGGTTAAAGTGTCAAACTGCATTAATTTATCAGTGCAATAGCAGCCTATGTGATAGATTTAAACCACTTTTAATAGTAATCTCATCCCCCCCCCAGGTGAGAATGCTAGAAATGGCAGTTCTATGAAAGGGACTAGGGATTTTAGGAAGTGTCGATATATTGTTTTGATTTAGAGTGTACAGTTGAACTTTCACAATAATGGTTTGCATAGTGTTAAAATGGTTTCTGGCATCCTGTTGGGAATTTATGACAGTTTAAAATTTGTGCAGTTTAGAACTGTGCTGTTGTGCAACAGGCATATTCATCCCAAATGTGTGTGTGTGTGTGTGTGTGTGTGTGAGTGTGTGAGGTTGTCATAGCTGTTCCATCCAAACCATTACACATGCAGAGTGAGAAGCATAGCTGCCACACAGTGATCATGGTGTGCAACAGTATGGTACTTTATGGCACAGTCTGCCCATGTACAATGACATCAGAAGGAGAGGGGGAGCAATGGCTCTCAACAAAACCATGAGGCACTGTCAATTCAGAAAGGGGGGCAGTGGAATGTTGTGGATGTAATGCTTGTTGTTGTGTACCTTTAAGGCATTTCTGACTTATGGCAACCCTAAGGTGGACCTATCATGGGGCTTTCTGGGGATAAGAGTGTGAGATTCACCCAAGGACACCCAATGGGTTTCTGTGGCTAAGCAGTGATTCAAACCCTGGTCTTCAAGAGTCCTAGTCCAATGTTCAAACTACAACACCATGCTGGCTGTCTAGAAAAATGTTTCCCCTTTTGTAGTGCCTCATGGTGTGGTGGGAGTGTCCATTGCACAACACAATATCTTGTATGTGCATTGAAGCAATTTTCAAACATGATTAAATATTATATCAGCGATGTAACTCTATCATTGTAAAGCTGCCCACCAAAGCTCATGGTGCAGGATCCTGACCAGTGTTAAAAGTGGTTTGCATGGTAATGTTCAGATGGTATCAAGCAAGCATTGGTTTATTTTTGTATGCCAGATGTTGAAGCGTATGTGGCCAAACATCTTAGCAACAGCTTCCCCCAACATGCCTTCCCATTTTACACATCTTGCCTTCTTGAGCAAGATGAACTACTTCCTTAGCTGACAAGTATAAATGCTTACAAACATTCTAGTCACAAGATGGGAAAGGAAGGAGATGTGTGAGAGAGCCTTGCCTTGTTTACACCTTAGAATAAAAGAAAACTCTTTTGATAATGGCAAAATGGAGTAGCTTGAATTGGTGTCAGTAAGTGAAGTGCAAAAGTATGAGAGACCAACAGTTAAATTGTAGTAAGTGGTGGAATTGCTTTTACAACATAGGCTTTTAAGTAGGACATTATCATAAAATCTAGGCACAAAAGGACTGTGACTCTTGCCTAGTCAGTCTCCTCTTAAATACTAATCTACATACATAAAATCCATTTTGCTAGAGTCTTTTGAATCAGCCTTTGGTCCAGCAGCTTCTAGGTTAAGTGAGACCATCACAGTGTGCCAAATATTTTATTATAACAGGATATGGATTTTGTGAATGCTGGAATAATTTTGCAATAAAACAAAACATTCAGGGCTTGTGCTCTATAATGAGGCATATGAAGTACCATTAACTTGTCCCGTTCATCTGGCTGCCATCTATCTTGATGTCCCATGGCCTTGAGGTTAACTATATTTGCAGTGGGTGAATATAATAGGCACATTAGGAATACCCAAGGTAGAATAAGGCTCCCCAGCATAATGAAGAATTAATGACTCCTAATTTGTCCAGAGATACTGGATGGATGTCAGATCTGATAGATGCTGGCTGGGTGAAACAAATCTGTCCTCCTTTTACTCACATTGGCACCTTGTCAGCAGTTAAACAAGATTAAAATCAGACTGGTACCAAGCACCCATGGCAAAACAGGATATATTTTATAGATGTTAGTATTCTGCGTTTAGTACAGGCTACAGCGATGAATAGATATCGGCAAGGCATAGCTTCCCACAGGGAAAAGGTTAATCGTTTTGCTATATAACCTGACTCAAGGGAATTTGTTTCTTGAAAGTGCCACATCTCATGATGCAGCCGAAGGCTAGCCAGATGTTTCTTACTTATAGGACTGCTATTGATCTAGAATTCTATAGTCCCTTAAACAAATGACCCTCTGTTCAACAACTACAACTTGGTAGGGTCAACATCAGAGACATCTAAATTCTCATATCTTTTGAAATAGTGAATAGGTGTTCCAGGCATGTCAAGAACTTGGAAATGTTAGTATTTTTAAGTTATAACTCCCAGAATACTTGAGTCAGCATAGATATTGGGAATTCTTGGTGCTGTACTCAAAAACTTCTAGAAGACCTGCTCATGACAGTGGACTAGTTGGGACCCATCAAGCTAATTGCAATTCTCCAGCCATGTATGTCAGTTGATGGCTTTGACAAGCCTGCCAAGACTTGTGAAAACAGGAAAACATCAAGCCTGTGAAACACTAGGTCACAACTTGTACATATTACAATAGTCAAAAAGGACTTCCATCATTACTCATACCTGCTTGTTACTCACAGCTACATTGCCATCTTCAGAATGTGTGCAGAGTGGTTCTATATGGTACTATTTTCAGAGCCAGTGATAATAGTAGGGCCCTTCTTCAAATGAATGTTAAGCAGAGACATTTTTTAAACCACAAAGTAAACAAGAAAACTGGGGGAATCTTAGCTACCCCCTCCATGTGTTGTGTGTTGAGGAATGGGGGGGGGAACGACTCAAAATGACAAGTGGAGACTTCATGTGGCCCATAGGCTGTACTTTGCCCATCCCCAGTTAAAGAGGAGATAGAAAGAATTTGAGGAGGATATATAGACCTTACTCCAATTCAATTTCCACCTAAGTAGACCCATTGAAACAAGTCATTGAATGGTAACTTAGTATTATCTGAATCTCATTGATTCATTTGGTCTATTTGAATTAGGTCTTGTCATTGGATTTAGACCATGAGTCTTGTAATTAGATTTAGAACATATTCTGTGGTTTTGTGGCTGACAGCAGAGAGGTAGAAGTAGACTTTTACTCATCCAATGGCTCCAATCCTCCAGGTCAGGCCTGAGAAAGAACGCACCTAAAAAAAGGCAAATACTGATGGAGGGATGGAGGAACATCAGGAGGGATATTTTGGAAGGTGAGATGGAAAGTTGTTAGGGACCTGAGAGGCCATGCCCTGGGTTCCTGGCATACTTTGTGTACCTGTTGGAAGAAACCTATGCATTTTCTTTGCCCTTATTATTATTTCCTATTTAGATCACTCCCTCTTAAGACTGTCTTTCTCTGAAGATTCTAATCTGCCAGTCTCAGTCAGTAACTCCCTCCACTAAATCTAAGATGGAGTAACAGTCTCTTCCTGCTATATTAACACCAGTTAGGATAGGATTTAGTTTGTTGTGTAAATATTTATTAAAGTCATTATTGTTTGTTTTTAAACCACAAACTACATGTTTGTCATTTTGGAGTTAGTCTTTATTCTTTGGGAAGGCATATTAAATTATCATCTGACCTATTTTTTTTTCCCTGTTCTGATGATGAAAGCTGAACTCTTAACAAGTTTAACATTCATACCTGCATATTTTAGTTTACCTTTAAAAGGGTTAACACCCTGGGAAACTAAAATTGTACCCCACAGTACCTTATAACAATAATGAAGAAACATGAGACAATTTACAATGTAATAAACAAAAGCTGTGGTTCCTGATTAGAAGGAAAAGTCATATTTAATATGTATCTTCTGTTTTCTATTAGAGTAGCATGTATATAGTAAACAATTTTCAGCCTCACTGGATAAAATTTGACTTCATTGATTTGATCTACCAATTAAACTAGTCAAAATTTGCAGTTCTGTGTAGGACCACTAAGGCTTCTCAATAGCATCACACGATACAAATCAAAAATAATATAAGGTCTAGATTTTGTAAAGGGTTAATAACAATAATATTAATGGTTGAAAGTGAGAACTGACTGTGAGACAGAGTTTGGAAATAATGCATAGTAGTAACAACTTACATATTAGTTACATATTAGTTTGTGGGGGTTAACAAGGGGACACTTTTATTCTGCAAAATAATGTAATGACTAATGATATCATTATTATGTGCATGTGTGACAAGCAATGTTTATGCATTACTTTTTAAATGCTGGTTTGGGGACATTTTTGCAGTTTTAGATATTTGCTTTTTAAATGAAATCAAGAAAACAAATGCTAGTTATTTTTTTAAAAAGTAAGAGAAGTAAAATGCTCCTAACATGTTCCTAACATCTATGTTTCAAAGCACTAACTCCTAATACACAATGCAGAAAATAAAGAGTAATGCCTAAGAAGTCAGTTTTTAAAAATAATGCCCTAGGCCCTTGTAGTTAATTGTTGATGTTGTTTTTGTCATTGTTCTGTAGCCTTAAGCAAGCCACGGTTTTTTACTGCAGTGTCCTTTCAATAAATGTGAAAATGGGAACCTGCTTCATAGAGCTATTGTACATGCAACCAGAATATAGATAAGTACACAGCAAATCTAAAATAGCACATTTTTACCATGTCCTTTCACACACACATACACACTCACACTCAGAGAGAGAGAGAAAGAGAGAGAGAGAGAGAGAGAGAGAGAGAGAGAGAGAGAGAGAGAAATACACACCCATGAAAGGGCATGTAAGTATTCAGCATATAGGAATGCCTCTTATAATTTTCAAAATGTATGACCTCTGTCCATGAAGGCCACCTACACAAGAAGCTCACTCATGTTATGGGCCTTATTGTTGTTTTCCTTGCTTTAAAACAGAGATGGAGACATTGTTGTTGGACTACAGTTTCCATTTATCACAGGGAGGATGACCAATAGTCAGGAATGATGGGTCATCTATGGGCCCCTCTTCACTGCTGCTTTTTAAAAGTGCAGCTATGGATGCATCAAAACAAAAATGGGGAGATCAGCACACAGAAAATGTGCTGACATTCATCTCATAATCATGCCTCCAGTTGCTTTATGCTTAATATGAGAAAAGAGATGTATACACATTTTTTATTTCCTGTGCAAAAAGCAGCTGGGAGATGTTATAGCAGAGAAATTTGCACAAGGGGAAAGGGCTAAGTACATTCTCCCAACTACAAACTCATCTTCCACTTTAATTTTTAGCCCCAGTAACTGTATTTAGTAAAACAAAATAAATAAATAAAAAAAGACCAGAAACTAGACAACACTATACTAAATGTCAGGAACCCAGAGCTAGTTAATTTAAAAGCCCTGGGCTATTTCTTCCTTGCTTCTTGATTTTATTGAAAAAGATAAAGCATATGGCTTGGGGTGGTGGTGGTCCAGTTGTTCACTTGAAAGAAAATAACACTTTTCTGTTCTAGGAGACTGCAAAGTATGAAAATGATATAAAAACAAATATGCCTTAAAACATATTGTTGCTTTATCCCCTTTTCACTTCACTTGCCACAAACACCCACTTGACCATGTTAGCCTGTTCATTTTCATGTACCATTTCATGTTACAATGAGTACAAGAATGGATGCTCTACTGCACAGGGACCTGGAGCCCATTTCTAATAACCTTGACCTGCTCTAAGTCATCAACCTCCAGTGAGACTCAGGCTACACACATTGTTGCTGCAGAAGAGAGGAGGGGAAACCCAGAACACATGTTTATTTCTCCATGGGTACTTAGGGATGGTTTGTCCCAATACCATTCTAAATAGCTATCATAACCCATTCCCTTCCATCGTCTGTCTGTCTCCACACAGGTTGGGTGCATTTCTTCCCTCTCTCAACACAACACATCTTGTTACCTCTGGCAGGGCTGTGAACTAATTGCCGACAATGACTACTGAAGTGACTGGGAATGAGGTGGGAGAGTGCCAAAAGAGTGCTTTTTTTCCCAGTGGAGCAGGAAAACATCAAGTTATGCCTGTACTTTGTGGGCATTTGTAAGTACTAGTTAATTTTAACTTTCCTACTTTCTCCATTTGATTGACCCAAAATCTACAGACACCTCTCTCTCTCTCTCTCTCTCTCTCTCTCTCTATATATATATATATATATCTATCAGAGAATGAGAGAGAGAGAATAGAAATGAGAATGAAATCCTGGGTAGCACTTCATGCATCTAATGAAGTGGTCACAGTCCACAAAATTTAGTGCTCTAATAAATGTGTTCTCGAGCAAAGCTTTCTTTTGTTTTGCATAGTAGTTTGGGTGTTGGACTGCAACTCTGGAGACCAGGGTTTGATTCCCAGCTTGGCCATGAAACCTACTAGGTGACCTTGGGCAAGTCACACTCTCTCAGCCTTGGAGAAAGGCAATGGCAAAGTTCCTCTGAACAAATCTTGCCAAGAAAATCCCATGATAGACTTGTTTTTGGGTCACCATAAGCAGGAAGGCACACAACATCAACAAATACACAGGGGAATTGTCACTAACCTTAACTACTTTCAGTTGGGACAAGGGCCTTTCTACACCACCCAATTATGGCACTATGATTCCACTTTAACTGACATGGTTCTATACTATGGACTCCTGGGGTTTGTAGTTTGGTGAGCCACTAGAACTCTCTGGATGAGAATTCTAAATATACTTCCCTAAACTACAAATTTCAGGATTCCATAGCATGTTGCATTGGCAGTTAAAGTGGAATCACAGTGCTGTAACTGTGAAGTGTGAAAGGCTCCAAGATTAAAAATAAATAAACTTCATTGCTTTCTTTCAATTGGAATTGAAACAGTCACTTTCATGGGCTCCATACATTCAATCAAACCACAACCAAAGAAAATAGCAGGCAGTCTTTTGCTTGGCTGATAATTAGGTCGTACATTTGTCACAAGAGGAAGAGAATCTTTCAGCTGTTGAAGAGAGAAATCTGAGAGTGAGATGTGCCACATATTGACCACTGTGGCTTGTCTAGATGTCAGGGGATTTCCTGTTTTGCACATCACAAACAGCTGAAAGTGTGGGGGGAACGTTTCTCATCTTCAAAAGATAGAGAAGAGAGAAATGTCAAAAGGTAGTCTGGAAGGGCAGCATATTGTAATTCAAACAGGAAAAAAAATGGCACAAAAGCTATTTTCCTGAAAAACAATAATATCCTATTTCTAGCATGGCCTCAAGTAAATTCAATAAGAAACTTTAATAGCAAGTAAGGGACAAGAAAACTCAGTGGCTTGAACACACTATAATGATTGCTGCCATTCATCATTTTCCTTTTTACTTCTCCATTGGTTGATGCTGCATACACTGGACCAACTGATTTACAATTCTATCTGAAAAAAAATCTGCTCTCTCTTTTTAGTTAAAAGTAAAAGTAAATTAAAAGTTTACAACTGAGCGTAGTCTCGCAAATTTGGGAAATAATAAAATCAAATTCTATTCAGACCAAACTCAGGCCAAAATAAATCTATTAGTGTTCAGGGTATTAGACTTTTTGTTGTTGCTGCTGTTATGCTAAAACAAACAAAGCCAACCCTCCAAAACTGTTTTTTTTAAAGTCAGAATCCTGTTGGGGTGTTATGCCAATGGGTGTACTTTTTATAATACCCCTTTACACAAGTAGTTCTCTATTTCCACCACAGTGCAACAAGAGTAAACAGGTGTGCAGACACAGCCCTACCCTTCTCATCTTGAATGCTACTCCCACCAAAAACCCACCAGAATATCCCCTGTGTTAGGAGTTGCATCATGCCTCTTGCCTGCCATGGATTTAATGCAACTATATCAGCACCAAGGAATATGATCAACATTCTCTTACAACAAACACCTCACTGCACATAACCCATCACATAACTTCAGTATGCTAAAACACATTAACTGTGATTACATTTCACAGGTCTGTATTTACATTATATCCATGACAGGCAAGAGGCATGATGCAACTCCTGACACAGGGGGTATTCTGGTGGGTTTTTGGTGAGAGTGGCATTCAAGGTGAGGAGGGTATAACAGCATAACAGAGAAAAGGTAGTTATGCTGGGCCAAGGTTATAACTGCCCGAGGCCATTTCTCTGAGAAAGTAGGCAGAAGGAATGAGAAGAGGGATGTCATGGGAAATGAGAGGAACAAGGTTGCTTTACTTTTGTAAAAAAATGAGAAAATAGCCCACCAAATATTTGAAATTGTATGTGATTTATTGCAGTAGCACTTGCATTAATACTAGTTCTGACAATGAATATAACTGGTGTAAACCTATAGTTTAAAAAAATTACACCATGAGGAAATAGAAATAGTAAAAGAGTTCTCATATCTGGGATCATACATTGATCAGAACAGGGACTGCAGCTAGGAAATCAGGAGAAGATTAAGAATGGAGAGGGCGGCTATGAAAGCACAAAAGTCAGAATCATACAAGCCATCATATTCCCTATTACCATGTATGGATGTGAGAGCTGGACAGTCAAGAAAGAAGTTAGGAGGAAAATCAATGCATTTGAGATGTGGAGCTAGAGAAGAGTGCTGAGGATCCCATGGACAGCCAAAAGGACAAACAAATGGGTCTTAGAACAGATCAAGCCAGAGATATCCCTAGAAGCCAATATGACAAGACTGGGCCTTTACAGACTGCCAGAAATAATACAGCTTGAGGGCACTTTAACTACCTTGGCTCAGTGCTGAAGAAAGGGCCTTTGCAGACTGCCAGAAATAGTGCAAATTGAGTCCACTTTAAGGGTTAGGGTTAGTGCTAGGGAATCATGGGCACTGTTTTTTTTCCTGAGACATTGAGCCTTCTCTGTCAGAGAGCTCTGGTGCCACAATAAAATACAGTTCCCATGATTCCCTAACCCTAACCCTAACCCTTAAAGTGGACTCAATTTGCACTATTTCTAGCAGTCTGCAAAGGCCCTAAAGGCAGTCACGGGACTTGACACTTTGAAACATTGGCAGGAATATCACCACTGTGTATGTTCTCAAACTTTTCTAGAACTGAACATGATTGCAGTCTTAGGACTTTATCGCATTACTGAAAAAACCAACTTATCCCTGCTATTTTAAACTCTATTTTGGGATGCAGCTGGGAATTACTGCACCAAAAATGCCACCTTTGCCGCCACCCAGCTGCATCCTCGCTAAATTCTAGCTCCCAGCTGCCCTCAACAGGCTGATTTGCAGTCAGGAGCTTCCTGGTTTTGAAAAGAGGCTGGCTGAGTGCTGCTGGGAGCTGGTATTTAGCCAAAATACAGCTGGGCAGTGGCAAAGATGGTGTTTTTGGTGCAATGATTCCCGGCTGCATCTCAAAATAGAGTTCAGAATGGCAGGAGTAAGTCCGTTTTTTTCAGTAATACAATAACATCCTTAGTATTACTCAAAGGAGGTAGAACAGATTAAAAATGTAAATAAAGTGTCCTTTCAAAACAGAAGAAGGTACAGTAAATTTGTTGTTTTAAAAATGCCTAGAGGGCACACAGAGCAGAAGATGCAGGTTCCATACCAGTCTACTCATGGCCTGAATGTTCATTTTAAAATCAATAGCTACAAAAATATTTTAACAGCATTCAACAACATTCAACATGAATTTTGAATGGTACCAGGACTAATCATTGTGATTGAGTCAAATAAGACACAACATTAAATAAAGAAATACATAAACTCCATTAGCTGACTAAAATCTTTCATGAATATGTACATGTTTACATGTCTAAACACACACTAAATATTGATTACTGATACAGATGCAATTGTAGGTCCCAATTTACTGTAGATGATATTGGCATTTTAATAACTAACATATGAAATTTATGTTAATTTATTAGACACATATGATTCTTCTATAATCAATTTCACTATTTATTAAAGAAGGAACTAAATGAAACATGCATTCCTGAAATCTTTGGGTATGATATTATTGGTCTGACTACATGCTGCCTTACTTATGTAGCATGCAACTAACTGTAAGCTTCATAAAATCTAAAATAAGTACGCACATTCCCTAGTCCACGCTGACACCCATGCACATAGATGAGGAGATTTATATCTTCTTCCCAAGTATGGGAGAAGTAATTTGACAGTAGAGCCAGTTAATTAAAGAGGGTGGACTCCTGTTTACTAGAGGTATTCAGGCAGATAGTGAACTGCCCTATTTGATGATGCTCTCATAACTCAGGGTATTCTGTACTGATGGAAATAATATTTCAAAATATTCAAAACTGGTGGAAAAACAGATTTTTCTGTGTTGGAAAATGCTGATGGGAAGAGCCCTATATGGACTTATTTTACACAAAACATTTGTGCAGAGAAAACAATATTTCTACACATAAAACAAATTTCTTGAATAGAAAACAACAATTTCTGCACAGAAACCAACATTTCTAAACAGAAAATACTGTTTTCTATGCTCCCCATGCACTCTTTTGCACAAAATAAGTCCTGAAAACTATATTTTCAAATGGGTTTCTTGTAGTTGGGAGAAAAATGGTAAAATGATTCATTCTTGACTGGGAGAATTTAATTTATGAAGTTTTAGATTCCTATTTTTTTATATTGAAAAAGGTATTTGACTACATGGACAACAAGGCTCCCTTAAACTGCATGATTCCATGATGTTAAATTGATCTTGTTCAGAGGAAAGAAACTACTGAGGCCAAAAATGTTAGAGACAGCAGGATCTTTTCAGTTAGGAGCCTACAGAAGACACAGGGAAATGAGAAATAAGATTTAAGAGCTGGGATCCTATCAAATGCTGCCAGAGCATAAAACTTTGCCAAGATACCTAGACTGTAGATATGAGAGGTCAAAGGCTACCCTCCCTCCACTGCAAAATGGCAGCCATATGCTTCTGATATGCACCTCTTTGGCAAGCTGTGGCGAAGTGGCTTGGGTGGCCGGGATGCACCCTGTCACAATCTGGCTGCCATTTCACAATCAGAGAAAAAGTGCTGCAGAGGGAGGCAATTATGGAATGTCAAAAAAGGACCCCATGTAAATCAACATTACATCTGTAGCCTCAGAATTAACAATTTCCCACCAGCTGTCATATTCAAAACACCTCCCCCCACCATTCCTGTGTATCAATTATGCATATATGTATGCATATATGGTTTTTCATGTTCATGGGTCTCTCTGATCAATTATGGAGATGACTTGTTTGCCTGCAGTTTAAAATGTGATTAGGATTAAACTGCCCACGAACAGATAATCTGTCAGCATTTTGATATACTGGAAACCCTGGAGATTTACTAGGTTGCTAAAGCATCTGCTTTCCTGGAATTATTTATAAACCGAATGTGTGAATTATATAGTGGGATTAAGGAATAGATAGAATGGTGTTGCTCCCCCCCCACCCAAAATTTTAAAGTATAAATTATGCCAAATTACCACACAGGAAGTTCATAAGAAAAGGAAAGTATGAGAATAATATTGAAATTTACTCTTCATAGATTCAGAAATTAATAAAAGAGCCTTCCATTATATGACTAAAGAAACAGAAATGGCTTCAGTGATTATAGCTAGACAAAGCCAATCCTTCTGAAAGCTTGCTTTTCCCATAAGGCCTTTAAACTAACTTCCTAATCCTAATCCCTAAAGAAAACATTGAGGAAGGGCATGCCAGTGAGGACAGGTTCAAGAGCAGAACAGAGATATTAATGTCCCTTCAGTCCCACTGTTATCTACTATTGGGCCTAGAATAAGAAGAGCCCTCCCTCCATTCCATCAGATGTCATCTGGGGGAGAGACACCAGGCCCAGCACCATCGGGCCTAGAATAAGAACAACCTTTACTTCATAAAGGACGGGTGGGATTCAGGATTTTTATGTTTTATGTTTTATCTGTATGGAAATGTTAATGTTGTAAGCCGCCCTGATTGCTCTGCAGAGGGGTGGGATATAAATAATAATAATAATAATAATAATAATAATAATAATAATAATAACAACCAAATAATAGCAGAATTTAGAAAAATTCCTTTTTTTTGTATTGGAGCTCCCAGAATCTCCCAGTTAACATGGCCCATGATTATGTGGCTACATTGTTTGATGGGGGGGATTCTGACAGTTGCATTTAATAGTCACCACATATTGTAAGAGAGTAGAAGAGGCCAGAGGAAACCCTAGTCTATCTTTTTATGCCTAGAAAGAAGACGGCAGTTTGGGATGATGGCTTAAATCTGGCTTCCCCCATGCCTTGGTTTTCTTTTTCATATGCTCATCTCCTTTCTCTCTTTCCCCTCCCTTCCATATGTCAATTCAGTTTTGTGGAACTCCTGTCAGTTTAGACATTTATCATTCTTTTCCATTCCTGATGCAAGGTGTCATGATGTCATGTCTCTCCTTGCTATAAACAAACATGAATTATTCTGTTTTTCAGTGCTACGGGCTTTGGCATGTTGACTTGCATTTAGCTCTGAGGGGGAGAAAAGATAAGTTGTACTTCATCTACTGTTCATTCTGGTCAATTAAATGGGGTGTTTTTAAGTAGTTAAACTGAGCTGCATATATGCTAATCCCAACTTTTATTTTGTTCATGGACACTTTGTCCATTGGACAAGTTACACATTTATTGTCCATCCTGGAATTAGTACACACACATGTAGGCGCGTGCACACATGCACACACACACACTCCATCATTGACAGAACTAGCAATGGTAGAATAAGTGACCATGGTGTGTAAATTGAGGCAGAGAAGAAAAAAATGGAGCAGAATTGGGTCATCAAGAAGGCCCAGTTCTAGAGAAACAGTAATGAAGTTATATTATCCTATCTCTATTGCATATGTTTCAGCACTGTTTTTAAAGTGTGTTGTCATGAAGAGATTTGAGGAAGCAGTGAAAGTGCCAACAGTATTTGATGTTCAAATGGAAAGAGATTGGATAAACAATGGATTGCATTTTGTCCAGGATTGCTTCATTTTCATGGAAGAATTGTTGGGAGCTTCTTTTTAAAATAGGCAGAGATCTGGTATAATTCAAAGATATAGCTGTGTTAGTCTGTAGAATCAGAACGCAGAGAGATCTTGTAGCACCTTTGAGACTAACTGAAAGAAATTAGCAGCATGAGCTTTTGTAGACTTCAGTTTACTTCCTCAGATGCATTTAATGGAGTGGAGGCCAGGCACAGACATATATATATGAGGATGTCAATTCAGATTACAAATCCTTTGTGTATGGAAATGACGGCAGGTCCAGTCTTAATGATTGTTGTTAGTGCACAAAGACATAGGAAACTGGTCTTTGTGCATGGGGCTGAACTGGCAGATCCAGTTTTGTAATGGAATTAGCCTGTGGTGAGAGGAATAGATGAATGTAGGGCACCCCTATAAGGATGGGGTCAGATAGTGTTGCAGTGTGTGTAGTGAGTAAGGAACCCATTGTCTTTGTTCAATCCATTGATGAGGGGCTGTAGTTTGTGGATAAATTCCAATTCTGCTGTTTCTCTTTTCAATTTACCTTTGTAATTCTTTTGTTCAAGGGCCGCTGTTCTGAGGTCTGAGATGGAATGACCACGGAGACTGAAATGTTCTGCCACTGGTTTTTGTGTATTCCCATTCCTAATGCCTGATTTATGTCCATTTACCCTCTGGTGCAGGGACTGGCCTGTTTGCCCAATGTAGAGTGCTGAAGGGCATTGCTGACACAGTATAGCAGGGGTAGGCAACCTTTCCCCTTTAAGGGCCGAGGGACTTCAGCTCCCAGAATCCCAGGAGCTATTGGCCAACATGGGACTATTGGCCAACATGGCTGAGGCTTCTGGGAGCTGAAGTCCCTCAGCCCTTAAAGGGGAAAGGTTGCCTACCCCTGCAGTATAGCATAGATCACATTGGAGGATGAACATGTGAAGATTCCCCCAATATTGTGGGTGATTCCATTAGGTCTTGTGATGACATTTCCTTAATAAATGTGTGGGCAGAGTTGGTTTGTGGCAAGGCTTAGTACCCGTGTCCCCATCTGTGTTGTATCTCATCCTGTAGGTGAGTATCTGTTTGAGGTTTGGAGGCTGTCTGTAGGTGAGTAAAGGTCTGCCACCAAGAGTCTTTGAAAGAGTGACATTATTGTCCAGAATGGGTTGTAGTTCCTTAATGATGCACCTGAGTGGTCCCAGTTGGAAGCTGTATGTGACCACTAGTGGGGTTCTGTCATTTTCCTTCTTCAATTTGTTCTGTAATAGATCAGTCCTGGGTACACGGGTTGCCTTGTTTATTTGTTTTTTCACTTCAAGTGGTGGGTACTGTAGTTTGAGGAATGCTTATTGTAATCCCTCGAGTTTGGCATCCCTGCCCTGTGGATCTAAGCAGATGTGATTGTATTGGAGGGCTTGGCTGTAGACCAGGGGTAGGCAACCTTTCCCCTTTAAGGGCCGA
>CM034706.1:219615926-219631343 GCA_020142125.1 Phrynosoma platyrhinos
GACAGCAGCCTCTTGTCCTGAATACAGATTCCTCATCTGGACTATCAGGTATCTTGGCACTCCTATGTCTTTAAGGACATTCTATAACCTTTCATGATCGATGCAGTCAAAGGCTTTGCTATAGTCTATAAAGCACATGCTAATTTTCTTTTGGAATGCTATGATTCACTCCATTAGATATTTTATGTTTGTAGTGTGGTCCCTTGTGCCTCTTCCTTTCCTGAGCCCTGCTGGAACCTCTGGGATTTCTCTTTCCATGTATGGTTGGAGTGTATGTTGCAGAATTTTGAGCATGATTTTGCTTGCATGGGAGAGCAGTACTATGATCCTATAGTTGCTGCAGTCTCTTGTATCTCCCTTTTTGTGGATGGGGAGGTATATTGATCGTTTCCAATCTGTTGGCCATCATTTTGTTTTCCATATCTGCTGACATATGTTGGTTAACACTAGAGTTGACTCTGTCAATGTGGATTGCAGTAATTCAATTGAAATATTGTCTGTCCCTTGTTTCTTTTTTCTTTTTTTGCTATTTCTCTTATTGCAGTTTCCACCTCACTTTTTAGAATTTGGGGTTCATATTTGTATGGCTCTTTGTTCCATGAGTCCTTCATTTTGACATCTCTTTTGTATATTTTTTCTGTGTATTTCATCCAATGGCTTTTTATTCCTTTCTGGTCTTGAATTATGTTATTTTTATTGTCATTCATAGCCACCTTCCCCATTCTTAATCTTTTTCTGATTTCCTGACTGCAGTCCCCATTTCTATCAATGTTTGATCCCAGGTATGGGAATTCTTTTACTATTTCCCAATCCTTGGTTTGATTTTTCCTTTGATTTCCTGGATCTTGTGAAACAGATATTTTGTTCTTCCCTTTATGTTGTTGTCTTCTATTTCTCTGCATTGGTCATTGTAGTAATTTTCATTATCTTTCTGCTCAAGCCGTTGTAGTGTTGCATTCATAATTCTTCCTATCTCCCTTTTGTTTTTCTTCTTTTCTTTATTGCTTGCAGTGTTTTTTCTGTCATCTGTGTTTTTTCTCTCTTCCTTTTTGTTTATTGAAAGTGTTTGTCTGCATTCTTCTTTTATTATGTCCCTGGCTTCAGTTCCTCTAGTTCTCAGTCTATTATGCTTAGTAGTGCGAATCTGCTTCTTATGTTGTCAGTAAATTCTGTTGAGATACTGTTTAGTTCATATTTTGATAAAATCACTGGTTTTGTTTTCTTCCTGAGTCTTATTCTTATTTTTGTTATGAGTAATTCATGATCTGTGCCACAGTTGGTGCCTGGTCTAGTTTTGGCCACCAGTATAGAGTTCCACCATCTTTTACTTTTGATTACACAATCTATTTGATTTTTGTGTTGACAATCTGGTGATGTCCATGTGTATAGCCTCCTTTCTGGTTGTATGAAAAATGTGTTTGCAATGAATAGGTTGCTGGCTTCACAAAAATCGATGAGACACTCACCTGCTTTGTTTCTTTTGCCTAATCCAAATCTGCCTACTGTTTTTTATTCTTCTTTGCTTCCAACTTTTGTGTTCCAATCTCCAATGATCAGCTTGACATTCTGTGTTAGTGTGCTGTCAATTTCCTCCTATACTCCTTCATAGAATCTATCAATTTCTTCCTGTTCTGCCTCTGTGGTTGGTGCATATACTTAAATTATAGTGATATTCATAGGTTTACCATGGAGCCTTACTGAAATGATTTGGTCTGATTTTGCATTGTATCCTCTGACTGCTTTTGCCACATCTTCTCTTAGTATGAAAGCCACCCCATTTCTTCTTGTCTATTAATTCCCTGAGTAGAACATTGTATGATTGTCTGATTCAAAGTGGCCCATTCCTGTCAATTTTAACTCACTCACCCCCAGTACTGCTATGTTCATGCATTCCCTTTCCATTTTTGCTATGCCCAGTTTCCCTTGGCTCATGCTCCTCAAATTCCATGTCCCTATTTTATGTGTAATGCTGCTTTGGATGGCATTTGCCTTCCTAAGGGTGTC
Source organism: Phrynosoma platyrhinos (assembly GCA_020142125.1). NCBI lineage: Eukaryota > Metazoa > Chordata > Lepidosauria > Squamata > Phrynosomatidae > Phrynosoma > Phrynosoma platyrhinos. Next base: position 219,617,931 of record CM034706.1, read on the forward strand.
TGCTATTTGTCTTGGCATCTTTCCTTAACCCTTGTCTAATCTTGCCAATGTGATATCCCTTTATCTCTCCCCCCTTCCCTTTATGTTAACACTCTGATCCTGCCTGTATCTCACTTGGGGTATCTCATCATAGGGTTTATTAGGGGATGGGGTTACACAAGGAGGGCCACCTACACCTCTCTGTGTGCAGTGCCAACCAATGTTAACTATGGTGTCACAATTCACTCCTGTCAGTGACACCCACCACTACTGCTGCTGTCCAATAGCTGTATGTCTCCCTATATTACTCCTCCCATTGTTGTTTGTTTGTTTTCCTACCCTTCCCTTATGCCTCCCTGGGAGTTTATTATTTAGAGACATGAAATATTCAGTATCCCAACATTACCTGGGGAAAATTGTTGCCTTAGTAAAATAGGAATTATGAAGGAACTATATTTGTATAAGTTGAGAGGTTACGGCATAGCTCATGCCTATTGTGTTTTCAGAGGCTATGGAAGTTATTAGCTGAAGGATTTTGGACTTTTCCTCTCTGGACTAGGACTACACCCTGATCAGAAAATAGTTGTTTTTGTCTGGCATAACTTGACCTTCCTTCCTTCCTTCCTTCCTTCCTTCCTTCCTTCCTTCCTTCCTTGTATAGCAGTTTACACTTCTGTTTTCCAATCCAGTTGCCCCTTTTCTGCTATCTCACCTCACAGGTTCATTTGCAGAAACTATTTATATTCCAGACTCTATAAAGTCTCAGTGGGCATACAATAAATTACAATAAAATCAACTTGACCCATTGAAAACAATTTAAATAATAAAAGATAATCTGGACAGACTAAAAACATATGAAACAATTTAAAAAGTTAAAATTTAGAATAAGCTTTAGTTTTTTTAAAAAAATAATCTGATGTTATTATGGATCAGCTAAATTAAACATAAATTACAAATGTTTCATGTAAATTTATACATACTCCTGTCACAAAGCAGGATGGCTGGCAGTTGATAAACATGTCAAATAAATAAGATAAATATATCTAAATGAATGGACTAATAACCCCAAAAGCACCAGATTCCATCTGATCTTAAGCTAAGCGAGATCAGCCCTGGTTAGTACTTGGGTGGGAGAACACCAGTGAATATGAGGTGCTGCAGGCTATATTTCAGAGGAAGGAGCTGGCAAAATCACTCTAAATACTCCTTGCCTAAGAAAATCCTATGAAATTAAAGGAGTCAACCAGCAACTTGAAGGCATGTTTGTTGTTGTTGTGTTCCTTCAAGTTGTTTCCAACTTATAATGACCCTTTCATAGGGTTTTCTTGGCAAGTTTATTAACAAGGGGTTTGCCATTGTCATGATCTGAGCTTGAGAGTGTGTGACTTGCCCAAGGACACCCAGTGGGTTTCCATGGCTGAGCCAGGATTTGAATCCAGGTCTCCCAGTTTCCTAGACCAACACTCAAACCACTACACCAGAGAAAGGCTGAGAAAGGGAGGGGAAGCCAGTACAAATGACAGGGCCTGCAGATCAGCCTTAAATCACATTTTAAAAAATCTGGTGAGAGTAGATGTGTTGCTGTAGAAGAGTGCTTTGGATACTGTGGACAGCCAGAAAGACCCCCCCACTGCAAGTGATATAACCTGCAATGCAGACATGGAATTAGAATGTAATCATGGACCTGTTGATGTAGACCATTTTTGTGTGCTCCCTTCATCACTCCACTCTGCCTGAAACCTAAGTTCTCTAATGGTTTGTACACATTCTTATAGGTGAAGTTTGCATGCAGTGGCTCTTAAACTTTGTTCCTCAATGTGTTTTGGGCTTAGCTCCCAGAATCTCTGACTATTGCCCCAGCTGGCTGGAGTTTATGGGAGCTGAAGTCCAAAACCAATGTTTGAAAACCATTATTTTATAGCACACCACACACTATGAGACAAAGAAGTGCATGTACTGTGGAGTGATGGCAGTCTAGGACAAGACTGGTATTTAAATCCCAAGACATTCAGACAGTGGTGAAGTGGAGCAAGTGACCATGGGGGACTCCACTGTGTGCACTATGCAGTTCTTCTTATTGATCCTGAAACCCACTTTCAGGAGGCTTTTTCATCATTTCAGAGCTGATGTTCTTTTTAATCCCAATAGGTGCTGCAGCTCACTTGCTATTTCCTCCCAAATCATTATTTCACAGATGTTGTCTTTTTATAAAGCCTCCCTCCTGCTATCTACGTTTCAGTAACAATGGTATCACCTCACTGTTCACTGCGGGGAAAAAAGACATTTTGTTTTTTTTTCTGGTTTTACTCTTAAAAACAAACAAACCCATATCGAACCTTTGTGGTTCAATCTTTCCTTTTCAGTGATATTTCCCTCTCCCCTTTTGCCTCTGGTTTGCTTAGCAGGTGTGAAATATTAATTGCTACACTAGGGACTGGACAGGGAATCTTCTGCATCTGACTTAAATATAATTCTCCATTGCTAGTATAATTATTGGGGGGGGGGGAAGAGAAAGGCCTTTGCATTTTTTAAAAAATCTTCCTGCCTGCCTCTTAATTAAGAGTCATGCTTTGCTTAGTACAGGGATATTTTGGCTAATTATGAAAGGAAAGGGGTGTCCAATTTGTCACCTCTTTTGTTTTCATTCTGCCAAGTCTCTCAGGGATAGTATTACCGAGATGTGATATATTGTTCAGCTGACAGTTCCAGATGCTCCTTCACAAATCGGGGGAAAGCTGGTGTCTAAAATTCAAAATTACATTTTATTTGAAAAAAATTGAATTTATATATTTTCATACACAATACTTAAATTTGCTTCCATTTGCCTGAACCCCCCTCCCCCCCCCCACACCAAGCATAGTGAATAATGCAAAGCAGGAGATCACTATACTTTTAACATGCTTGATCTTTCCTGGGCAATGTTTCATTTAGGGACCCTACAAAAATTTTTGAGAAAATATGCCTATAAAGTGAAAACAACCACTAAAAATTGCATCTTTTAAAGCAGGCTATAAGTAAGTTGGTATAAATTTATTGTTTTTTCTTTTCTTATGGCAATAGGCATTGCTGCGAAAGTTTGGTGTCTTGAAAACATTAACCTGGTTTTATTTTTTTCTGATTGTTTAATTGTGTTTTAATTTTTATATATTGTGGATTTTAAATAATGTTTTAATTATTGAAAGCTGCACAGATACTAATACGGGAAAAGGTGGGATAGGAATAATACTACTACTACTATTATAGTAGTAGTATTATGCCTGTTTTTATTTTATTTTTTAAAACATGTTTCTGTTCCTCATGATTATCAAGAAGCTACTCAGAACACATAGCGCCAGATGAAAACAATGGGAACAATATTTGTTTCAGCAAATTTGTGAGCAAGGAGAAGATGGGCCTTGATATCTTTGTCTAATTTTCTGACCCCTTCAGGGAATCCCTTCTTTTTGTTGCTTTAATTCATGTCCCTGTTTGTTAATATTCTAACTCCAATTGTCCTTTCTTCACAAGGTTTTCTGTTTCTTGGGAGGGGGGCAATCAAAAATGCTCCCAGACAAGGCTTTTTATAGCACTTTTTAGTGCCTGTTTATGTAGTTCTTTCCTTATCTCTTTCTGGGTTCTATGGGGCCAAGTATCATTGAATATTTTAGTGAATATCACAATTTAAATCCAAATATATATTTATAAAACCATGCAACAAATTGTATATTGAACACACATGTGCTGTCCCCCAAATTCTTAGCATCCAGTAATGAGACAATGCAGATCTTCACACCCTTCAATATGTGCTGCTCAATTGTGTTGCAAATTTGGATACAAATCTTAAAGTTCTAAATAAAAAAACAGAAAATAGAAGCAAATGCAATATAGAAACATCATTTTGTTCCCCCCTAAATACACAACAGAGAATACCACTAATGAAAAGTGTAAAGGGCCTTAGCCCTAGTGACTGTTAACTCCAGCTCCAACTGTCCCTCTCTGAACTTAACCAGCAAGTACAGCCCCTTCCTGCCCCTTCCTTAGGGTTGCTACTTGGCTGGTTTCAGGCTGGGCTACCCAGGTTTTCCATTTCTGCACTGGCATCTTGACAAAAGAAGCTTCACTTAAAGGGGAAAGATGTTTTAGCTTCCACATTGGTTTCCCTGCCTGAGAAAAACTTAGGCACGCCTAGGGTAGAGTCTCCATTAATCAAATGGGAATAAGAAACTTGGTTGGTGGACTGGGCTGCTTGTTCATGCCTGTCTTTCATACTGCAGTGGAATGGTAGTGGCCAGTAGCAGTGTTGGTGGTGATAGTGGATGGATAGCATTAGGAATTTTGTTCTGGCTTTGTTACAGCAGTTGCATTTATCAGGGGAAGACTGGATATATCACACCAACCCATAATGAAGGTGGTGACATCTGCAGCAAAACTTGACCAACTTGTCAATGGGGCAGTAAATACGGTTGGGTTTTTACCATGAATTAAGGGAACTATCCAAACTGCTGAAACTATTGGGTTCAGCACCTTGGACAGCTCCTCCAAAGCTTGAATGAAAATCAGGAACAGATTCACCATCTTCATTGACTTGGGAGCCACCATCCACTACAGAGTACTCCAGATGGCTCTTGAGATGTTTTGCTTTGTCTCCCCATCATTTATGTGTTGATTCATTAATTATATTTCTTTTTTCTTAAAAACTTCCCTTCAGTCTCTTAGGTCTCGCCCATATTATGGCTCACCTGCCGTGGCTGGAGTAGTGCCATTGCACAGCACCTATCAAAGGAAGATGAGTACCTGGGAAAAGTTACTCTTTTTGGACTACAACTCTGAGCCTTCCTCAGCCAAGATTTGAGGTATCCACTCTGCTTTACCTGGCTTATCAACTTTAAAATGCATAGAAAAGAAAGGGAGTAAAATCTTCCACTGTGAAAACAAAATTCAGAGATAACATTATCACAAACTACTACAGGTTACATTATCTTCAGACTAGCAGGAGGTTGTATATCACCAGTCAGGAGTTTACACTAGATAAGGAATGTTGGCCTTTGGCAGAACAGTGCCTTCCAGCTTAGTCCTGAACATATCATCACTTCTTACCAGTAGCTTCAGGCTTTAGTAGTCAACACAATGGATAAGCAAGTAGCATTTTGGAAAACACAGTGTGGTGAGTATTAATAATTTGATCAAAAATATATCTGAAGGCATCAGAAGGCAAGTGTAATGATCATATGCTATCTACAAAAATATTACCGGTACCTAATATATTTCTTGTTACATCTATGCGCCGCATTAGTGTCAGGTGTTACCTTTGCTCAAGCTAGTTATATTAAGTTGTTTGCAGCAGTCCAAATATTAAGATAGACAGGATTGGCTGGGTTGCTCTATAGGGAACAAGTTCTCCCTAACCAGAGAAAGCAGGCTTAACTCAAGACACTTCCTGCCTGGATTGCCACTATTCTTCCCCCCCCCCCCCCCCCCCCCCCCCCCCCTGTTTGGAGCTACCCTTAAAGACAACTGGTAGATCAGGGTTAGGGATTCAGCCTGTTCCAGATGGAGTTACATTACCCCTGAAATCTCGGGTTTGGACAGTGGCCAGGAGTGTGTATGGATAGTTAAAACTAGTGTGCCAGCTGTATTTGTTCCTGGAAATGTCACATATGGCTGTAATGACACATGCCTTGATTACATTCAGTTTGGAATACTGTAACACACTCTATAGGCAGCTGCCTTTGGAAAGTGTTTGGAAAATTCCTTATGTCCAAAATGTTGTGGCCAGGCTGTTGACTATGGTAGGTTACATGAACCATATAAATTTCCTGTTGAAACACCTTCACTGACTATTGGTCAATTTCTTGGCACAATTCAAAGTGCTGATTATGATCTATAAAGACCTATATGGCTTAAGTTCAAAATATCTGAAATATTTTATCTCTTAATAGCAGCCTGTATAAGTTCTGAGATCCCCAAAAGAGGGCTTTCTCTTAGTCTAAGCAGCATCACTGGTATGTTTAACGAACACCTGGCAAAAAGCCTTCTCAGTGGCTGCTTCCAGGTTGTGGATCTTCCTTCCACAAGAAGTCCAGTTGCCCCTTTCTGTTCTCCTTCCACCAGCAGGGAAAGAGCTTTTTATTTAGGTAGGCCTTTGATTCTTAAATTATGTGGCAGAAGACTGTTTGAAAGTGGTGTGCTGATCTGTTTCAAACTCCATTTTTATATATAATTATTTAATTAGTTTTTAACTTTTGTAAAAATTATCCAAATTTAGTTATCCAAAGGACAGCTTCTGCCCCCTCCAGCATTTCACAGATGAAAACCAGGACATGTATGGCCAAGAATATCAAGAGTGTTGTAAAGATGGCAAAAGGTATCAATGAGGAAAAAGTAACAAGCTAGGATAGGCTGCAGCAGTTTGCATTTGCCTCAACCTACAGAAAATGGCAAGATTCTGCCCCCTGACCTCTCCTTTCTACTAAGCTAAGTGCAAACTACTTTTGCACTTTGAACTCAGTTTGAAGCCATTGAAGCAAGCCAGGAATAAGAGGCAAAGAAGGAGGAAGTAAGAGAATTTGAGACATTTTAAAAATTGCTGGAAAAGTGGGAAGCAGAGGTTTAATTGTGACTGTTCCTGGCTGCCAAATTGGGACAGTTGAAGGGTACACCATATAGACATACCCATGTTTTAAGATCCTGTTTCCTGCTCTCTGGTGTCCTATTGAAACATGTTGATTTGTTGAGTACTGTATCGTAACCTTAAGCACCCAGATTGTGAAAGAATCTGGGAAGCTCATTCATTCTGCTTTTTACAAAATTGTCTTTATTTAGGCAGATTTTTTATTACTAGCTTTATTCTGAATACATTAGCATGGTTCTTAAGATGACTTTTTAAACCTAAACAGTTTTATGTTTACTTCATTACATTATGTTAAATACCGTGATTTTATTGTACTGTTTTTTATTGTTGCACTGCTGTTTCATTGCAGGAGTAGGGAAATGTGTGACTCTCCAGATGTTGCTGAACTCCTGTTGCTATTCAGCCCCAAACCAACATGGCCAATGGATAGCAAAATGAGGGTTGTAATGTGGAGGACCAGCATTTTTTCACTCTGCTTTATTGCTTGAAAGACTTTATAATGAATTTTCCTAAAAGGAGTTATCCTAAAAAACATGTTTATGAAATAGACAAAGAAATAAATCACGCTCAGAATGAAATGGTTAGTTGGAACTGCATTTTCCAAACTTTTAAAAAATGTACAAGTGTATCAATACAGCTTGTTCTCTTCTGTCTACTGTGTAATGTAGTTTCCATTAAAAATAGCTAATAAAAGGTCACTATGAATGTGAGTGCCCCGGATAAGGTGGCTTATCCATTGAAGTCAGAGCAACCAACCATAAAAAAGTGTGAGTGTATTTTTCAAAAACTTTTAGACAATGATGATCTCAGCTGGATCTCAGTAATGCTGCAGGCAAACCATAATATAAAAATCGGTGTATTGAGAAACAAGGCAATAGGCTTTAGTTTAAGGTCTGGTGCTTCCTTTCTCTCAGTAGCTGGATTTGCGTGTAGTAGAAGGTGGACTTTCTCTTTCTATATTGTACCACCCACAGCCCTTCTTCATTTCAGAAACCTAATTGTTTTTTCCCTGTGTTTGTGAATAAAAAAGGATTAGCAACAGTATTTTGCATAAGGTGCCATTTTGTATATGGCTTGATAATTATTTATGAAATTATCCTGCATTTCATAGTTTCCCGATAACAACTCAAATTGATGCATGAAACAGGCACAGTAATTATTTTAACAATATTAAATGTCTCTGTCAAATAATCATTTCATAAATATGAAGAAAGCAATTCTAAGTGGCACCATCATTTAAGACATTACTGGATTAGTGACACAAAAATCCTGTATCCTTTTCCTTCAAGACAGATGGAGCTCCTTATCTGGCTGTGAGTTTCCTATTTTTTTTTTAAAAGAAAATGAATTTCTAAATTAATATATATATATATATATATATATATATATATATATATATAATAGAGGCAATTTTGGCAGCGAACTGGAAAAATAGAAAGGAAGATAAAAGGAGGTATTTCTTTATCCAGGAATAAATTGTGCAAACCTTGTTCTATTACAGACAGGCCTCCAGGGTCTAAAGGAATAATTCATTTTCTGTCATCTCTTTAAGACTCACAGTTCAGATTGGGTGTATTAGCTAGAGGTGTCTGAACCAAAAAACAAACTAAAGAACTCCAAAACCCATGAATTTAAATAGCCCCATTCTTTGGGTGAAACATAAATGGTAATGCTGCCTATAGCCTGAGGATACTCTAGTCCAGATGTTCACAACCAGAACAGATATAGAGTTTGGAGGTTTGTCACCTCCCTCTCGCTTCCCCACCACATGCCTTACATTAAAAAACAAGAACTCAGTCATTCTCCCCACCTCATATCATTACTTTTACTGGAGATTACACAATTGCTTAGAGGTGGGTACATGAAACTTGGTTGAAATATTTGTCATTGCCAGGTTTTACTTTCAGCAGTATTGCAAGGGGAAATGATCTCTCTCACAGCACTTAAAATATGGCCATTTACCAATTCAGGATGGCTACATATCCAACATTGCAGAGGCCAGTCCTTTACATGAAAGGCTATCAGAGGACATCTGTGGTCCATTCACACTACACAATTATAGTACTTTCCCCCCACTTTAAGTGCCATGGCAACATCCCATGGAATTCTTGGTTTCATAGTTTGGTGAGATACTAGGGCTCTTTGGCTGAAAAATCCTCCCCAAACTGCAGTCTCATGTTTTTATAGATTGGAACCATGGCAATTAAAGTGGAATAATAATTCTATCATTCTGTAATGTGAATGCATCCCTGGTCACAGTCTTTCCTCTGGCAGTACTAATATGCCAAGCATATTATTTTCTGTTATAGTAATTTTAAATTTGCAGTTTAGCTTATAAAATGTTTATGCAAATATGTGCCTATTTAATATTGTTTCTTTTGGTGATGTGTCTTTTCTTTTGTGGTGACCACCTTTTACCAGATACCTCCATTTAGGCACTGGAGGTTTGCTTGGTATAGGAATATTGAAAACTAGCTCAGTATTGTTTAAGCTCTTCAGGGTTTTTAGGAAGAATTCTTGGCAGTAAATTCCCATCATGGAAATGTCACGGACTGGAATTGGAATTTGACTTGGAAAGCATGTACTTTACACTCTACCATCACTATGGAACATCCATTTCTGTGTCTGCGGTGTCATCCATGGCTTTCAGAACACCTGCAAAGACTTCAAACCCAACCTTACATCAGCCAACCTGCACCAGAATGTGAATGGTGGATTTTTTATAGGCCAAATCTTACTTGCTATCATTATCTTTCTGTCCACTTCCCAAGCAATTTTTAGAGGAAAGGCATGAACTTTACAATCTCTTTGCAGCAATGACACATTAAAAAAATCTTTCTGAAATATTGAAGCTGTAGCTCATTATCAGGGAAGAAGAGACTCTTTATTTTCAGTAAGTGGCATGAGCGTGAGGTAAAAATGTCAGCATAATGATGTTAGGTGGATCAATTATTTCATTGTGATGGGGTAGCATAAAGTCTAGTACTTTGATAACCGCCCAGGATTTTTGATGGCTTTTTCTTCCTCAGATTAGAGAGTAATAAATCTTTGCTGAGAGGACTTCAAGGCTTGTGTTTTGTACTTTTTCCAGCTGAGAATGGCTCCATGCTGTATGCCAAAGGACCATGGTGACTATATAGATATCTGATGGTGTTTCTAAAAAAATAAATCTGAAAGTAATTCATGAAAGCTTCCATGTTCTGTCTGGTTCTAACATTGGTTACAAAAGTTTGGCAAACCATTGGTCAGTAGAAAAGTCAGCAGAAAGGAAGGAAAATATCCCCACGGCTATGTTAAAACTCCAACTGCATCAAACCTGACTTTATTCAACACACTCATCCTTTCCAATGAATATATTTCTGTTCTTACAGCAGCAGTGGTGGAAAAAATACCAACAATACCACCTCAAAGCAACTTTATAGCTTAGGCCCTAAGGACAAATGATTCCCTTCTGCCAAGTGACTAAAAGAAAACAGCCTCATTTGTTTTGATGTAGTTTTTTTTCCCTTCAGGTCAGCTATGAGAAAAACAAAGGGATACTTGCCCATCTATAAACACAGACTTCAGCTACTTCACATTTTTTTTGTGACTAGACAGTCTTTGTGCTAGGATTAGATTTTCCAGCTCACCTAAGAAACAATTATTGTGATTATTACTATATGCTGCCCTTTCACCACTAATGGGACCTAAGGAGGCCTACAACATATTAAAAACAATACAGATTAAAAGCTGTAAAAAAGTGTAAATAAGGGTGTAAGTATAAAAGTTAATTGAAGGACAATCAAACAATTTATAAAGTTAAAAAAGTAAAATGTATTAAAAGACTGTCTATAAACCATAAAACAGTGCATCACATCATTAAAGCCCATTCCAGTCAGTTTCTAAAAGCCTGATGGCATCAGAATGTTTTGACTTGCTAGTGGAAGGAAAAAGTCATCTTAGCCTCCATAGAGAAGAAATTCCAAAGTCTGGGAGCAGCCACCGAGAAGGCCCTCAAATTATTCCCAACAAATGAGCCTGAGAATGTGATAAAACAAAGAGAAGGGCCTCTCCAGAAGATCTTAAAGCTCTATTGGGTCCATGAAGGGAGATAAGATCTTTCAAATAGCTTGGGCATAAGCCATTTGGAAGCATGTTCCCTTTTCATTTCTAAGAAAGACAAGGGAGGTGGCAATACTAGATTTCCCAACCCACTGGATCAAACTTCTCATAATGTAATAGCTGTTTAATTTTAACATGTGCCAAGTTTCCTTTTTTAAAAATCTGAGGTGATATACACTGTGCAGAATTATAAAAACATATCAGTGGGAAGATAGAAAAGCCAGAGTTCCTCCTCTTCCTTTTGTGCAAGTGAGAACAGTAAGCATCCCAAAATAGGTCCAGTTAGAAATTGGTTAGTGAATTAGTCAGGTTATTTGGTCAGATGGCACACCTAATCCTAACACAAAAGCTGTCTATTCACCTAAAATTGGTACTAGCTAAATAATGAACAAACAGTGGGTTGTATCCAAGACCTCCCTTCTTCTAATGGAAGGATTCTGCTGGCAGGAGTTTTCTAGTTTTTTCCTCCTGATGGGATCTTCACTTCTCTCCCGTTTGCTTGCAATATTTAGCAGAGTTCCCTGATCATCTACACAATATTTATAAGGCACTGGAAGGGCTACTGGAGAAGGGTTGAGAGAGAAGCCTGTTTCTAGCCCAATTACATTCACCTAAATCTGGATTCCAAAATAAAACATGGTCTGAGTATGTATTTGCCTGAGGGGACAAAGTCAAGGAATAATTTTTACCAAGGGTTGTGTTGGCTGGGGAAACCCTGGTTTGCCAGTGTCCTAGTCCAAGGAGATTATTGCACTGCAACTTTTCCATCCTTCCCCCCTGACCTAGGTGCAAGATGAAAACTTTTAAGCATGGATTTTATTGCACACCTTTGTGCCCAGGCTGGAGGCATCCCAAACCCAATCTGGACTTCTCCTGTACTTTGCAAAGAATGAAAAAAATCTATTTTTTCACAAAGTGCTGGAGAAGTATGGATCGGTTATGGGATGCCATGATTGGGTACGGGATGCACCTAGGTCAGGAGGGAAGGACAGAAAAGGGTAATGTGATAATCTCACAACACTCAAAACACTACTCCACACTGGCTCTTACCAACTATATTTTATATGCATATTACATCACAACCTGCTTGCTGTCAGAAATGAATATTAACTGGCAATAAGATTACCTGATAACCAATTTGAGTTGTATTTTGGAGATAATGGGCCTTTCCACCTATACAATTATAACAATATAATTCCATTTTAACTGTCATGGCTCCATACTAGATCTTTCTAGTCTAAATGCTCCTCCCTAAACTTCAAAGCCCAGGATTTCATAGGATGTTACCATGGCAGTTAAAGTGGAATCATAGCACTATAACTGTGTAGTACTCAATCTCTGATCTGTCTGTAAATCAGTAAGGATTATTATATATGGTGTTCCATCTTCAAGATTAAAACTTCTGCAATATACTTTCTATCTCAATGTCTTTCAAAGTTCTTCCGTTCATCATGAAAGCTCTGTATTGATTCTAATTGTATATGCTATTGTAGCTATAGGCAATATATTTAATAAGCAGTTTTTTTTAAAAAAACCCCGTTAAAATAAGACAATATGGCCTGTTTTTTTCAGATGGGAAAACAGAGGTTAAGACCTGGTGCCTTGTTCTAGTCCACAGAATGAATCCATAGCTGAACAGTCACTTTAATCTATATTTACTATGAGTCACTTCTAAAAAGTTCTGATTTGTTTCATCTGCTCACCTACAGTGCTGGAGCCTTTTTCCAAGAGGAGGCAGATGTGTCACAGGAAAAAACAGCAAGCAGAAAGTTAACAGCTTTGCACAAACAGAAGACTATCAGTCCAGGTAAGATAAGATCTCATTTCAAACTATACAAATTTCAGTATGAACAGGAAATCCTACACTTTTCAGCAAAGAGTTCTTTTAATGATGAGACAGGAGCATGCCTCTTAGAGGGTGATACATTTGAAAGCGGAGGTTGAGTTATTCTGTTATCTTGTGTCAATAGAAAAGCCCCTTTCTTTAATGCTGCTGTTCCTGCTCTCCTTTAGGTTTGTGTGCATGCCACTTTGCCCACATTATATGTCATCATGAAGCACTTTGCAAGACTGACAGAACTTTCATCTGGGGAAAATTTAAGCTTTAAGTGCTTCAGAAATGAGTGTGCCACTCATCTCAAATGTTAGCACTTCCAAGAGACCTTTTCTTTCCAATTTGTGAAATATTATTGTAAGCTCTTTCCATTGTTCACTCTTTTAAAAATGTTATCCACCCATTAGATACTCTCCCTTTCATTGCTGTGAAGTATTATGGTAGGTTATTCCTATTGTCATTGGTTTTTTTTTTTTACATCTTTATTCTGTTGGCAGCTCTGCATAAACCACACACAGCTTTCCTCGTGTCCTTCACAAGGCACCTCTACTGTATTGACTGCAATTGTATTCATAATGGGTTCATCCTCTGCCACAAAAACTGAAAAGCAGAAGTTCATCCCACAACAGTACAATAATGCAAAATTGGATGTAGAAAATATTGAAAAAAACAAGGAACATTGCACAACAATTTAGATACAAGAATCAAGAACAGATATGCTATTTTTTTGAATTGCTACTTATTTCTTTTTCTTTTCTGGCTTGAGACTGTTAAGCAGCAGCCACAGTAAAATACCCTGTTCTGCAGTTCTACAAGTAACCACATCTTTGCTTAGTTCTCGTCTTGGCTACCTCCCAGAGGGCTTTTTCTGTTGTCGCCCCCAGGCTCT